>CM055117.1:773771629-774164129 GCA_029206835.1 Rana muscosa
CTGTACAGCAGGCTTCATAGTGATTGTATGCAGAGAGAGTGATAATGATGTCATTAACCCCGTTAACCGAATGCCAGTGAGGCAGCACTCTAGCAGCTGAAGACATAAATCTGAAGCAAGTTTTCTGTACAATGTCTGACTTACCTTTGAAGTTCATCTGGAAGGTCCAGAAGATTACATTCAGGAGAATACACAGAGAATAAGGATCTTGGCAGCTTGTAGACATGTGTATTGCTAGGCCCCATGGGCTCTTTCCTGCCCCGTACAAGCTTATAAAAAACACCATGTAACACTAAAAAAATGATAAAATATGTCAGAATAAGAACAAAAAAGAAAACAAGCAAAGCGTCAGACCAGTACAAATAAATGAGAGAAAAGCAATTGTGGGGCTGCTCAAAGCCTTTTTGCCTTGCTGAATGAAAGCAATCCCTAAGACTGAATGGGTAATGAGATCCTGGCTCCTGAGATTTTAGCTTTCTTAATCATGTTCATAATTAATTCAAGAACATTGATAATTTCATTACATTCTTTTTGTCTTATCAATAAATGATGTGCCTGCACTTTTGGTCCTGTGTACAGGGAGAGAGGAGATGCTTTGGGTAATACTGCACCAGGAATAGTGGCTGAATCAGAGCTAAAAGGTGAAGCAGTAATTATTATTCTTGACCAGGCCTCTATTATCAGAAGATGACAAGCAGCTAGAAATAATTGATAAGGTTTAATGTACAAATGCATAGAAAGCATATCTGCTGCGTCGGCTGCTGTTAGCATAACTTTTTTTTTCTCTTCACTCAGATAATACCACACTTGAAAACAATTGGCAAATGTTGATCCGCCTGGTGTGGCCACTCTGTAAGTCATTTCTACAATCAATACACTTTCAACTGAACCGTTTTAAGATGTATTTATCTATATATAACCCGTGTGTATTTTCCTGCTTGCTTTACAAGAAGCATCTCGATGAGCTTTTCAATGATAAATAGCAAACATTCTGGAAACTCTGGATGAAGGTTTCCACCATAGAAGAAAAAACCAACTGTAATACTGGGTGCTCCTCCATAAGTGATATGTCCTCAAGAGTAACAGGGATGGCAAGTTATATCTGAGGGTTGGTTGGCTGAGAGCAAATAGTCATTAATAACAAATATTCAAACTAATTTCTTCCATTTACATATTGTGGTTGGGATGCAAAGATTTGAAGAAGGCTACATATACTGCCGGTAGGCTATGGCTACTCTCAAGCTAGAATAAAATGCCAACACTGTAACTATCTCACAATTGGATAACTGTGTCTCCTTTCAAGAAACATATTTTGAAAATATTTATCTTGACAGGTTGATCTGATAACTAACAAACTAGCCTTTGAGTAAAATGGCCTTTGCACTTAGTGGAGTTAGCTGATGGCTCTTCTACGACATTGATGAATGGGACATGGATGATATATACATTCTGTGGTTTTATCAGTAGATTATTGAATTGTTTATTTCCCCTGAGGAGAATGACCTGTCCCTAAATGTGTGTTCTTTGTTAGACCTACCAGCGCAGGGATTAATATTGACATAACATTCAATTGGGATATGTCCAATGCTCGATTCTGAAAAAAGAATGAAACAAATGGTTTAATAGGATGCAAGCAACTTTATGGTAAAACAAACAAGAATAAAATTATTTTTCAAACAACATTCTCTTTTTGTTACATTTCTCTTGATTCACACAGTAGTTTTTTATTTTTAAAGAGAATCATATTCTGATTTAATTTATTATGCAATCCTTAGAGAAATTCATATGAGAAATTAGATTTTCTGTAGTGCAGTGAATAGCATAAGCATGTCTGTCCCCAGGGTTGGATTTCTGTCACTGGATCATGTAAGCACACCATTTGGTGCTCAATTCAACACCACTCTACAAGGAAGAAAATTCACAAAGAACATTTTCTTATTTTCTAGGGCCTAAACTGGCTTAGAATACTGTGACAATGTGCAATTAGTTTTATATGAGATTATAGTATAACTACTAAGAACTGAAAAAAAGGTCAATTGGTAACTAAATGGAAAACTGCACCTTTGTTTCTGCTGCCTGTAGGCACAGGCCTTCTATGCCCATTGGTAAATCTGGTGTATCTCTGCTTTCCTGCCACACAATCACTGCTGACAACATGCTGACATTAGTATACTTTATCTGGCATTAAAAGAGAATATTGAAATATCTTTTTTGTTTATTTACTCAATGATACCATCAGATAATCAACATGAAAGGGAAAAGATCCATATTTAAAATAAGAGCAACAAGGAGATTAAATAAGTGGTATTTTCTACAGTCAGTTTTCAGGCTCCGTTGCTAGCCAGTTTGTCAGTAGACTCCATTTCTAGATGAGAACCTATATACTGAATATACTGTAAATACTGTATGAATATATACATACACACATACATCTAACTCAGGATCTAATTTTCCACAAATAGTAACATAAGAGTAGGGTTTAAATTCTTACATAGATTTAAACTTTTAGGCTAAAGAGACAAAAATATTTCTCCAGCAATTAAATTCATGTAGCAAGAGAAGTGTCATCAGCAGCCAGAAAGAGCTGCACTTCCCAAACTTGTGAGTAGGGATGAGCCGAACACCAGACAAAAAATTTGTGACAACACGCGAACACCGTTAAAGTCTATGGGACACAAACATCAAAAATCAAAAGTGCTAAATTTAAAGGGTTATATGTAGGGATGAGCTTCGTGTTCGAGTCGAACCCATGTTCGACTTGAACATTGGCTGTTCGGCCGTTGGCCGAATTTCGAACATTATGGGCCGTTCGCACCAAATTCGAGTGGAGCGTCACGGCCCATAATTCACTGTGGCATCGCAGTGCATTGCTGGCTGATGATTGGCCAAGCATGCACTATGACCCGCATGCTTTGGCCAATCACAGCGCCGTCAGCACAGAGAGCAATAATTGGCCAAAGTCAGGGTGCCTTTGGCCAATCATGGCTCAGGGGAGTAGGTACATGCCCCACACTATATAAGGCCGCCTGCGTGTCGGCCTTGTGTAGTGTGTTGCGGCGTGTGAGAGAGATAGATAGAGAGTCAGAGTGTCATTTTATTTCAGTTAGATAGAGAAGGCAGGCGATTGAGTTAGCTTTAGTCAGTGTATTTAGTATATATATGCATCCTAGGAGTTGTATATATATATATATATATATATATATATATACACACACTGTATTCAGTTAAGCTAGATCCGTTCCTGTTATTCTCTCCTAATATACTGACAGGCAGGCAGTTGATTGTGGTAGCTGCAGTATTTTCAGTCAGTGTACTGTATCCTGTGCACAGTGTGCAACTAAAGCTAACTGCAGACAATTGCTGGTGTTCTCTTCCTAATAATACCACAGGCAGGCAGCTGCAGTATTTTCAGTCAGTGTACTGTATCCTGTGCACAGTGTGCAACTAAAGCTAACTGCAGACAATTGCTGGTGTTCTCTTCCTAATAATACCACAGACAGGCAGCTGCAGTATTTTCAGTCAGTGTACTGTATCCTGTGCACAGTGTGCAACTAAAGCTAACTGCAGACAATTGCTGGTGTTCTCTTCCTAATAATACCACAGGCAGACAGCTGCATTTTTTTCAGTCAGTGTACTGTATCCTGTGCACAGTGTGCAACTAAAGCTAACTGCAGACAATTGCTGATGTTCTCATCCCTAATAATACCACAGGCAGACAGCTGCAGTATTTTCAATCATGTTACTGTATCCTGTACACAGTGTGCAACTAAAGCTAACTGCAGACAATTGCTGGTGTTCTCTTCCTAATAATACCACAGGCAGGCAGCTGCAGTATTTTCAGTCAGTGTACTGTATCCTGTGCACAGTGTGCAACTAAAGCTAAGTGCAGACAATTGCCGGTGTTCTCTTTCTAATAATACCACAGGCAGGCCGCTGCAGTATTTTCAATCAGTGTACTGTATCCTGTGCAAAGTGTGCAACTAAAGCTAACTGCAGACAATTGCTGGTGTTCTCTTCCTAATAATACCACAGGCAGGCAGCTGCAGTATTTTCAGTCAGTGTACTGTATCCTGTGCACAGTGTGCAACTAAAGCTAACTGCAGATAATTGCTGGTGTTCTCTTCCTAATAATACCACAGGCAGGCAGCTGCAGTATTTTCAGTCAGTGTACTGTATCCTGTGCACAGTGTGCAACTAAAGCTAACTGCATAAAATTGCTGGTGTTCTCTTCCTAATAATACCACAGGCAGGCAGCTGCAGTATTTTCAGTCAGTGTACTGTATCCTGTGCACAGTGTGCAACTAAAGCTAACTGCAGACAATTGCTGGTGTTCTCTTCCTAATAATACCACAGGCAGGCAGCTGCAGTATTTTCAGTCAGTGTACTGTATCCGGTGCACAGTGTGCAACTAAAGCTAACTGCAGACAATTTCTGGTGTTCTCTTCCTAATAATACCACAGGCAGGCAGCTGCAGTATTTTCAGTCAGTGTACTGTATCCTGTGCACAGTGTGCAACTAAAGCTAACTGCATAAAATTGCTGGTGTTCTCTTCCTAATAATACCACAGGCAGGCAGCTGCAGTATTTTCAGTCAGTGTACTGTATCCTGTGCACAGTGTGCAACTAAAGCTAACTGCAGACAATTGCTGGTGTTCTCTTCCTAATAATACCACAGGCAGGCAGCTGCAGTATTTTCAGTCAGTGTACTGTAGCCGGTGCACAGTGTGCAACTAAAGCTAACTGCAGACAATTTCTGGTGTTCTCTTCCTAATAATACCACAGGCAGGCGGCTGCAGTATTTTCAGTCAGTGTACTGTATCCTGTGCATAGTGTGCAACTAAAGCTAACTGCAGACAATTGCTGGTGTTCTCTTCCTAATAATACCACAGGCAGGCAGCTGCAGTATTTTCAATCATGTTACTGTATCCTGTGCACAGTGTGCAACTAAAGATAACTGCAGACAATTGCTGGTGTTCTCTTCCTAATAATACCACAGGTAGGCAGCTGCAGTATTTTCAGTCAGTGTACTGTATCCTGTGCACAGTGTGCAACTAAAGCTAACTGCAGACAATTTCTGGTGTTCTCTTCCTAATAATACCACAGGTAGGCAGCTGCCGTATTTTCAGTCAGTGTACTGTATCCTGTGCACAGTGTGCAACTAAAGCTAACTGCAGACAATTGCTAGTGTTCTCTTCCTAATAATACCACAGGCATGCCGCTGCAGTATTTTCAATCAGTGTACTGTATCCTTTGCACAGTGTGCAACTAAAGCTAACTGCAGACAATTGCTGGTGTTCTCTTCCTAATAATACCACAGGCAGGCGGCTGCAGTATTTTCAGTCAGTGTACTGTATCCTGTGCACAGTGTGCAACTAAAGCTAACTGCAGACAATTGCTGGTGTTCTCTTCCTAATAATACCACAGGCAGGAAGCTGCAGTATTTTCAATCATGTTACTGTATCCTGTGCACAGTGTGCAACTAAAGATAACTGCAGACAATTGCTGGTGTTCTCTTCCTAATAATACCACAGGTAGGCAGCTGCAGTATTTTCAGTCAGTGTACTGTATCCTGTGCACAGTGTGCAACTAAAGCTAACTGCAGACAATTGCTGGTGTTCTCTTCCTAATAATGCCACAGGCAGGCAGCTGCAGTTTTTTCAGTCAGTGTACTGTATACTAGCCACAGTGTGCAGCTAAAGCTGACTGCAGACAATTCCTTGTGTACCTACCTATTCTAATACATCAAATAAAGTATGTCTGGAAGGTCAACAAGGAGAGGCAGACACACACAGGCCAATAAAAGAGGGCAAGCAGGCACACATTACATTAAGCAGTTTTAAATGACTTTTATTCCTTTACAAATGTCATTTTGTGCAGGGACAGTTCTAAACACGGGAAACACGCGCCACTTTACAGGCATACTATAGACACCCCCAGGCACGATATTTAAAGGAATATTTCACTTTTATTTTTTCACTTTAAGCATCATTAAAATCCCTGCTCCTGAAAAAACATCATTATTTAAAACTTTTTTTTGCATTTATACATGTACCCTGGGGCAGGACCCAGGCCCCCAAACCCTTTTTAGGACAATAACATGCATATTAACCTTTAAAATTCGCACTTTTGATTTCTCACGTTCGAGTCCCATAGACTTTAACGGGGTTCGAAAGTTTGCGCAAACTTTCGGTCCGTTAGCAGGTTCTGGTGCGAACCGAACAGGGGGGTGTTTGGCTCATCCCTAATTATATGCATGTTATTGCCATAAAAAGTGTTTGGGACCCGGGTCCTGCCCCAGGGGACATGTATCAATGCAAAAAATAATATTGAACAGTGATTTTAATATTGCTTAAAGTGAAACAATACAAATTAAATAAGCCTTTAAATATCGTGCATGGGGGGTCTCCTTAGTCTGCCTGTAAAGTAGCACATCTTTCCCATGTTTATAACAGTACCACAGCAAAGTTACGTTTCTAAAGAAAAAAATGTAATTTAAATATAAAACTGCTTGCGGCTGTCGGATCCTGGCAATATAGATAAAAATCATTGATAAAAGCGGCGTTCATTACCATGCCCTTAAGGTCTGGTATGGATATTAAGTGGAATAATTGGCCTTTGGTTTTGGTGGCACCAGAACACTGTAAGCCCTCACAGTTACTCTTGTTGGGCGCAGGAACGGGCCCTGCTGTGAAATATTATATCAAAAATTGTAATTACATGCCCCTGTTAAACAGGGGCCAAAAAATTGGGCAAAAAATTGGGCCTTGGGTGGTGGTGGTGCCCTAAACCAAAAATATTGTTGGAAGCTAGCATCATCATGATTGAGGAGGAATAGGATAGTCAGCATAGACAGTCTTCAAGGGATCCCAGATCCATAGCAAATTCAATCAGTTACATCAGCATCAGGTGCTTGATAGCTGTTGATCCAAGACTGATTCATTTTTATGAATGTGAGCCTATCAACGGAGTCTGTAGACAGGCGCATTCTTTGATCCATTACAAACCCTCCAGCAGCACTGAATGTGTGTTCAAAAAGCATGCTGGATGCAGGACAGGCCAGAAGCTCAATTGCATATTGAGCAAGTTCTGGCCAGGGGTCCATCCTCAAGACCCAGTAACCCAGTGGATTCTCTGCTGGAAAGGTCTCCGCGTCTGCTCGTGCCCCTAGATATTACTGCACCATATAATGCAAATGCTGGCGATGGTTTCTTGAACCAATCAGACCTTGGTGCTGAGGAATGAAAAATTGTTTAAAGGCATCGGTCAGCCGGCCACCTTCTCCACCGCTCTTCCTCTGACTGAACAAAGCCTCAGCAACACGTTGTCCAGCACCAGAACATGGTAACATCCCGGGGTCTGGAAATGCATTACACAAACCTTTCTTCAAGGCCTCCTGAAGATGTTTCATCCTCTGATTCCTCTGCGAAGGCAGGATGAGTTCTGCAACTTTACCCTTGTAACGTGGATCAAGAAGGGTTGCCAGCCAGTAATGATCCCTCACCTTGATACCATAAATCCTAGGGTCCTTCCACAGGCTTTGCAGGATCAGGGAGGCCATGCAGCGTAGGTTTGCTGAGGCATTCGGTCTGGAGTCCTCTGGGTCACTGAGGACGACATGATCCGCAGCCACCTCCTCCCAGCCACGTACAAGTTCATGGGTTTCTGGGGACTGTAAACGATCCCTTGAAGACTGCTGCTGATGCTGAGTGCTAGGCTCCACCTTCATGCTGACACAATCCTCCTCCTCCTCCTCTTCCTGTGTGATCAGCGGGCCCGCAGGAACACTGTCTGGATAAAGGGGGCCTTGAGAGGTAAGGAAGTCCTCCTCTTCCTCCCTCTGTTCTGCTTCAAGTGCCTTGTCCATTATTCCACGCAGCGTGTGCTCCAACAGGTAGACAAGAGGGACAGTATCACTGATGCATACACTGTCACTGCTCACCATTCTCGTGGCCTTCTCAAATGGTGACAGGAAAGTGCATGCATTCTTGATCATGATCAGTGTAAGTTTGCTGAGGCATTCGATTCTGAGTCCTCTGGGTCACTAAGGATCACATTAGACGTAACTAAAACCTCCCAACAAAGTACAACTCCTTGGGTTTCTGGAGACTGAAAACCATCCCTTGAAGACTGCTGCTGAGTTTTATCCTCTACATCCATGCTGACACAATACTCCTCCTCCTCATCTTCTTCCCCTGTGTCTGGCGGGCCCGCAGGAATGCTATCTGGATAAAGGGGGCCTTGAGAGGAAAGGAAGTCCTCCTCTTCCCGCTGTGGAATCCCATGATTCCATGAAGCGTGTGCTCCAGCAGGAAGACTAAAGGGAAAGTGTAACTGACGTATGCATTGTCACTGATCACCATCCTTGTGGCCTCCTAAAATGGTGACAGGACAGTGCATGCATCCTTGATCAGCAGTAGGGATGAGCTCGGTGTTCGAGTCGAACCTAAGTTCGACTCGAACATCGGCTGTTCGCACGTTCGGCGAACAACGAACGATTTGGGCCGTTCGCGCCAAATTCGAGTGACGCGAACGGCCCACAATACACTGCGCCATCGCAGTGTAATCCCGGCGCTGTGATTGGCCAAGCATGCACTGTGACCCTGCATGCTTGGCCAATCACAGTGCCGGCAGCGAGGAGAGCAATGATTGGCCACAGGCAGGATGCCTGTGGCCAATTATAGCTGAGGGGGTTTAGTACACGCCCCACACTATAAAAGGCCGCCAGCGCGGCGGCCTCGTGTAGTGTGTTCCAGAGCAGGGAAAGTGAAGGATAGGCAGGGACAGTGTCAAATCTATTCTTTGCTAAACCTTGTGTGTAGGGACAGAGAAGGATAGGCAGGGAGAGTGTCAGTGTCATATTCTTTGCTAAACCTTGTGTGTAGGAAGAGAGAAGGATAGGCAGGGAGAGTGTCAGTGTCATATACTTTGATAAACCTTGTGTGCAGGGAGAGAGAAGGATAGGCAGGGGACAGTGTCAGTGTCATATTCTTTGCTAAACCTTGTGCGCAGGGAGAGAGAAGGATAGACAGGGAGAGTGTCAGTGTCATATACTTTGATAAACCTTGTGTGCAGGGAGAGAGAAGGATAGGCAGGGGACAGTGTCAGTGTCATTGTAGCTAAGCCTCCTGCACATTATACACCTGAAGTTAGCCCGTATTCCTGCTTATTCCTGGTGTGTTACACCAACAGGCATTTGCGGCACTTACAGCGGGCGGAGTGTGCCTCCTGATCATATTACACCTGAAGTTAGCCTGTATTGCTGCTTTTTCCTGG
Source organism: Rana muscosa (assembly GCA_029206835.1). Lineage (NCBI taxonomy): Eukaryota > Metazoa > Chordata > Amphibia > Anura > Ranidae > Rana > Rana muscosa. Next base: position 773,780,902 of record CM055117.1, read on the forward strand.
TGTGTTACACCAACAGGCATTTGCGGCACTTACAGCGGGCGGAGTGTGCCTCCTGATCATATTACACCTGAAGTTAGCCTGTATTGCTGCCTGGGAACATGCTCAAGAACCGCTGCACCACCAAATTCAGGATGTGTGCCAAACATGGAACATGGGTTCAATTGTTCCTTTCGGAGGGCGGAGGGAAGGTTGGTGTCATTGTCGCATACAACCCTTCCTGGCTGAAGCTGGCACCTCTGAGCCTGCTCCTGCAGAGCTGACAGAATCTCTGCCCCAGTGTGGCTCCAGTCCCCTAGGCAGACCAACTCAAGCACCGCATGGCATCTTTTAGCCTGACTGCTTCCGTAGCCCCTTTAACGGTTACGGAGCACTGCTGGTTCAGGGGGACCAATCTGCAGAAGAGGCCATAGAGGAAGAAGAAGAGGAGGGGGTGGAGGAGAGAGCTGTGGAATAATCACCACTAACATTTTGGATGCGTGGTGGCAGAACAAGCTCCAACAACACTGAACACTGTACTGCATCCTTCCCAGCTGCCAACAGATTTACCCAGTGCACCGTGAAGGAAAGGAAACGTCCCTGCCCATGCCTGCTGAACCATGAGTCAGCAGTAATATGAATCTTACTGCTGACCACCCTGTCCAGCAAGGCCAAAACATTGCCTTCCACATGCCGGTAGAGAGCCTACCAGCTGAAAAGTCAGCAGTTGCAGTGCTAGCAATTTGGCCAAGCTAGCATTTAGACGCTGAGCATGTGCATGGCTTGGACTGAATTTCTTATTACGGTTAAGCAACTGGGGAAGGGAAATTTGCTTGCTAAAATCAATTGGTGGTGTACTGCTAGCAGATTGGCTGCAAGTACTTGGGACACCTATTGCTATACCTTTATTTCTCTCGCAGGTTTTTGAGAGCACTGGAGGTATAGTAGGGTTGGAGATCCCAGATGAGGAGCAAGGAGAAGTCAGCCTTATTCTATGATATGGGTCTTTAAAGTGCTGTTGCCAACGGACTGCATGGCAGGTCATCATATGTCTGGTCAAGCATGTAGTGCCCAAGCGGCTGCTGTTCTGGCCACGCTTGATCCGCTCCAGACATACAGTTGTGCTCATAAGTTTACATACCCTGTCAGAATTTATGATTTCTTTCACATATGGTTAATGTTTGGCTGAAGCCATTTATTATCAATCAACTGTGTTTACTCTTTTTAAATCATAATCACAACAGAAACTAACCAAATGACCCTGATCAAAAGTTTACATACCCTGGTGATTTTGGCCTGATAACATGCACACAAATTGATACAAAGGGGTTTGAGTGGTTATTTAAGGTAACCATCCTCACCTGTGATCTGTTTGCTTGTAATTAGTGTGTGTGTGTAAAAGGTCAATGAGTTTCTGGTCTCCTGACAGACCCTTGCATCTTTTATCCAGTGCTGCACTGACGTTTCTGGATTCCGAATCATGGGAAAAGCAAAATAATTGTCAAAGGATCTACGGAAAAAGGTAGTTGAACTGTATAAAACAGGAAAGGGATATAAAAAGATATCCAAGGAATTGAGAAAGCCAATCAGCAGTGTTTAAACTCTAATTAAGAAGTGGAAAATGAGGAGTTCTGTTAAAACCAAACCACGGTCAGGTAGACCAACTAAAATTTCAGCCACAACTGCCAGGAAAATTGTTCGGGATGCAAAGAAAAACCCACAAATAACTTCAGGTGAAATACAGGACTCTCTGAAAACATGTGGTGTGGCTGTTTAAAGATGCACAATAAGGAGGCACTTGAAGAAAGATGGGCTGCATGGTCGAGTCGTCTGAAGAAAGCCATTACTACGCAAATGCCACAAAGTATCCTGCTTACAATACGCCAAACAGCACAGAGACAAGCCTCGAACCTTCTGGCGCAAAGTCATTTTGAGTGATGAGACCAAAATTGAGCTTTTTGGCCACTACCATAAACACTACATTTGGAGAGGAGTCAACAAGTCCTGTGATGAAAGGTACAGAGGTGGATCACTGATGTTTTGGGGATGTGTGAGGCACTGGAAATTTGGTCAAAATTGTTGGCAAGATGAATACAGTATGTTATCAGAAAAAACTGGTGGAACATTTGCATTCATCAGCCAGGAAGCTGCGCATGGGACGTTAATTGGTCATTCCAACATGACAATGATCCAAAGCACAAGACCAAGTCGACATGTCATTGGTTACAACAGAATAAAATGAAGGTTCTGGAGTTGCCATCTCAGTCTCCGGACCTCAATATCATTGAGCCACTCTGGGGAGATCTTAAACGTGCAGTTCATGCAAGACAGCCCAAGAATTTACAGGAACTGGAGGCTTTTTGCAAGGAGGAATGGGCAGCTTTACCATCTGAGAAGATAAAGAGTCTCATCCACAAATACCACTGCAAGCTGTCAATGATGTTAAAAAGGGCAGTACACGGTATTAAGAACTGAGGTATGTAAACTTCAGCCAAACACTAACCATGAGTGAAAGAAAAGTTTTTGTGTTATTATTCATATTCTCTGAAAAATGGCCAAGAAATCATAAATTCTGTCAGGGTATGTAAACTTATGAGCACAACTGTTGCAAACAGCAATGGTGCGATCTGCTGCACATGTGTCGAAAAAGGCCCACACCAAGGAACTTTTAAAGGTCAGCGGGGAGTCAGCAGCGCCCTACACTTGCGTAGCTCTGCGGTGTGATGCAATAGGGTGGCTGCCCTTAAGCCCTCTAGAGGACATCCTGCCTCGTTGGAGTTGTGCCTCCTCCTCACTTTCCTCCTCTCTTCTCTCAGGCACCCAAGTACAGTCAGTGACCTCATCTGCCAGTTTCTTGTCCTTCTTTGGCACCCCCTCTCTCTAGGCTCATGTTACTCCCCTCCTCAACCTGGGAACCAACATCGGAGCCTTCAAATCGCTGCACATCCTCCAACAGCATATAACCCCCTAGAGGACATCCTGCCTCATTGGAGTTGTGCCTCCTCATCACTTTCCTCCTCTCCTCTCTCGGGCACCCAAGTACAGTCAGTGACCTCAGCATCCCCTCCCTTCTTGTCACTGGAGAAAACTTGGCAGTATGCTGCAGCTGGAGGAACATGACTGCTAGTTTCTTGTCCTTCTGTGGCACCCCCTCTCTCTAGGCTCACGTTACTCCCCTCCTCAACCTGGGAACCAACATCGGAGCCTTCAAATCTCTGCGCATCCTCCAGCAGCATATAACCGACACTGTGGACGAATAATTCTGGGGACTACTCCGTGCATGATGGTGGGGCTACGGAAGGAGTGACTGTGGACAAGGAGCTGGTGGATTGGGGCCGCTTTGGCAGCTGCATTGGAAGGCAAACTACTCTGAGCCTGGGTGACAGAAGATGAGGAGGATGAGGACTGCTTCGTTATCCACTCCACCAACTCTTCTGCATGTTGTGGCTCAATAACATGGCCAGCAGCAGCAAAAAAGGACAAGCGTGCAGAGGATGCACCATGTCCATGACCACCACTGTTGACTGTAGACACAGTGGCTGCTTGCTTCTCCTTGGTGGCCTTCCAGACATGATGTATTTTTTGTTATGCATCACCACACTACACTGTATTATATACTGTGTACACCGCCTGAAGTGTATTAGAAACTATACACCACCGAATGCACTGTATATTTAGGCTACACTGAATGCAGAGTGTGTATATATATATATATATATATATATTGTGACAGCAGGAAGGTAAAGTCACCTGGTTGCATCCAGGGGGGTAGATATATTTCGCCCAGATTCAGGCTTTACGCCGACTTGTACAACTAGGTGGAGAGTTGTATAAGGCTAGTGGGCTCAGGGATGACTCATACCTCTAGGGAGAGTGTGGGGCGTCGTACAGACAGGGAGTTGATGAGGCCAGCTGAAGCTTGTCAGCTCATTTAGGCCTCTATAAGAACTCCCAGATTCATTAGGTGTCAGCTCATGCCTGGAACCAGACCTGTGTGGACTGTCTAGGGAGAGTGAACCCCTGTGCGGTGAGAAAAAGCCTGTGTGGCTATTTGCTTGGACATTTAAAACCAGGGACTTAGGGACTAGGACAGCACTAGGCTGATCCCAGTTGTTAGTTAGGAAACCTGTATGTTTAGTCAGAGGTCAACTTGACCAGGATTTATTTTGGTTATGTTTCTTTTGCTTTGCTGTGTTTTGTCACTGTAAATGGAAAATAAACCGCACCTTTTTGATTTTGAAAACCACAACCTCCGTTTGCTGGGCCTGTTTTGTGTGGGGAGCCCATCCCGGGGGTCACACACACCCGCTGCCGAGCTAACCCCCTCATAGTTGGTGGAGAATGCGGGTAGTTTTTTTAAGCCAGCATGGAGGAGATACTGAAGCAGCTGGCTCTAGCAAATGCCAATCAACAGCAGACAAATGCAGGTTTGCAAAAGAGCCTTGCAGCTCAACAGCAGAGCCTTGCAGCCCAGCAGCAGACAAACGCAACTTTGCAACAGAGTCTGGAGGCTCAGCAACGAGCCCAGCAGCAATCTGAGGCCCGCTTCATAGACCTGTTGCAGAAGCAAGAGCAGAGACTACAACAACAGATGGAAGCAGTAATGCAGCAACGTCCGCAGACCAGTGAGGAAAGCCGTCCCACTAATACCGCGTCCTTTGGGGTGAGTCGTTTATTGACAAAAATGACTGGAGAGGATGATCCAGAGGTATTTTTGACCACATTTGAAAGGACCGCTGAAAGAGAAAAGTGGCCTGAGGAGCAGTGGGCTGGACTGGTGGCTCCTCTGTTAACTGGTGAATCGCAGAAAGCTTACTATGACCTAGAGCCTAACCAAGCAAAAGACTATGTGATGCTAAAAGCTGAAATATTGGCAAGGCTGGGTGTCACCCAGGCTGTCCGGGCTCAGCGTGTGCATAACTGGACTTTCCAGCTTGGAAAACCCCCCAGGTCTCAAATGTATGATCTCATTCACCTGAGCAGAAAGTGGCTACAGCCAGAGACTTTGTCCGCACCAAAGATTGTGGAACGTGTTGTAATGGATCGGTTTTTGAGAGCTCTTCCTACTGCCATCCAAAAGTGGGTAAGCCATGGAGACCCAGAGACGGCCGATGGTCTTGTGGATCGTGTGGAGAAATACTTGGCTACAGAGAACCTGACGGCCTCTTCCAGAGACACTCGGACTTTCCACCCTAAGACCAGACCATCCCCAGGGGCGGATAAGAGGATTCCAAGGGGTGAGGGTGGAGAGAGTGAGAGGGTGGGAGCTCTACCCCAAGTTTGGCGAGAACAGCCTGGGAAATCAGCGGCTCAAGAGGCGGCAAGAAGGATCGTTTGCTACCGCTGCCGGCAAGCGGGACATATTGCAGCCAATTGCCCGGTTGTGGAGGAACCCATGCAGTGTGACTTTCTGACGGGCAGACGTCAGTCGCTGTGTGCGACAGTCGCATGCACTGTCATTCGAGGAACTGAGAAACATTTATGCAAAATGTGTGTTAATGGTAGAAATGTTGTGGTATTGCTGGATTCAGGTAGCCTTGTGACCCTGATAAAGGCTGAGTTAGTTAAAACAGAGGTCTCTGGGAATAACAAGGTAGCTGTTATTTGTGTGCATGGGGACACCCGAGAGTATCCAGTGACTACAGTGTGTTTCGAGACCCCCAAAGGTACCCTCTCTCATCCAGTGGGCTTAGTATCTCAGTTACCGCATGACGCCATTGTGGGAAGGGATTTTCCGAAGTTCTGGGAACTGTGGGATGATCCTGAGCCCCTCACTGGTGCCCCTATGTACCAGGAATGTGATAGCCAGAACTCCCCTGAGAGTGGTGAGGACTCTCCGGAATTTCCCTTATCAGTATTGGCAGGGGAGACTCAAGAAACTGGAGAGGAGCCCACCTCCTCAGACGAAAACCTACCGTCTGTGGAGTTTTCTGATCTTGAGGTTCACAGGGAAAACTTTGCCACAGAACAGTTGAAAGACCCCGCCCTAATAAAGGCACGGGAAAACGTAGTGAAAATAGATGGCGAGTTAGTGAACCCAGATAATACCTGCACTTACCCATACTTCAGCGTAGAGAAGGACCTACTGTATCGGGTGGCAAAAAGGGCAGAAGAAACCGTTGAGCAGCTTGTGGTGCCCAAACCTTACAGGAAGTTGGTGTTGGAGTTGGCCCATGGGCACATTCTTGGAGGTCATCTGGGGACAGAGAAAACCCGAGAGAGGGTATTACAGAGATTCTATTGGCCGGGGGTGATGAAGGACGTAGAAAATTATTGTTCCTCCTGCCCTGTGTGTCAGAGGTTGGCCCCGATGCCACATTTCCGTAGCCCGCTGGTCCCTCTACCCATCATTGAGGTCCCGTTTGAGAGGATCGCCATGGATTTGGTAGGTCCTATAATCAAGTCCGCTAGGGGGCACCAGTACATATTAGTTATAATGGACTATGCCACCCGTTATCCAGAAGCGATCCCTCTCCGAAATACCTCGGCCAAAACCATAGCCAAAGAGCTATCTCTTGTTTTTAGCCGGGTGGGTATTTGTAAAGAACTGCTTACGGACCAAGGTACACCCTTTATGTCCCGGGTTATGAAAGAGCTGTGTAAATTGTTCAAAGTGACGCAATTGCGTACGTCTGTGTATCACCCTCAAACCGATGGGCTGGTTGAAAGATTCAACAAAACCCTAAAACAAATGTTGAAGAAAGTGGTGGATAGAGATGGAAAGGATTGGGACTGTTTACTTCCTTATTTGATGTTTGCTATTAGGGAGGTGCCCCAATCCTCTACGGGATTCTCCCCCTTTGAGTTACTGTATGGGAGACACCCAAGAGGGCTGTTGGATATTGCCAAGGAAACTTGGGAAAGTGAGAGTTCTCCCCACAGGAGTGTGATTGAGCATGTCGCCCTGATGCAAGATCGAATTGCACAGGTAATGCCCATCGTGAAGGAACATTTGGCCCAAGCGCAGTTGGCACAGCAGAGAGTGTACAACCGTGGAGCCAAGACCCGTACCTTTTCCCCGGGGGATAGGATATTGGTACTTGTCCCTACGGTTGAAAGTAAATTCCTTGCCAAATGGCAAGGCCCCTACGAGATAATGGAAAAAGTGAGCGAAGTGAATTACAAGGTCAGACAACCAGGAAGGCGAAAGCCCGAACAGATCTATCACGTTAATCTGTTGAAAGCCTGGAGGGATAGAGAGTCCCTAGTCGCAGACACTTGGTCACCAGCTCAAACTGGTTGCGTGATTCCTGAGGTTGGAATAGCAGCCACCTTGTCACAACCCCAACAACAGGAGGTTAAGGAGTTTGTGCTTCGCAATAAGGAGGTATTCTCTGAGCTGCCGGGACAAACATCTGGGGTAGAGCATGACATCATTACCCCGCCCGGTGAAAGGGTGAAGTTAAAACCCTATCGGATCCCAGAGGCTCGACGGGAGGCAATACGGGAGGAAGTACAGAAAATGCTGAACTTAGGGGTGATAGAGGAGTCCCAAAGTGATTGGTCTAGTCCCATCGTGTTGGTGCCTAAACCGGATGGGAGCTGGCGATTTTGTAACGATTTTCGTCAGTTGAACAAAGTTACAAAATTTGACACCTACCCCATGCCACGTATAGATGAGTTGATCGACCGGCTGGGAACAGCCCGATACATGACGACTCTTGACCTCACAAAAGGGTATTGGCAAATCCCCCTGGCCAAGTCGGCCAAAGAGAAAACCGCATTTGTAACCCCAGACGGGGCGTTCCAATATAAAAGAATGCCGTTCGGGTTACAGAATGCGCCGGCCACATTCCAGCGGAAAATGGACCAGATGCTGAGGCCCCATCGGAAGTATGCTGCGGCTTACCTGGATGACGTAATTGTCCATAGCACAGATTGGGCCTCACATCTGCCAAAAGTGCAAGCAGTCCTGGACTCTGTTCGGGAAGCGGGGTTTACGGCTAACCCCAAGAAGTGTACCATTGGGCAGGAGGAGGCCAAATATCTTGGGTACACCATTGGGAGGGGAGTAATAAAACCCCAACTCAACAAAGTCGAGGCCATCCAGAGTTGGCCACGTCCCAACAGCAAGAAGCAGGTACGAGCCTTTCTGGGAATCGCTGGGTATTATCGGCGATTCATTCCCCACTTTGCTTCTAAGGCTGTGCCCCTAACCAACCTGACGAAGGGGAAAGGGTCGGTCATGATTAAATGGACCCCCGAGGCTGAGGCAGCATTCCAATTCTTGAAACAAGCCTTATGTAGCCAGCCAGTGTTGTACTCACCCGACTTCTCTAAAGACTTTGTCGTACAAAGTGATGCGTCAGATGTGGGGTTAGGAGCAGTATTGTCCCAGGTCTGGAACGGGGAAGAGCACCCAGTCATTTACCTCAGCAGGAAGTTGAAGTCCCATGAGGTAAATTACGCCACCGTTGAAAAGGAGTGTTTAGCGGTGAAGTGGGCTCTAGATTCCCTTCGGTACTACCTGCTAGGTAGGCACTTTGACATGGTTACGGATCACGCTCCGTTAAAGTGGATGGCTCAAAACAAGGAAACAAATAGAAGAGTGAATAGGTGGTTCCTGGCCCTCCAGGAATTCAACTTCACAGTAAAGCATCGCCCTGGCGTTCAAATGGGGAATGTGGATGCTTTGTCTCGAGTACATGAATGCCTGATTGCTGGTGTTCCAACCCCGAGGTTAAAACAAGAGGGGGGGGTATGTGACAGCAGGAAGGTAAAGTCACCTGGTTGCATCCAGGGGGGTAGATATATTTCGCCCAGATTCAGGCTTTACGCCGACTTGTACAACTAGGTGGAGAGTTGTATAAGGCTAGTGGGCTCAGGGATGACTCATACCTCTAGGGAGAGTGTGGGGCGTCGTACAGACAGGGAGTTGATGAGGCCAGCTGAAGCTTGTCAGCTCATTTAGGCCTCTATAAGAACTCCCAGATTCATTAGGTGTCAGCTCATGCCTGGAACCAGACCTGTGTGGACTGTCTAGGGAGAGTGAACCCCTGTGCGGTGAGAATAAGCCTGTGTGGCTATTTGCTTGGACATTTAAAACCAGGGACTTAGGGACTAGGACAGCACTAGGCTGATCCCAGTTGTTAGTTAGGAAACCTGTATGTTTAGTCAGAGGTCAACTTGACCAGGATTTATTTTGGTTATGTTTCTTTTGCTTTGCTGTGTTTTGTCACTGTAAACAGAAAATAAACCGCACCTTTTTGATTTTGAAAACCACAACCTCCGTTTGCTGGGCCTGTTTTGTGTGGGGAGCCCATCCCGGGGGTCACACACACCCGCTGCCGAGCTAACCCCCTCACAATATATATTGTGACAGCAGGAAGGTAAAGTCACCTGGTTGCATCCAGGGGGGTAGATATATTTCTCCCAGATTCAGGCTTTATGCTGACTTATACAACTAGGGAGTTGATGAAGCCCAGCTGAGGCTAGTGGGCTCATGAATGACTCATACCTCTAGGGAGAGTGCTGGGCGTCGTGAGGCAGGGAGTTGATGAGACCAGCTGAAGCTTGTCAGCTCATTTAGGCCTCTATAAGAACTCCCAGATTCATTAGATGTTAGCTCATGCCTGGAACCAGACCTGTGTGGACTGTCTAGGGAGAGTGAACGCCTGTGCGGTGAGGCAAAGCCTGTGTGGCTATTTGTTTGGACTTTTACTAAACCAGGGACTTAGGGACTAGGACAGCACCAGGCTGATCCCAGTTGTTAGTTTAGGAAACCTGCATGTTTAGTCAGAGGTCAAACTGACCAGGATTTATTTTGTTTAGGTTTCTTTTTGGCTTTGCTGTGTTTTTGTCACTGTACATAGAGAAATAAACCGCACCTTTTGATTTTGAAAACCACAACCTCCGTCTGCTGGCCCTGTTTTTGTGTGGGGAGCCCAACCAGGGGGTCACACACACCCGCTACCGAGTTAACCCCCTCACAGTTGGTGGAGAACCAGTGGCAGTTTTTTTTAAGCCAGCATGGAGGAGATACTGAAACAGCTGGCTCTAGCAAATGCCAATCAACAGCAGACAAATGCAGGTTTGCAAAGGAGCCTTGCAGCCCAGCAGCAAGCTCATCAACAAGCCCAGCAGCAATCTGAGGCCCGCTTCATAGACCTGTTACAGAAGCAAGAGCAGAGACTACAACAAATGGAAGCAGTAATGCAGCAACGTCCGCAGACCAGTGAGGAAAGCCGTCCCACTAATACCGCGTCCTTTGGGGTGAGTCGTTTATTGACAAAAATGACTGGAGAGGATGATCCAGAGGTATTTTTGACCACATTTGAAAGGACTGCTGAAAGAGAAAAGTGGCCTGAGGAGCAGTGGGCTGGACTGGTGGCTCCTCTGTTAACTGGTGAATCGCAGAAGGCTTACTATGACCTAGAGCCTGACCAAGCAAAAGACTATGTGATGCTAAAAGCTGAAATATTGGCAAGGCTGGGTGTCACCCTGGCTGTCCGGGCTCAGCGTGTGCATAACTGGACTTTCCAGCTTGGAAAACCCCCCAGGTCTCAAATGTATGATCTCATTCACCTGAGCAGGAAGTGGCTACAGCCAGAGACTTTGTCCGCACCAGAGATTGTGGAACGTGTTGTAATGGATCGGTTTTTGAGAGCTCTTCCTACTGCCATCCAAAAGTGGGTAAGCCATGGAGACCCAGAGACGGCCGGTGGTCTTGTGGATCGTGTAGAGAAATACTTGGCTACAGAGAACCTGACGGCCTCTTCCAGAGACTCTCAGACTTTCCACCCTAAGACCAGACCATCCCCAGGGGCGGATAAGAGGATTCCAAGGGGTGAGGGTGGAGAGAGTGAGAGGGTGGGAGCTCTACCCAAAGTTTGGCGAGAACAGCCTGGGAAGTCAGGGGCTCAAGAGGCAGCCAAATGGATTGTTTGCTACCGCTGCCGGCAAGCGGGACATATTGCAGCAAATTGCCCGGTTGTGGAGGAACCCATGCAATGTGACTTTCTGATGGACAGACGTCAGTCGCTGTGTGCGACAGTCGCATGCACTGCCATTCGGGGAACTGAGAAACATTTATGCAAAATGTGTATTAATGGTAGAAATGTTGTGGTATTACTGGATTCAGGTAGCCTTGTGACCCTGATAAAGGCTGAATTAGTTAAAACAGAGGTCTCTGGGAATAGCAAGGTAGCTGTTATTTGTGTGCATGGGGACACCCGAGAGTATCCAGTGACTACAGTGTGTTTCGAGACCCCCAAAGGTACCCTCTCTCATCCAGTGGGGTTAGTATCTCAATTACCGCATGATGCCATTGTGGGAAGGGATTTTCCGAAGTTCTGGGAACTGTGGGATGATCCTGAGCCCCCCACTGGTGCCCCTATGTACCAGGAATGTGATAGCCAGAACTCCTCTGAGAGTGGTGAGGACTCTCCAGAATTTCCCTTGTCAGTATTGGCAGGGGAGACTCAAGAAACTGGAGAGGAGCCCACCTCCTCAGACGAAAACCTACCGTCTGTGGAGTTTTCTGATCTGGAGGTTCACAGGGAAAATTTTGCCACAGAACAGTTAAAAGACCCCGCCCTAATAAAGGCACGGGAAAACGTAGTGGAAATAGATGGCGAGTTAGTGAACCCAGATAATACCTGCACTTACCCATACTTCAGCGTAGAGAAGGACCTACTGTATCGGGTGGCAAAAAGGGCAGAAGAAACCGTTGAGCAGCTTGTGGTGCCCAAACCTTACAGGAAGTTGGTGTTGGAGTTGGCCCATGGGCACATTCTTGGAGGTCATCTGGGGACAGAGAAAACCCGAGAGAGGGTATTACAGAGATTCTATTGGCCTGGGGTGATGAAGGACATAGAAAATTATTGTTCCTCCTGCCCTGTGTGTCAGAGGTCGGCCCCGATGCCACATTTCCGTAGCCCGCTGGTCCCTCTACCCATCATTGAGGTCCCGTTTGAGAGAATCGCAATGGATTTGGTAGGTCCTATAATCAAGTCCGCTAGGGGGCACCAGTACATATTGGTTATAATGGACTATGCCACCCGTTATCCAGAAGCGATCCCTCTCAGAAATACCTCGGCCAAAACCATAGCCAAAGAGCTATCTCTTGTTTTTAGCCGGGTGGGTATTTGTAAAGAACTGCTTACGGACCAAGGTACACCCTTTATGTCCCGGGTTATGAAAGAGCTGTGTAAATTGCTCAAAGTAACGCAATTGCGTACATCTGTGTATCACCCCCAAACCGATGGGCTGGTTGAAAGATTCAACAAAACCCTAAAACAAATGTTGAAGAAAGTGGTGGATAGAGATGGAAAGGATTGGGACTGTCTACTTCCTTATTTGATGTTTGCTATTAGGGAGGTGCCCCAATCCTCTACGGGATTCTCCCCCTTTGAGTTACTGTATGGGAGACACCCAAGAGGGCTGTTGGATATTGCCAAGGAAACTTGGGAAAGTGAGAGTTCTCCCCACAGGAGTGTGATTGAGCATGTCGCCCTGATGCAAGATCAAATTGCACAGGTAATGCCCATCGTGAAGGAACATTTGGCCCAAGCGCAGTTGGCACAGCAGAGAGTGTACAACCGTGGAGCAAAGACCCGTACCTTTTCCCCGGGGGATAGGATATTGGTACTTGTCCCTACGGTTGAAAGTAAATTCCTTGCCAAATGGCAAGGCCCCTACGAGATAATGGAAAAAGTGAGCGAAGTGAATTACAAGGTCAGACAACCAGGAAGGCGAAAGCCCGAACAGATATATCACGTTAATCTGTTGAAAGCCTGGAGGGATAGAGAGTCCCTAGTCGCAGAAACTTGGTCACCAGCTCAAACTGGTTGCGTGATTCCGGAGGTTGGAATAGCAGCCACCTTGTCACAACCCCAACAACAGGAGGTTAAGGAGTTTGTGCTTCGCAACAAGGAGGTGTTCTCTGAGCTGCTGGGACAAACATCTGGGGTAGAGCATGATATTATTACCCCGCCCGGTGAAAGGGTGAAGTTAAAACCCTATCGGATCCCAGAGGCCCGACGGGAGGCAATACGGGAGGAAGTACAGAAAATGCTGAACTTAGGGGTGATAGAGGAGTCCCAAAGTGATTGGTCTAGTCCCATTGTGTTGGTGCCTAAACCGGATGGGAGCTGGCGATTTTGTAACGATTTTCGTCAGTTGAACAATGTTACAAAATTTGACACCTACCCCATGCCACGTATAGATGAGTTGATCGACCGGCTGGGAACAGCCCGATACATGACGACTCTTGACCTCACAAAAGGGTATTGGCAAATTCCCCTGGCCAAGTCGGCCAAAGAGAAAACCGCATTTGTAACCCCAGACGGGGCGTTCCAATATAAGAGAATGCCGTTCGGGTTACAGAATGCGCCGGCCACATTCCAGCGGAAAATGGACCAGATACTGAGGCCCCATCGGAAGTATGCTGCGGCTTACCTGGATGACGTAATTGTCCATAGCACAGATTGGGCCTCACATCTGCCAAAAGTGCAAGCAGTCCTAGACTCTATCCGGGAAGCGGGGTTTACGGCTAACCCCAAGAAGTGTACCATTGGGCAGGAGGAGGCCAAATATCTTGGGTACACCATTGGCAGGGGAGTAATAAAACCCCAACTCAACAAAGTCGAGGCCATCCAGAGTTGGCCACGTCCCAACAGCAAGAAGCAGGTACGAGCCTTTCTGGGAATCGCGGGTTATTATCGGCGCTTCATTCCCCACTTTGCTTCTAAGGCTGTGCCCCTAACCAACCTGACGAAAGGGAAAGGGTCGGTCATGATTAAATGGACCCCCGAGGCGGAGGCAGCATTCCAATTCTTGAAACAAGCCTTATGTAGCCAGCCAGTGTTGTACTCACCCGACTTCTCTAAAGACTTTGTCGTACAAAGTGATGCGTCAGATGTGGGGTTAGGAGCAGTATTGTCCCAGGTCTGGAACGGGGAAGAGCACCCAGTCATTTACCTCAGCAGGAAGTTGAAGTCCCATGAGGTAAATTACGCCACGGTTGAAAAGGAGTGTTTAGCGGTGAAGTGGGCTCTAGATTCCCTTCGGTACTATCTGCTAGGTAGGCACTTTGACATGGTTACGGATCACGCTCCGTTAAAGTGGATGGCTCAAAACAAGGAGACAAATAGAAGAGTGAATAGGTGGTTCCTGGCCCTACAGGAATTCAACTTCACAGTAAAGCATCGCCCTGGCGTTCAAATGGGGAATGTGGATGCTTTGTCTCGAGTACATGAATGCCTGATTGCTGGTGTTCCAACCCCAAGGTTAAAACAAGAGGGGGGGGTATGTGACAGCAGGAAGGTAAAGTCACCTGGTTGCATCCAGGGGGGTAGATATATTTCTCCCAGATTCAGGCTTTATGCCGACTTATACAACTAGGGAGTTGATGAAGCCCAGCTGAGGCTAGTGGGCTCATGAATGACTCATACCTCTAGGGAGAGTGCTGGGCGTCGTGAGGCAGGGAGTTGATGAGACCAGCTGAAGCTTGTCAGCTCATTTAGGCCTCTATAAGAACTCCCAGATTCATTAGATGTTAGCTCATGCCTGGAACCAGACCTGTGTGGACTGTCTAGGGAGAGTGAACCCCTGTGCAGTGAGGCAAAGCCTGTGTGGCTATTTGTTTGGACTTTTACTAAACCAGGGACTTAGGGACTAGGACAGCACCAGGCTGATCCCAGTTGTTAGTTTAGGAAACCTGCATGTTTAGTCAGAGGTCAAACTGACCAGGATTTATTTTGTTTAGGTTTCTTTTTGGCTTTGCTGTGTTTTTGTCACTGTACATAGAGAAATAAACCGCACCTTTTGATTTTGAAAACCACAACCTCCGTCTGCTGGCCCTGTTTTTGTGTGGGGAGCCCAACCAGGGGGTCACACACACCCGCTACCGAGTTAACCCCCTCACAATATATATATATATATATATATACTAGACAGTATATATATATTAATACACCGCCTGAAGTGTATTACAAACTGTACACTCTGTATTAGATACTGTGTACACCACCTACACTATATTAGAAACTGTACAATGGCTGCACTGTATTGTAAACTGTGTGCACCACCAGAAGTGTAGTAGAAACTGTACACACTGTATTACAAACTGTGTACACCGCCTGCACTGTATTAGAAACTGTACAATGGCTGCACTGCATTGTATACTGTGTACACCACCAGAAGTGTAGTAGAAACTGTACACACTGTATTAGATACTGTGTACACTGCCTGAAGTGTATTAGAAACAGTACACCACTGAATGCACTGTATATATAGGCTACACTGAATGCAGAGTATATATATATATATATATATATATATATGTATACCAAAGTGTATATATATATATATATATATATATATATATATATATATTAATACACCACCTGAAATGTATTAGAAACAGTACACCACCAAATGCACTGTAGATATAGGCTATACTGAATGCAGAGTATACATATTGTGGGGGGGTTAGCTCGGCAGCGGGTGTGTGTGACCCCCGGGATGGGCTCCCCACACAAAAACAGGCCCAGCAGACGGAGGTTGTGGTTTTCAAAATCAAAAAGGTGCGGTTTATTTTCTATTTACAGTGACAAAACACAGCAAAGCAAAAGAAACATAAACAAAATAAATCCTGGTCAATTTGACCTCTGGCTAAACATACAGGTTTCCTAACTAACAACTGGGATCAGCCTAGTGCTGTCCTAGTCCCTAAGTCCCTGTTTTTAAATGTCCAAGCAAATAGCCACACAGGCTTTGTCTCACCGCACAAGGGTTCACTCTCTCCAGGAAGTCCACACAGGTCTGCTTCCAGGCATGAGCTAACCCCTAATGAAGCTGGGAGTTCTTATAGAGGCCTAAATGAGCTGACAAGCTTCAGCTGGTCTCATCAACTCCCTGTCTGCACGACGCCCCACACTCTCCCTAGAGGTATGAGTCATCCATGAGCCCACTATCCTCAGCTGGGCTTATACAACTCTCCACCTAGTTGTATAAGTCGGCGTAAAGCCTGAATCTGGGCGAAATATATCTACCCCCCTGGATGCAACCAGGTGACTTTACCTTCCTGCTGTCACATACCCCCCCCTCTTGTTTTAACCTCGGGGTTGGAACACCAGCAATCAGGCATTCATGTACTCGAGACAAAGCATCCACATTCCCCATTTGAACGCCAGGGCGATGCTTTACTGTGAAGTTGAATTCCTGGAGGGCCAGGAACCACCTATTCACTCTTCTATTTGTTTCCTTGTTTTGAGCCATCCACTTTAACGGAGCGTGATCCGTAACCATGTCAAAGTGCCTACCTAGCAGGTAGTACCGAAGGGAATCTAGAGCCCACTTCACCGCTAAACACTCCTTTTCAACGGTGGCGTAATTTACCTCATGGGACTTCAACTTCCTGCTGAGGTAAATGACTGGGTGCTCTTCCCCGTTCCAGACCTGGGACAATACTGCTCCTAACCCCACATCTGACGCATCACTTTGTACGACAAAGTCTTTAGAGAAGTCGGGTGAGTACAACACTGGCTGGCTACATAAGGCTTGTTTCAAGAATTGGAATGCTGCCTCAGCCTCGGGGGTCCATTTAATCATGACCGACCCTTTCCCCTTCGTCAGGTTGGTTAGGGGCACAGCCTTAGAAGCAAAGTGGGGAATGAATCGCCGATAATACCCAGCGATTCCCAGAAAGGCTCGTACCTGCTTCTTGCTGTTGGGACGTGGCCAACTCTGGATGGCCTCGACTTTGTTGAGTTGGGGTTTTATTACTCCCCTCCCAATGGTGTACCCAAGATATTTGGCCTCCTCCTGCCCAATGGTACACTTCTTGGGGTTAGCCGTAAACCCCGCTTCCCGAACAGAGTCCAGGACTGCTTGCACTTTTGGCAGATGTGAGGCCCAATCTGTGCTATGGACAATTACGTCATCCAGGTAAGCCGCAGCATACTTCCGATGGGGCCTCAGCATCTGGTCCATTTTCTGCTGGAATGTGGCCGGCGCATTCTGTAACCCGAACGGCATTCTTTTATATTGGAACGCCCCGTCTGGGGTTACAAATGCGGTTTTCTCTTTGGCCGACTTGGCCAGGGGGATTTGCCAATACCCTTTTGTGAGGTCAAGAGTCGTCATGTATCGGGCTGTTCCCAGCCGGTCGATCAACTCATCTATACGTGGCATGGGGTAGGTGTCAAATTTTGTAACTTTGTTCAACTGACGAAAATCGTTACAAAATCGCCAGCTCCCATCCGGTTTAGGCACCAACACATTGGGACTAGACCAATCACTTTGGGACTCCTCTATCACCCCTAAGTTCAGCATTTTCTGTACTTCCTCCCGTATTGCCTCCCGTCGGGCCTCTGGGATCCGATAGGGTTTTAACTTCACCCTTTCACCGGGCGGGGTAATAATGTCATGCTCTATCCCAGATGTTTGTCCGGGCAGCTCAGAGAATACCTCCTTGTTGCGAAGCACAAACTCCTTAACCTCCTGTTGTTGGGGTTGTGACAAGGTGGCTGCGATTCCAACCTCAGGAATCACGCAACCAGTTTGAGCTGGTGACCAAGTGTCTGCGACTAGGGACTCTCTATCCCTCCAGGCTTTCAACAGATTAACGTGATAGATCTGTTCGGGCTTTCGCCTTCCTGGTTGTCTGACCTTGTAATTCACTTCGCTCACTTTTTCCATTATCTCGTAGGGGCCTTGCCATTTGGCAAGGAATTTACTTTCAACCGTAGGGACCAGTACCAGTATCCTATCCCCCGGGGAAAAGGTACGGGTCTTGGCTCCACGGTTGTACACTCTCTGCTGTGCTAACTGCGCTTGGGCCAAATGTTCCTTCACGATGGTCATTACCTGTGCAATTCGGTCTTGCATCAGGGCGACATGCTCAATCACACTCCTGTGGGGAGAACTCTCACTTTCCCAAGTTTCCTTGGCAATATCCAACAGCCCTCTTGGGTGTCTCCCATACAGTAACTCAAAGGGGGAGAATCCCGTAGAGGATTGGGGCACCTCCCTAATAGCAAACATCAGATAAGGAAGTAGACAGTCCCAATCCTTTCCATCTCTATCCACCACTTTCTTCAACATTTGTTTTAGGGTTTTGTTGAATCTTTCAACCAGCCCATCGGTTTGGGGGTGATACACAGATGTACGTAATTGCGTCACTTTGAACAATTTACATAGCTCCTTCATAACCCGGGACATAAAGGGTGTACCTTGGTCCGTAAGCAGTTCTTTACAAATACCCACCCGGCTAAACACAAGAGATAGCTCTTTGGCTATGGTTTTGGCCGAGGTATTTCGGAGAGGGATCGCTTCTGGATAACGGGTGGCATAGTCCATTATAACTAATATGTACTGGTGCCCCCTAGCGGACTTGATTATAGGACCTACCAAATCCATGGCGATCCTCTCAAACGGGACGTCAATGATGGGTAGAGGGACCAGCGGGCTACGGAAATGTGGCATCGGGGCCGACCTCTGACACACAGGGCAGGAGGAACAATAATTTTCTATGTCCTTCATCACCCCCGGCCAATAGAATCTCTGTAATACCCTCTCTCGGGTTTTCTCTGTCCCCAGATGACCTCCAAGAATGTGCCCATGGGCCAACTCCAACACCAACTTCCTGTACGGTTTGGGCACCACAAGCTGCTCAACGGTTTCTTCTGCCCTTTTTGCCACCCGATACAGTAGGTCCTTCTCTACGCTGAAGTATGGGTAAGTGCAGGTATTATCTGGGTTCACTAACTCGCCATCTATTTTCACTACGTTTTCCCGTGCCTTTATTAGGGCGGGGTCTTTCAACTGTTCTGTGGCAAAGTTTTCCCTGTGAACCTCAAGATCAGAAAACTCCACAGACGGTAGGTTTTCGTCTGAGGAGGTGGGCTCCTCTCCAGTTTCTTGAGTCTCCCCTGCCAATACTGATAAGGGAAATTCCGGAGAGTCCTCACCACTCTCAGGGGAGTTCTGGCTATCACATTCCTGGTACATAGGGGCACCAGTGGGGGGCTCAGGATCATCCCACAGTTCCCAGAACTTCGGAAAATCCCTTCCCACAATGGCGTCATGCGGTACTGAGATACTAAGCCCACTGGATGAGAGAGGGTACCTTTGGGGGTCTCGAAACACACTGTAGTCACTGGATACTCTCGGGTGTCCCCATGCACACAAATAACAGCTACCTTGCTATTCCCAGAGACCTCTGTTTTAACTAACTCAGCCTTTATCAGGGTCACAAGGCTACCTGAATCCAGCAATACCACAACATTTCTACCATTAACACACATTTTGCATAAATGTTTCTCAGTTCCTCGAATGGCAGTGCATGCGACTGTCGCACACAGCGACTGACGTCTGCCCGTCAGAAAGTCACACTGCATGGGTTCCTCCACAACCGGGCAATTTGCTGCAATATGTCCCGCTTGCCGGCAGTGGTAGCAAACGATCCTTCTTGCCGCCTCTTGAGCCGCTGATTTCCCAGGCTGTTCTCGCCAAACTTGGGGTAGAGCTCCCACCCTCTCACTCTCTCCACCCTTACCCCTTGGAATCATCTTATCCGCCCCTGGGGATGATCTGGTCTTAGGGTGGAAAGTCCGAGTGTCTCTGGAAGAGACCGTCAGGTTCTCTGTAGCCAAGTATTTCTCCACACGATCCACAAGACCATCGGCCGTCTCTGGGTCTCCATGGCTTACCCACTTTTGGATGGCAGTAGGAAGAGCTCTCAAAAACCGATCCATTACAACACGTTCCACAATCTTTGGTGCGGACAAAGTCTCTGGCTGTAGCCACTTTCTGCTCAGGTGAATGAGATCATACATTTGAGACCTGGGGGGTTTTCCAAGCTGGAAAGTCCAGTTATGCACACGCTGAGCCCGGACAGCCAGGGTGACACCCAGCCTTGCCAATATTTCAGCTTTTAGCATCACATAGTCTTTTGCTTGGTTAGGCTCTAGGTCATAGTAAGCTTTCTGCGATTCACCAGTTAACAGAGGAGCCACTAGTCCAGCCCACTGCTCCTCAGGCCACTTTTCTCTTTCAGCGGTCCTTTCAAATGTGGTCAAAAATACCTCTGGATCATCCTCTCCAGTCATTTTTGTCAATAAACGACTCACCCCAAAGGACGCGGTATTAGTGGGACGGCTTTCCCCACTGGTCTGCGGACGTTGCTGCATTACTGCTTCCATCTGTTGTTGTAGTCTCTGCTCTTGCTTCTGCAACAGGTCTATGAAGCGGGCCTCAGATTGCTGCTGGGCTTGTTGCTGAGCCTCCAGACTCTGTTGCAAAGTTGCGTTTGTCTGCTGCTGGGCTGCAAGGCTCTGTTGATGAGCTTGCTGCTTGGCTGCGAAGTTCTGTTGTTGAGCTGCAAGGCTCTGTTGATGAGCTGCAAGGCTCTTTTGCAAACCTGCATTTGTCTGCTGTTGATTGGCATTTGCTAGAGCCAGCTGTTTCAGTATCTCCTCCATGCTGGCTTAAAAAAAACTGCCCGCATTCTCCACCAACTGTGGGGGGGTTAGCTCGGCAGCGGGTGTGTGTGACCCCCGGGATGGGCTCCCCACACAAAAACAGGCCCAGCAGACGGAGGTTGTGGTTTTCAAAATCAAAAAGGTGCGGTTTATTTTCTATTTACAGTGACAAAACACAGCAAAGCAAAAGAAACATAAACAAAATAAATCCTGGTCAATTTGACCTCTGACTAAACATACAGGTTTCCTAACTAACAACTGGGATCAGCCTAGTGCTGTCCTAGTCCCTAAGTCCCTGGTTTTAAATGTCCAAGCAAATAGCCACACAGGCTTTGTCTCACCGCACAAGGGTTCACTCTCTCCAGGAAGTCCACACAGGTCTGCTTCCAGGCATGAGCTAACCCCTAATGAAGCTGGGAGTTCTTATAGAGGCCTAAATGAGCTGACAAGCTTCAGCTGGTCTCATCAACTCCCTGTCTGCACGACGCCCCACACTCTCCCTAGAGGTATGAGTCATCCATGAGCCCACTATCCTCAGCTGGGCTTATACAACTCTCCACCTAGTTGTATAAGTCGGCGTAAAGCCTGAATCTGGGCGAAATATATCTACCCCCCTGGATGCAACCAGGTGACTTTACCTTCCTGCTGTCACAATATATATATATATATATAGATATATATGTGTAGCGCCCACCCCAATTCTGGGGAGCTATATACCTAAATTTAAGGGTGGTCTGAGCTAGTAGTTTAGCTCAGACCTATTGATTGTGTGCAAATTTGCTTCTGCCTGGGTGTAATGCTGCCTGGCAGTACAGTTCCCTGTGGCCTGTGCGTGGCACTGTCGCCTCAGGCCCAGGTTGAACCACAGGTGGCATTGCAACACCATTGGGTGTCCTCTCTTGGCAGTTGTGCGGTGGGCGTGGTCAACCCGCTGTGCATGCTGGGAGAGGGTACTTAAGGGGCAGACGCCATTGTTCGGGGAGCAGTTTGTGCCTCCCGGCCCTCCAGGAGTGTGTTTACCAGCCCCGGGCACCTTTAGCTTGAGGCTGCATCACTACAGGTAGGCCCAGCACCTTTAGCTGAGGCCTACACCTGAAGAGGAGTCCCAGGGTACCTGAATGAGGGGTGACCCACTCTGAAGGAGAGGAAGCCAGGGGAGGATCGGTCCCAAGGGGATTAGTGAAGAAGTCACTGTCTTGGGAGAGTCCTGGTTACTTATCAGAGGGAAGGATTCCAATCCATTAAAAGCCTTGTAACGTGACCCATTGGCACCTAAGTTCTAGTCGTTACTAGGCCGGGAAGTTCGGGACTTGAAAATTCTGTGGCAGAGGATCTCCTGATCGTATCCCAGGGAAATCACAAGTAGCTGTTTCGTGCTTCACACCAGCTGCTAGGACAATTCATAACGGGACTATCCGGGTGAGCAAAAAACACACTCAGGCCTGAGTGGCGATGAGAATGTTCTTCAGGGTGTTGCGTGCCTGAACCTTCCCCTACTCTATTCCTTCTACTCTCTCTTCTTCCAAGTTTCACCCCAAGCAAAGAATAAAACCTGCTTAGGTTTTTTTACTCATGTGTGGACATTGGCTTTATTCAAGTGAAAGACTTACTACCTTAGAGAACGGAGGCCGGGGATTCATTCGTAAGGGGTAATTCGTCGCAAGGCCCAAAAAAATCGAACACTGCTCGCCTCTTCATATCTGGAGTTGGACAACGGGCAAGTAGCAGGTGTGCCTTACTGCTAAAGATGGATGTAGCGGAAGGGTCTCTGTGCTACATACAGTATATATCTATATTCAGTGGGGCAAAAAAGTATTTAGTCAGACACCAATTGTGCAAGTTCTCCCACTTAAAAAGATGACAGAGGCATGTAATTGTCTTCATAGGTATACCTCAACTATGAGAGACAAAATGTGGAAACAAATCCAGACAATCACATTGTCTGATTTGGAAAGAATTTATTTGCAAATTATGGTGGAAAATAAGTATGTGGTCACCTACAAACAAGCAAGATTTCTGGTTCTCACAGACCTGTATCTTCTTCTTTAAGAGGCTCCTCTGTCCTCCACTCATTACCTGTATTAATGGCACCTGTTTGAAATTGTTATCAGTATAAAAGATACCTGTCCACAACCTCAAACAGTCACACTCCAAACTCCACTATGGTGAAGACCAAAGAGCTGTCGAAGGACACCAGAAACAAAATTGTAGACCTGCACCAGGCTGGGAAGACTGAATCTGCAATAGGCAAGCAGCTTGGTGTGAAGAAATCAATTGTGGGAGCAATAATTAGAAAACGGAAGACATACAAGACCACTGATAATCTCCCTCGATCTGGGGCTCCACGCAAGATCTCATCCCGTGGGGTCAAAATGATCACAAGAACGGTGAGCAAAAATCCCAGAACCACACAGGGGGACCAAGTGAATGACCTGCAGAGAGCTGGGACCAACGTAACAAAGGCTACCATCAGATACACACTACGCCGCCAGGGACTCAGATCCTGCAGTGCCAGACGTGTCCCCCTTCTTAAGCCAGTACATGTCCGGCCCGTCTGAGGTTTGCTAGAGAGCATTTGGATGATCCAGAAGAGGATTGGGAGAATGTCATATGGTCAGATGAAACCAAAGTAGAATTGTTTGGTAGAAACACAACTGTTTGGAGGAGAGAGAATGCTGAGTTGCAACCAAAGAACACCATACCTACTGTGAAGCATGGGGGTGGCAACATCATGCTTTGGGGCTGTTTCTCTGCAAAGGAAACAGGACGACTGATCCGTGTACATGAAAGGATGAATGGGGCCATGTATCGTGAGATTTTGAGTGCAAACCTCCTCCCATCAGCAAGGGAATTGAAGATGAAACGTGGCTGTGTCTTTCAGCATGACAATGATCCCAAACACACCACCCGGGCAACGAAGGAGTGGCTTCGTAAGAAGCATTTCAAGGTCCTGGAGTGGCCTAGCTGGTCTCCAGATCTCAACCCCATAGAAAACCTTTGGAGGGAGTTGAAAGTCTGTGTTGCCCAGCGACAGCCCCAAAACATCACTGCTCTAGAGGAGATCTGCATGGAGGAATGGGCCAACATACCAGCAACAGTGTGTGACAACCTTGTGAAGACTTACAGAAAACGTTTGACCTCTGTCATTGCCAACAAAGGATATATAACAAAGTATTGAGATGAACTTTTGATATTGACCAAATACTTATTTTTCACCATAATTTGCAAATAAATTCTTTCCAAATCAGACAATGTGATTGTCTGGATTTGTTTCCACATTTTGTCTCTCATAGTTGAGGTATACCTATGATGACAATTACAGGCCTCTCTCATCTTTTTGTGGGAGAACTTGCACAATTGGTGGCTGACTAAATACTTTTTTGCCCCACTGTATATATAGATATATATATCTATATATATATATATATATATATATACTAGACTGTATATATATAATAATACACCGCCTGAAGTGTATTAAAAAGCAGTACACCACTGAATGCACTGTAGATATAGGCTACACTGGATGCAAAGTATATATATATATATATATATATATACACTAGACTGACTGTATATATATATATATATACACTGCTCAAAAAAATGAAAGGAACACTTTAAAGCGGTTGCATACCCGCTGCTGCTTTTTTTTTTCATACCTGAAAGGCAAAAGGCATAATGAGCTAGTATGCACCGCATACTAGCTCACTATGAAATACTTACCTTAGAACGAGGCGTCGGGAACTTACCTGGTCCATGCCGAGGGAGATGTCATCTTGCCTCGGCGTGTCTTGCGGGTATCGCTGCTCCAGCACTGTGAGTGGCTGGAGCGGCGATGTTGTCACTCCCGCGAGTCGGCAAGGTCCGGCGGCTGCCGTGCTTTAGCCGAGAATCCCTGCTGCGCATGCGCCGCTGCAGTCAGCGGCTCATTGCGAGGGAAATATCTCCTAAACCGTACAGGCTTAGGAGATATTCTTTTTACCTACAGGTAAGCCTTATTATAGGCTTACCTGTAGGTAAAAATTCAAAAATAGGGTATACAACGCTTTAAAAACACATCAGATCTCAACGGGGCAAAATCTCATGCTGGATATCTATACTGATATGGACTGGGTAATGTGTTAGGAATGAAAGGATGGCACATCATTTGATGGAAATGAAAATTATCCACCTACAGAGGGCTGAATTCAAAGACACCCTGAAAATCAAAGTAAAGAAATTATGCAGCAAGCTAGTCCATTTTGCTGAAATTTCATTGCAACAACTCAAAATGGTCCTCAGTAGTTTGTATGGCCCCCAAGTGCTTGTATGCATGCCTGACAACATCAGGGCATGCTCCTAATTAGACGACAGATGGTGTCCTGGGGTATTTCCTCCCAGATCTGGACCAGAGCATCACTGAGCTCCTGAACAGACTGAGGTGCCACCTGGTGGCCGTACCGGATGGACCGAAACATAATGTCCCAGAGGTGTTCTTTTGGATTTAGGTCAGGTGAGCGTGGGGGCTATTCAATGGTATCAATTTCTTCATCCTCCAGGAACTGGCTCCATGCTCTCGCCACATGAGGCCGGGCATTGTCGTGCACCAGGAGGAACCCAGGACCCACTGCACCAGTGTAGGGTCTGACAATGGGTCCAAGGATTTCATCCTGATACCTAATGGCAGTCAGGGTGCCATTGTGTAGCCTGTAGAGGTCTGTGCGTCCCTCCATGGATATGCCTCCCCAGACCATCACTGACCCACCACCAAACCGGTCATGCTGAACGATGTTACAGGCAGCATAAAGTTCTCCGCGGCTTCTCCAGACGCTTTCACGTTTGTCACATATGCTCAGGGTGAACCAGTGGCTCTCATCTGTGAAAAGCATGGTGCACCAGTGGCGGACCTGCTAATTCTGTTGTTCAATGGAAAATACCAATCGAGCTCCACAGTGTCCGGCAGTGAGCACAGCGCACACTAGAGGACGTCTGGCCCTCAGGCCACCCCCATGAAGTCTGTTTCTGATTGTTTGGTCAGAGACATTCACACCAGTGACCTGCTGGAGGTAATTTTGTAGGGCTCTGGCAGTGCTCATCCTGTTCCTCCTTGCACAAATGAGCAGATACCGGTCCTGCTGATGGGTTAAGGACCTTCTACGGCTCTGTCCAGCTCTCCTAGAGTAACTGCCTGTCTCCTGGAATCTCCTCCATGCTCTTGAGACTGTGCTGGGAGACACGGCAAACCTTCTTGCAATGACACGTTTTGATGTGCCATCCTGGAAGAGTTGGACTGCCTGTGCAACCTTTATAGGGTCCAAGTATCGCCTCATGCTACCAGTAGTGACACTGACCCTAGCCAAATGCAAAACTAGTGAAAAACAGTCAGAAAAGATGAGTAGGGAAAAAAATGTCAGACACCTCCACCTGAAAAACCATTCCTGTTTTGGAGGTCGTCTCATTGCTGCCCATCTAGTGCACCTGTTGTTAATCAGTTTCAGCTGCTTTGCTGTTAATTGAAATGAACAACCCCCTCTGCTACTTAACTGACCAGATCAAAATCCCAGGAGTTCTGATTCAAAAGTGTTCCTTTAATTTTTTTGAGCAGTGTATATCAAATACACTGCCACTAACTGAATAACCTGCCTGCTTAAGCTATCTCTCTGTCCAGGACAAAAACACTACACACGGCCGCTATGTAAGCAGCCTTATATAGTGTGGGTTGTGGACTTAGTCACTCTGAGCCATGATTGGCCAAAGGCAATATGGGCTCTCAGCGTGCTGTGATTTGCCAAAGCATGCAGGTCAGGTGCATGCTTTGGCCAATCATCATGCAGCAATGCACTGCGATCTGGCAGTGCATTATGGGGCGTTCTATGGCGCTCGAATTGCCCGCACACACGCGAATGGGTGAACACCCGATGTTCGAGTCCTACTTTTGAAATATTAGCAGGACAATTAGTCCTGCCAAGTGTTTGTCAGTATCAGCTACATGGCTTATTCGTTTTTGAAGCAATGATAGGGTGGTGAAACTGAGACCACCTACTTTTTATGCTCACCACTTGCCAGCACCACTCCTGCTTTCCCCTACTATTGCATTAATCTCATCCTCAGCTGTTTACTAGCTGCAGTGCCTCTGGGGTACATATAAGCAACATTGGCGGTGGCTGCTTGAGGTTTATAACACTTTTTAAAAAGTTGCAGTTAAAATGTAAGTATGGTCAAAATGTTTTACTTAGTTTTGCTGCCTGTGTCTAGTTGGGGAAATTTCCCTTCACTGATTATCACAGAAAAATTGTATGTACTTGCTAAATATACAAAGGGTGCTTAATCCAATTATCTAGACTACCCTAAAAGTCTCATTATCCAATATAAAAAGGAAGAGAAAACCAGGTTCTGCTCCCAGGGGAAGGAACATAAAGAGCTATATGGGAGACTCTCTCTACCAAGGTCTTAAAGTGATTGCAAAGTTGTTGTTTTTTAAATAACAAACATCATATTTACCTGCTCTGCACAATGGTTTTGCCTAAAGCAACCTTGATCCTCTGCTTCTAGGTTTCCCGGCTTGTGCTCCTGGCTCCTCTCCCTTCTGAATGCCCCCATAGCAAGCCTCTTGCTATGGGAGCACTAATGTGGGTTCAATCTAGAGTCGGCTTTTGTGTGTCAACTGACACACGCAGCTCATCTTCCTCTTGACAATAACACACAGATTCTCTATGGGGTTTAGGTCAGACGAGTTTGCTGGCCAATCAAGCACAGTGATACTATGATCATTGAACCAGGTATTGGTACTTTTGGCAGTGTGGGCAGGTGCCAAGTCCTGCTGGAAAATAAAATCAGCATCTCCATAAAGCTAGTCAGCAGAGGAAAGCATGAAGTGCTCTAGAATTTCCTGGTAGAGGGCTGTGCTGACTTTGTAGTCGGCAATAAGGTGTAGGTGAAGTCGCCAATAAGGTGAGTATTAATAAAATCAATCTTTTTTCAATCTAAAGAAGTACACGTGTTCCAAAATAGAATGAACTGACATGTTTCAGCCCATCAAGGCCTTAGTCATAGTTAGTCTAACATACTATGCAAGACAAATATATAGCCAGCCTACCTCCCAGATGCAACATTAAATAAGCATGCTATATACCATACAACCAAATCATTGTAAATGCATTCCAAAATCAAAGATATGCTGGCACTACAATATACAAGCGATCAATATTTAACCAAGTGCTGTGCATATAACCAAATAAAGTGTGTAAATAACCAATGCATAAATAAACAATTCATATATGCAGTATATACAGTATATCATAAATTGCTGAAGTTGTGCATCAAAAAGTGCTTTGTGCTGTAAACTTCCAAAAACTTCAAAAAAAATCAAGTGCTTTTTGTGTGTATGTCACCACTCCTTGCTCCCCTCCTTTGCCTACACACTCACCAGACCCAAGATGTTATGCTCGCTTCGCATACCTGTATATCCACTGCCGTTTTTTTCTGATAATTACCACTGCGCTTCACCGGCTCAAAAATATGCCCTTAACCTTCATTCTAGTTGTCTCCACTAGTAGTACTCCTCTAGATGATTACGTAGTGCATGCATGTTAGGGGAACATAAACCAGGCAAAATACCCCATAGCGTAATTCCATATTGAATGACAGTAAAAACATTTAAATCCTACTCACATAAAAATTGCTGACGTTATACAAGCTCAATTGCATGTTTTGTGATGCAGTGGTTCCAGCACTCAACACTCGGCAATCAACAGACCGGAAAATGGTTGCCGAGTGTCGGAACCACTGCATCACAATACACGTGATTGAGCTTGTGTAATGTGAGCAATTTTTATGTGAGTAGGATTTATTATCAGTTAGTGACCCTCCCAACCAGTGTCTGTTAGTGCCACCCTATCACAGTCCCACTATCGCTGATCACCACCATTACAGTATAGCGTCTATAGCTGCATAAATTCCAGTATACAGTACTTCACAGAAGTGAGTACACCCCTCACATTTTTGTACATATTTTATTATATCTTTTCATGTGACAACACTGAAGAAATTACATATTGCTACAATGTAAAGTAGTGAGTGTACAGCTTGTATAACAGTGTAACCTTGCTGTCCCCTAAAAATAACTCAACACACAGCCATTAATGTCTAAACAAACAAAAGTGAGTACACCTCTAAGTCAAAATGTCCAAATTGGGCCCAATTAGCCTTTTTCCCTCCCCGGTGTCATGTGACTCGATAGTGTTACAAGGTCTCAGGTGTGAATGGGGAGCAGGTGTGTTAAATTTGGTGTTATCGCTGTCACTCTCTCATAATGGTCACTGGAAGTTCAACATGGCACCTCATGGCAAAGAACTCTCTGAGGATCTGAAAAAAAGAATTGTTGCTCTACAAAAAGATGGCCTAGGCTATAAGAAGATTGCCAAGACCCTGAAACTGAGCTGCAGCATGGTGGCTAAGACCATACAGTGGTTTAACAGAACAGGTTCCACTCAGAACAGGCCTCGCCATGGTCGACCAAAGAAGTTGAGTGCACATGCTCAGCGTCATATCCAGAGGTTGCCTTTGGGAAATAGATGTATGAGTGCTGCCAGCATTGCTTCAGAGGTTGAAGGGGTGGGGGGTCAGCCTATCAGTGCTCAGACCATTAGCTGCACACTGCATAAATTTGGTCTGCATGGCTATCGTCCCAGAAGGAAGCCCCTTCTAAAGATGATGCACAAGAAAGCCCAAAACGGTTTGCTGCATGTGTTTTTCACAGGGCATATTTTCCAATTGTCACAGTATTTTTTTAAGCTGGACTTTTCATGCAAATGATAGGCCCCCTCTACTGAAAGCTTCACATCTCTCAAAGTCAGATCACCTGCAAAGGAAATTTAAAAATAAAGCTTTTACAAATTCCAATACTTCCATGAGGCACAAGTTCCCTTAAAGGAGAAGTATAGCCAAAGCTTGTATTGCTGTACGTCTCCTATGGATCTCAGGAGTGCAATCCGTTTTGCACTACTGTGACCTGTTTTCAGCTGACATCGCAGAAATCAGTCCAGGCACGGCGTCATTCTGACAATGAGAGTCTGAATCTGCCAGGTGCCTGGACTGACACCCCAAAGTTTAAGATAAAACAAGCTTATCGTGTGCTGGCTAGTCCACCAAAGGTCCTCAATACTGCATGGTCCGCCAGGTTCAGGCTCCCTGAGAAGCATTTTCCATCATTTCACAGGGAGCCTGAACCCGACAGACCATGCAGGATTGAGGACCTTTGGCGGACTAGCCAGCACACGATAAGCTTGTTTGATCTAACACTTTATTAGTGTTTTTAATCGTTGTTTCAATAAACCCCCTTGTGATACTGCACTTCCTTCTTTTTGTCTCACTCACAGAGCTGGCTCCACTCTGAGGATAGCAACCCCACAGTGCTTCACAACTAGGGTGACCACGTGTCCCGGGATTGTCCCTTAATTCATATTTGTGTCCCCTGTCCCTGGCAACCTCATTCCGGGACAATACAGTGTCCCGGAATGGCCCTGGGCTGATCTAATGCCCCCTAAAATAGCCTATGCATTGTCACTGTCTCAGCCTGTGGTGGACCCCTAGCTGGCAGAGAGCCAGAGACCCCTTTTTACTTTATTTACTACCACCGCTGGCTCAGTGCCCAAACTGGTTGCTACTTGACGCCCGCTTGGCGTATAGCAACCAGTGACGTCAGAGGAGGAGAGAGGCAGAGACCTATCACAGCGGAGGAGATTTAACTTCCTCCTCTGCGCCTTCTGTTTAGCTCCACCCACCTCCTCCCTGTATGTTCGGGACTCTAGCCAGGCAGCGGCATGCAGAAGAAACCTCTGAGACAGACTGCAGTGTACAGACGAAACAGAGAGTTGGTGAAAGGCAAGTGACATGCAAAGCACTGACTGATCAACATTACAGATCCATCGGGGTTAAAATCCTGTCATCTCTCCCCCCAGCAGCCACAGTTCAGCATGTCTTAGAAACTGTGTCAGCCTGGAGTGAGCCTCTCAGTGTACTGTGCAGAGTAAGGAGATAAGGGGTCAGCAGGAGAGGACACTGACAGATTACGGCCCCTTTTACACGGACGGCAAAATTGCTGCAGCAAAAATCATGTTTTTTGTTATGTGAAATTCAAGGCTTCGGGCACTGCGATTAACTGCATTTGTACCGTGCGATTAACTGCGTTTACGTGCGTTCATTTGCAGTTGCGTTTAGCTGCATTTTAGGTAATATAGTCATTCCCATAGCAACCCTTTATTTTTATTTGTTTGGCCCCTTGGATCTACCCATGATGCATTTCGGTCCTCTGCTTTTCAAACCATGTATTTCCTGTTTCTTTGTTCACTTGCTGAGTGTGTGTTGGAGTTTAGCAGTGAGAGGAGTGATCGGTGTGTTGTGCCTGAGATTTGCGAAAATGAATGCAAATATGATTAGTTTGCTGGCAATGCTCATGTTGCTGATGATGAAGAGGAGAAGAGAGATCCAGTGTAGGCGACGTCCCCGCCGTTACTGGGTCCATCCCCTAACCTCCCAGCGTCTATTAACTACTTGCTTACTGGGCACTTAAACCCCCTTCCTGCCCAGGCCAATTTTCAGCTTTCAGCGCGGTCACGATTTGAATGACAATTGCGCGGTCGTGCGACGTGTCTCCCAAACAAAATTGACGTCCTTTTTTTCCCACAAATAGAGCTTTCTTTTGGTGGTATTTGATCACCTCTGCGGTTTTTATTTTTTGCGCTATAAACAAAAAAAGAGCGACGATTTTGAAAAAAACACAATATTTTTTATTTTTTGCTATAATGAATATCCCATTTTTAAAAAAATAAAAATAAAATTTTTCCTTAGTTTAGTCCGATACGTATTCTTCTACATATTTTTGGTAAAAAAAATCGCAATAAGCGTTTATTGATTGGTTTGCGCAAACGTTATAGCGTCTACAAAATAAGGCATAGTTTTATTGCATTTTTATTAATATTTTTTTTTTTACTAGTAATGGTGGCGATCAGCGATTTTTATTGTGACTGCGACATTATGGCGGACACATCGGACACTTTTGACACCATTTTGGGACCATTGTCATTTTTACAGCGACCAGTGCTATAAAAATGCACTGGTTACTGTAAAAATGACACTGGCAGGGAAGGGGTTAACACTAGGGGGCGAGGAAGGGGTTAAATGTGTGTCCTGGAAGTGATTACTACTGTGTGGGGGAGGGGACTGACTGGGGGAGGTGACCGATCTGTGTCCCTATGTACAAGGGACACAGCATCGGTCTCCCCTCCCTGACAGGACGTGGATCTCTGTGTTTACACACAGAGATCCACGTCCCTGCTCTGTGTACATGCCGATCGCGGGTACCTGGCGGACATCGCGGCCGCCAAGCACGCGCATCGGCATCTCAGTGATGCGCCGGGCGCGCGCGTGCGCCGCTGGCGGCGCTCTCGCGCCCCTCAGTGGCCGAAATAGCCGAGGACATCTATTGACGTCCTCCCGGATTTTTAGATCCACACTGAGGCCGTCAATAGTCTATGGCCCGGATCTAAAGAGGTTAATTGGCTACTTTGCCCTCATGTTCGGTGAGCTGCGGACTCACAGGGACAAGTTCTACAATTACACTCGGATGTCGGTGGCAAGCTTCGATGAGCTGTTGGAACTTTGTAGAAGACGCCTGAGCAGAACCAGAACCAACATGAGAAGAAGCATTACTGCAGAAGAGCGGCTGTTACTTACTTTAAGGTAGGTTTTCCATATCTTGAACAGATGCTTAAAATTCATGTACATGCAGGTGTACCAATATTATTGACAATAGTGTGTATGTATGTATGTATATATATATATATATATATATATATATATATATATATATATATATATATATATATATGTGTGTGTGTATGCATGTTCTATTATAATATATATATATATATATATATATATATATATATATATATATGTCTTTGTGTGTATATACATATATATAAAACTATGGCCTATAAATCTATATCACAGCAGCAAAGTTTCTCGCATTACTGCCCTGCCATTATTTTTCATCCTTTAAATTGATTTGTCGTGCCTTGCAGATTATTTTTTTTTTCTGATCCTACCGTATATTTATCGGTATTCGTATGTGATAAGGCAAAATCTGTGTGGAGGTGCATAAGTTTCCGTCCTAACAGAGAAAATGTTCACTATTGTACTTATAGTGAAAATCGTGAATGTCCTTTTTTATGAAAATATGAAACATCATAGTATTTCAGTAGTTTATAATTATGTAGGTGAGCTCTAAATACAAAGGCAGAAATTTGCATTATCATGTAAGGTACCTCCAATAGATTTTTTATTAGCCCCACCCACCACAAGGCTTCCTTTTTCAAAGGAAGCTGGCACCTGCACCCAGAGCCAAGGGACATGTCGTCTTTGGGCTGCGATGAGTTAAAAGTCAGCAGCTACATAGGTGCTGATTTTTATTTGTTACCATGTACAACTCTGCTTTTTTATGTCTATTGATTTTATTTTGCTTATTTTATTTAATTTACTATTTTTTATATATTCTGAATTGTTATCAATTTTGTATTGCAGATACCTTGCCACTGGTGCCAGTTTCACCTCCCTTCATCATCAATTCTTAATGGGAATTTCAACTGTATCAACAATAGTCCATGATACTTGTCTAATTATATGGGAAGAGGTGAAAAACACTGTCATGCCGGAACCAACATCCAGTTTGTGGGAGGAAATATCTGAAGAATTTTGGGAGAAGACCAACTTCCCAAATTGCATTGGGACATTAGATGGGAAACATATCTGGCTCATCAAGCCACCAAATTCTGGTTCCCGCTATTATAACTACAAAAAATACTTCTCCATTGTCCTCCTGGGGCTCAGTGATGCCAACATGCGATTCATTGCTGTGGATGTCGGAGCTTACGGGAGTTCTGGAGATTCCAGAATTTTCAAGAATTCCATGATGGGACAGCGATTTGAACATGGTGAATTTAATGTGCCACAGTCAAGGGCTCTTCCTGGTACTGCTGTGCCGGATCTTCCCTACGTTGTGCTGGGAGATGAGGCATTTGCCTTGTCCACCCACCTTCTCAGGCCCTATACGAGGCATGGTCTCACTGACAGGAGGTGCATTTTTAATTACCGTCTCAGTAGAGCTCGGAGAATGTGCATTTGGCATTTGAACTGCCAAATGGCGTGTATTGATGACAGCCATGCACCTAGAAGTGGATCATGCGGTCAATGTTGTTTTGACAAGTTGTGTTCTCCACAACTTTTTGAGGGGTAAGGAGATGGTGCCCACCGAATCCCCGTTACCATTACCTGTTTCCGAAGAACACAGAGGTCGTGTTACTGCCACTCGTCCCACGAATCAAGCTCTACAAGTGCGTGAGGATTTCACAGATTTTTTTTTTTTTACAGAGGATGGACAGCTCCCATGGCAATATGACCATTTGTAAAGATATCTTTGTTACCCATGTTACATCAACCTTATATCACAGTTTAAATTTGTTCTTGAAATAAAGTAGTTGACAATTTTTTACTATTAAATTGTTTTTATTTTTATATCTTTGCTATGTAAAGTAACAAAAAGGTAGAAAAAATAGACAAACCTTACAAAACATTGAATGCTTGCATGTATAGAAAACGATGTTTTCAATTCCTTTGGAATATAGAAAATTTTCTGGAGGCGCATGCGCGGGGGCTTCTGTGATGGAGGCTTAGGACCGGAGCTCCGCTCAGCGCCAGCTAAACAGCGCTAATAGCGGCGGAAAAAGAAGCTATACTTCAGTTAAAACCACAGGGAAAGTCAGCGGATAGTGCCAGGCACCTACCTATGCCAGGTAAGGCATATAAAAAAGCGCTGAAACAGAAATACAAGCGCTCTGAAAAACGGGATAATTCCAAGATGGCTGCCGCACCTCAGAATAAGATACAGACTGCTAATGATGTCTCCTCAACTAGCAGGCAAGTTATTCAGCCTGCTACTCTCCCATATAACGCACAGTCATTGAGCTTAGACTCCTCTTCTACCTTACAACCTTCTGAACTTAAATTAAACCTAAAGGAGAACTATGTGGGAACTGAGGGTCCTCCACCTCATGAAGTGAATTTACCTCACATAGGCTCTCCCAATACACATCCTGAACAGGCTCCTGATATGTCTTTTAATATGACTGAACTTTTTACCAGGATTTCTGATATGCTGGACAAAAGGTTAGCTTTAAATGCTGACAGGATCACAGGAGAAATTAAAGCAGACTTTCAGAACCTGGGAAGCAGGATAGAACATATTGAGCATAAGCTAGATTTTACTATAACTAAAACAAACCAGAATTCTGATCATTTGCAGTTCCTGCAGGATCAGCTTGATACCGCTCAAGCAAGAATAGATGACCTCGAGAATCGTTCAAGAAGGGAAAACTTTCGCATCAGAGGACTGCCTGAATCCATTACTGATGTTCATACAACTGTGAAAGATTTTATTAAAAATTTTCTCCCTTCGATTCCAGCTAATAAACTGGAACTGGATAGAGCGCATAGATCCTTAGGACCCCTCAGGAAGGACGGATCTCCACGGGACATTATAGTAAAACCCCACTTTTTTTCTGTCAAGGAAGAAGTGATGAAAATATCCCTCCAACAAGATCAGATACAGTTCCAAGGTGCTTCTATTCAAATCTTTTCTGACATATCTCCATACACCATCCAAAAGAGGAGATCTTTGAAACCCCTCCTTGCAGCCCTGACCAAAAAAGATATTAACCACTTTGCGCCTAAGGACGTCCATGGACGTCCTTGACTTTGAGCCGGGATATCTGAATGATGCCTGCAGCTACAGGCATCATTCTGATATCGTTTTTTAGAGCCGGCGATTCTCTGTACCGTAAGAATGATCATAGCGGCTGTTCCGCTGCTTGATCGTTCTTACAGGCAGCGAGAGGGGACGTCCCCCCCTCCCGCCGCCCTCCGGTGCTTCTACCGACTCACCTGAGCGATCGGTGAGTCAGTGACAGGATCCGCCGGCCCCGGCTTCTTACAATAGAGATTTCCGGCGGACCAGATGGTCGCCGGAGTCTCTATGATTGTTCGGAGGCCGGGCGCGATGTTATGACGTCACGCCCGGCCTCTGCATTCAAAAAAACGGCGCCGCTTCGGCTAGGAAGCGGTGATCGTTTTTTTTTTTATTATTTCAGGCTTCCCAGCCTAGAGGTGAGATGTGGGGTCGTATTGACCCCATAACTCACTGTAAAGAGGACCTGTCATGCTTATTTCTATTACAAGGGATGTTTACATTCCTTGTAATAGGAATAAAAGTGATCTTTTTTTTTTTTTCTAACTGTCAAAGTAAAAAGTTAAGTGTAAAATGAACAATAAATAAAAAAAAAATTGTAAAGCGCCCCTGTCCCCGGTAGCTCGTACGCAGAAGCGAACACATACGTAAGTCCCGCCCACATATTAAAACGGTGTTCAGAACACACATGTGAGGTATCGTAGCGAACGTTAGAGCGAGAGCAATAATTCTAGCCCTAGACCTCCTCTGTAACTCAAAACATGTAACCAATAAAAAAAATTAAAGCGTCGCCCATGAGGATTTTTAAGTACCAAAGTTTGGCGCCATTCCACGAGCGTGTACAATTTTTAAGGGTGACATGTTAGGTATCTATTTACTCGGCGTAACTTCATCTTTCACATTATGCAAAATAATTGGGCTAACTTTAATGTTTTAATATTTTTTAATTCATGAAACCGTTTTTTTTTTAAAAAAAATGCGTTTGAAAAATTATTGCGCAAATACCGTGCGAGATAAAAAGTTGCAATGACAGCCATTGTATTCTCTAGGGTCTTTGCTAAAAAACAT
The DNA here is from genome assembly GCA_029206835.1 of Rana muscosa. NCBI lineage: Eukaryota > Metazoa > Chordata > Amphibia > Anura > Ranidae > Rana > Rana muscosa. Next base: position 773,817,154 of record CM055117.1, read on the forward strand.
ATATATTGTTTGGGGGTTATATGTAATTTTCTAGCAAAAAAATGAGGCTTTTTACATGTAGGAGCGAAGTGTCAGAATTGGCCCGGATGCGAAGTGGTTAAATACCGGTGGGCCTTCCCTTTTGCCCTGAAATTTACGTATAATGGGAAGCAACATGTTTTTCACAATTTCCCAGAAGGAGAACGCCTGTTACTTGACTTTTTTTAATATCTCTTTTTATTAATTTTGTTAACGACATATCATACACTTTACGATACATAAAACACATATACATTCTCAGCATTTCCCCAAGAAGAAAAAAAAAAAAAGAACCCCAACCATTATTAAAATCCACCCATAAGCTATCTAGATGGCTATACCATAACTTTATCAGTGACTGTGTAAATACAATGACAGATCATATTTATAGGGGTGGTAGGGATAAAATATATACTCTCGCCCATGTGTGAAAAAAAAAAAAAAAAGAAGAGGGAATCCTCCTACGTGTTTATGGTTTAATTATGTGTATCAGTGGCTGTGTGAATAGAGTGAAAGAATATATTTATAGGGGTAATAGGGATAAAGTATAACCAGAAACCCGTGTTCTCGCCACTATAGGGAAAAAAAAAATCCAACCATTATTAAAACCCACCCATAAACTAAATAAATGGCTATACCATAACTTTATCGGTGACTAAGTAAATGCAACAACAAAACATATTTATAGGTGTAATAGGGATAAATATAATCAAAACCAGTGCTCTCACCCGTATGTGAGGGACAAAAAAAAAAAAGAAAAGAGGAATAAAGGAGGGAAGAAGGGAGGAGGAGGTATCCTCCTACGTGTTTATGGTTTAATTATGTGTATCAGTGACTGTGTGAATAAAGTGACAAATTATATTTATAGGGGTAGTAGGGATAAAATATAACCAAAACCCGTGTTCTCACCAATATATAGGGAAAAAAAAAATGAAAAAACCCAACCATTATTAAAATCCACCCATAAACTGAATAGATGGCTATACCATAACTTTATCAGTGACTTAAGTAAATGCAATAACAAAACGTGTTTATAGGTGTAATAGGGATAAATATAATCAAAACCAGTGCTCTCACCCATATGTGAGGGGCAAAAAAAAAAAAAAAAAGGGGGAAAAGAAGGAACATTGATACAAACAAACAAACAAAAAAAAAAATTATTTTGTACTCATACAAATCATGTGAGCATATCTGCAGCAGGTAAATTAAATGCGTAATTCTGCATAAAAATCTATTTAACAACTACTCAATTATTCCATTCCTGCCGGGGACTGATCTATAGATCCTAAATCTCTAGCATCCCCCTCTACATAGTAAATCCATGTGGCCCAAATACTATACCATTTATCATACTTATCCCTGCATTTTGCCATCCATTCCTCCGCAGCCTTAATATTATTTACCAACCGGACCCAGTCCAAGCGACTTGGAATTTGGCTATTTTTCCAATAAATAGGAATCAATCTCCTAGCTGCATTCAAAAGATGAGGCAGCACCGATTTTCGGTAAAGGCTAAGAGGAACGGCGGGGACATGCAAAAGGAAACCCATTGGAGAATCAGGGAGTTCAATATCCAGAATACTGTTAATTTGAATTCTAATATCCTGCCAGAAAGGGCGTAGCTTAGGGCAATCCCACCATATGTGTAAAAAGGAGCCTCTATGGCCACATTCCCACCAACAGGCATCTGAGGACATCGGATAAATTTGTTTAAGTCTGGTAGGGACCCTGTACCACCTAGTCAGAACCTTAAAACCATTTTCCTGCATTTTCGTATCAACAGAGCTAGAATGAGTGAGGCGGTATAATTGGTCAAGTTGGGGGTCAGTAAATTCGGTCTGCAGGTCTCTTTCCCACTCCCGAATATAGGCGGGCTTCCCAGGGGGTCCCTGTTTCTGTAATAGCTCATAGAGGACAGATATGGAGTGCGGGATTGGACTGGGAGACATACACAGCTTCTCAAAGGGGGTGGCAGACGTAGGAGATCGTATAGGGTATTGCAACCCACGCGCAAAGTGTTGAAGCTGTCCATGTCTCCAGCCATCCATCGGGAAGCTGCCATACTGGGCTCTAAGCTCCTCCAACGGGAGAAGTCCCTGATCTTGGAAGAACCTGCCACATCTCAACTCCCCATCTGACGTCCAGGTCCGAAAGAAAGATGGGTGTTCCCCGGGATAAACCAGGGGAAACCTCCTAGGGGTGCTAGCGGGGAAAAAAGGGGGGAAAGCTGTCCCGCTTTATTTAAGGAATCCCATAACTTTAGCACATGGACAGTCATTGGGGAGACATATAGTGACAGACTCCTATGGGCCTGGGAAAGCCAGGGAGCATGAGCTAAATTACGTCCCGCCAGAAACTTCTCCAGCGGTACCCAAACCTTAGTGGATAACCCATGGTGCCAGTTCAAAATCCGTTGAAGGGCGATTGCCTCATAATACTTACGTATATCTGGGATGCCTAGGCCACCCAGCCACTTAGGTCTCTGCAGGGTACGAAGAGCCAAACGAGAGCTCCGCCCCTGCCAGATATATTTAAGAAATGCACTGTTGAGGCTCAAAAAGAAAGACCTGGGTAATGTAATCGGCACCATTTGAAGAAAGAACAAAATGCGAGGCAGCACGTTCATCTTTAACACACTGACTCGTCCCACCCATGAGAAGACCTCTCTATCCCATCGGTGCAGGTCTGATTTAATAGTAGAAAGTAGCTGAACATAGTTACTGCTATATAGTTGAGAATAAAAAGGGGTAAGATAGATTCCCAAATATTTCATGTGAGTGCCACACCAGGAAAAGGAGAAAGAAGTTTGCAACCGTGTACGTAAACTATAGGGGATATTTAAGGACAACATTTCTGATTAGGTGAAATTAATTTTGAAGTTAGAGATAGAACTAAAAATCTGCAATTCGGACATAATGTTGGGAAGGGAAATTAACGGATCCGACACATAGAATAAAACATCGTCTGTGTATGCAGAGAGTTTATGCTCTTGTGATCCGACACCAAGACCCTTAATGTTGGGGTTGGAACGAATCCTATTGAGCAGGGGTTCCAAGGTGAGGGCACCCATGTCTGGTCCTATTCCCAATGGGGAACGTATCAGAAAGCACCCCATTCACCTTAACTCATGCCGATGGACGGCTGTACAAAGAAAAAACCCAGGATAACATATTAGGGCCAAGCCCCAGTCTGGACAGCACCGCACGCAGGTACATCCAATCCACCCTGTCGAACGCCTTCTCAACGTCAGTGGAAAGGAGAAGACAGGGTGTTTGGTCCGCCCTAGTCTGCACCCAATGGATCAACTGAATGGCCCTGTTGGAATTGTCCCTTGCCTCCCTCCCCATAATGAAACCCGTCTGGTCTGGATGTATGAGAGAAGGAAGAATGGGTTGGAGGCGATTTGCTAAAATTTTTGCTAAGATCTTGATATCAGTATTCAAAAGCGAAATCGGCCTATAACTACTAGGGACCGTATGATCCTTCCCCTCCTTAGGCAACACTGTTATATGAGCCATCAGTCCCTCCTTAGGCACAACTGTGCCCGACGCCAAGGCGTTGAAGTAAGTGCACATATGCCCAGAAAGCAGGGGGAGGAAAGCACGGTAGTAGGCATTCGTGTACCCATCCGGGCCTGGACTTTTTCCCTTTGGGAGATCTTTTACCACAATGTCCAGCTCCTCCATACTAATCGGGATTTCAAGAGACTTACTAGTCTCAACCGAAAGTTGGGGAGCATGGGCCTCTGTCAGGTAATTTAAAATATAGTCTTGTTTCTGATTTACTGTCAAACCAGGGAGTGTGGCAGGAAGATGATACAATTGAGCATAATAATCTCTAAAGGCGGCAGCTATTTTAGAGGAGTGGACTACAGGGGGACCCGTCCCAGCTTGAAGCTTATGCACATGGCCCGAAGCTTGTTGTCTCTTTAGAGCCCTAGCAAGCAGTCGCCCACACTCGTATTCATAAAATTTATGTGAAATATAACGTAGGCGATCACGTATGCGGGTGTCTAGCAGGGTAGCAAGTTCCTGGCGAAGGGCCTGTAGCTCTGCCGCCAGCTCCGGAGTCAGACGACACTTATGTTTAAGTTCCGCCGACTGTATTTTTCGTAAGAGGGATTGAAGATCCCCCTCCCGTGCCTTTTTCAGCCGCGCCCCTTGAGAAATAAGCTCCCCTCTAATTACTGCCTTATGGCCTTCCCAAATAGACGCCGCCCCAACCTCGGTCGATGAATTTTCAGCAAAGTACAGGGCAATTGTATCTGAGACGCATTTAGCTGCCACAGCGTCATCCACAATATTCTCATTCAAGCGCCAGGTCCAAGACCGGGCATCGGAAGAGGGCTGATGGATAGAAAGAGAAACTGGGGCGTGATCCGACATGGTGATGGAACCAATTGACGCACTGGATAAGGTCTCCAGGGAGAACTGGTCCATCAAAAGCATATCTATACGGGTATAAACTGCATGGGTTGCCGAGTAATAGCTAAAATCCTTATCTGTAGGATGGAGTAGTCGCCAACAGTCAACCAGATGGTAAGCTTGCAAAGCTTTCCTGAAATGTTTGATGAAAGCAAAAGAGTGGGTAGATCGCCCCGCAGATGTATCCATCTTGGGGTCCGGGCTAATATTAAAATCCCCTCCCAAAATCAACTGGCCCTCTTTAAAATGAGAGAGGGAGTCCAGGAGGGAGTCCAGAAAGGCAAGCTGACCAGTATTTGGTGCGTACACGGTTGCAAAGGTAAGTTTACGGCCCAGAATATTCCCCTTAATAAAGACGTACCTGCCATTCAAGTCGATCAACTGATCAGTCAGGGTAAAGGGGCATTGTTTATGCACAGCTATGGCCACTCCGCTCGACTTAGATCGAGGGGAGTTGCTAAGAAACCATTGAGAATATAAGTGTGTGGGAAGGCGGGGGACCGAGTCAGTGCGAAAATGTGTCTCCTGCAAGAAAAGAACATGTGCCCCCAGGCGTTTGGTTTCGAGCCACAACTTACTGCGTTTGTTAGGCGATCCTAGCCCTCGGACGTTATACGATACCACTTTCAGGGAGGCCATAAGGCAAAGTTATCGCGGAGAAATCTCCAGTCAGGAGGGAAAAGAGACCTGCAGATGATCAATCCATGAGTCGCTGAGTACTGAAAAAAAAAAAAAAATCGTCAAAACATACATCTAGAACAAAAAAGGGAGATACCTCAAGGGTCTCCCAGGGCATCTAAACTAAGCTAGTCGGGGACCTTCAACCAGCCCTCGGGCCACCAAAAGGGGGAAGGTCAGCGAGTAGCATGAAGTCCCAAACTCGGGACAAAAACTCCAAGGAGTTTAACCTATGTGGGGGGGAAACGGCACAACACGAAGTGTGAGCCCACAAAAGTGACCCACCCTGTAAGAAAAGAAAAAAAGGCATAGCAGCATCTAAGATGCGCCATCCTAAATACAAAAATATACCACAGCAGCAGTGTAAAAACATATTCAGAACATATTCGGAACAATACAATTCAACTCGGCACCCTGAAGGGGGGCATACTAGGTCCTACAAGTAGAACCAGTTCAACTTTAAATGATGAAATTTCAAGGGGCCTTCAGGAGCCCCTTTAGGAAGGGGAATGTAGAGGTGAATGCGGAACATCTTGGTGAGAGTCCACTCGAGGTTGGTGTCTATTCCGGCCTCTGCGACGGGTAGAACGCCAAAATTGTGGCTGCACAGGAAGCGGGATTTCCGACGCAGTTTTCCAATCTGGAACATTGATGGCTGGAAGGCCTAGTTGTTGCAGGAATCGTGGTAAATCTTCAATGGTGCGCAAAACAACTTGCCGACCCTCTTTAATGACAGACAATTGGAAGGGGAAGCCCCATCTATAAGGCAGCTGTGCATCTTGTAGGGCCTCAAGTAGTGGTTTAAGGGCTCGGCGTTGCACCAGGGTACGTCTAGAGAGATCCGGAAAAAAGGACAGCTGTGCACCATCAAAGTCCACCTGGCGGACCCCCCTTACATGAGCCATTATACTTTCCTTTAGGGAATATTTATGCAACTTGCAAATAATGTCCCGTGGTTTATTTGGGTCATCCGAAGGTGGCCGAAGGGCCCTATGAGCCCGGTCTATCTCAATATGATCAGGTGCATCTTGGCCGAGAACCTGTTTAAAGAGACCCTGCAAAGAGGGTACTATGTCTCTGGGGCCGGTAGCTTCAGGCATTCCCCTAATGCGTATATTGACACTGCGACTCCTATTCTCAAAGTCATCCATTTGATCTATTAAAGAGTCAATCCTGCGAGCTTGATGTTTACTACAATCATGGAGAGCTTGCAGGGCTGGTGAAACAGCGTCCCATTGTGCCTCCAACTCTTCCACTCTACCCCCAATGTGTGCTGTATCTACCTGCAGCGCTTCAATGTCCTGCCGCAGGGCCTTCTCAACCCTATCAGCAAACAGTACTAAGTCTGCCTTAGTGGGGAGGGCAAGGATGAGAGCTCTGAGATCCGTATCACCCATCACTTCGCCCATGATTGTAACAGGGGGCACTGAGCTGCCAGAGCTAGCGGGGGAGGTGGAGGAGGGATGCAAGGGAGAAAGTAAGTGCGGAGAGGGGATGATGGAGGCCGCATGTGCGGCCTTGTACTTGCCCGCCGCCGCCGGCGCCATCTTGGGAGTCTCTAGAGCGGCGCGGCCCCGCTCCAGGAAATACAGGTCTAATGCTCCAGGACGATGCCGAGATGCCCGCTGAGGTTGCGGGGATGTCTTCCGTGACTTTGGAGGCATGCCGAGAACCGAAGATGCCCGCTGGAAAAGCTGCTGCTGGGTGTCTGTAATGCGGGTGGTCAGACGGAGCTCCTCAGCCACACGTCCTCACTCCTTCATGCCGTGGCCACGCCCCCCCACTGGCTGCCTGTTACTTGACTTGAGACTCATTAAGCTGGATTCAAACATGGATACCTCTCCCTCTGCGCAGGGGTCATCTAAACGCCAATCGCCTCCGAGCCCGACTGTGCCACTTTGGGAGATGTCCAAAATTAAGAGAGTAAAGGATAACATCCCCCCATGAAGAGGATTTACATGACTCTCCTGCATTTCGTCTTTTTTTCCCCCCTATAGGTTCCTTAGGAGGAAACACATTTCATTACACTGACTTTTGGATTTCCTGTGCAACTGTTTTTTGACACATGGTCCTGTTGCTAAATTGTTAATAGATAGTGGGGTTGTTTTTCTTTTTTTTTCTTGTTTAAAAATTCTAATAGTTAAACTGATCTTAGTTGCTATTGTATTGGAAATCCAGGAATGTTTGGTTCCGTTCATTTAATATTACATTGTTTGTTTGAGTGCTGTCACTGGCTGGTGCTGTGGCATTGTGCCTCCACCTATCGTTCAGTTTGGTTGTAAACCATGCTGGGAGGTAGGTATATAGCCCTACATATGAGCTATACTACTTATTTTGTTCTGAATGAGGGGAGGGAGCCTTACTCCTCCTCCCATTCTGGGCCTCATTTAGGCCTTTCGTTACACTGCGTTTTACAACTGATATTATTTTTATTTGAATATTTTTTTTCTTCTTCTTCTTTCATTCTAACTTTTTTTTCTTTTTCAGCCTACATGTCATTGAGATTTACCTGTGAAGTGATTCTATGTATATCGTCCCCTAACATAGTGAATGATCTTTCCTTATATACCCTTGGTTCCTCCTGAAGAAAGGTAGGTGGCTGTGGGTTATCTCGGGCTCTCCCCCTTTTGCTCCATGGCCGGTACTAACACTAACTCTTTACCCCTCCGTGTTGTGTCTCACAACACCCAGGTATTAAATTCCCCAGTCAAAAGAAGGAAAGCCCTCCAGGCCTATCGATCCTGTCATATTGATGTAGTGCTCTTACAAGAGACCCATTTCCCTCAGCGGTACACCCCATTGTTTCTTCATGCTCACTTTCCAGTTTTTTATTTGTCTAATGCTGAAGATAAGACCAAGGGAGTGGCAATATTATTTTCTAAGAATTGCAAATTCAATCTTAAATTGGAACTCAGAGACCAGGAGGGAATGTTCCTATTGGTCAAGGGAACTATCGATAATAAGCTATATACCTTCATATCTTACTATGCTCCTAACAGAGGACAAAAACAGTTTTTTAAACAATGTTTTCAGTCTCTTGGACCGTCTATGGAGGGGATCATAGTTATGGGTGGGGATTCTAACACAGCTTTTGATTCTAGTCTGGACAAATCCAAACCCTTAAGAGCACAAGTTGTTAGGCCCAATAAAACAAGTGTTCAGATTGCTCGATTAATCTTTCAATCCAGATTGACAGATATATGGAGGGAAATCCATCCAAAAAAACGAGATTTTACACACTACTTTAATCCGCACCAGTCCTATTCCCGTATTGATCACATTTGGATCTCCACGCACCATATTCCACTAGCTCTTTCTTCCTCTATAGTGGAAGCTGCTTGGTCAGACCATTCGATGATTCTTTTGGCTATTAGAAGGGATTTCCCCGGTACACAGGCTTCAAACTGGACTCTCAACCAGTCTTTATTGAAGGACCCCGTAGTAGTGGCGGAAATTCAGGAAGCATTGAAGGATTATTTCCACTTTAATGATGGAGGGGATGTCTCTCCAGAAACTTTATGGGCAGCTCATAAGGTGACTATTAGAGGCAAGTTAATTCAAATAGCGGCCAGGAAGAAGAGAGAGAGGGTGGTTGAGATTGAGAGATTGGAGAAAGAATTCGCTGAGTTGTGCAAGAAACATAAGAAAAGTCCTTCTAGTGTTCCTATATCCACATTGGATGCAGCATGAGTAGCTCTTAACTTGGCTCTTACGGCGAAAGCTGAAAAATCTATTAAATGGTCTGGGGCGAAATTTTACCAGATGAGAGACAAGTTGTGTCCTATGTTGGCACGTAAACTTTCACCTAGATTCCGTTCACAAGCTCTCCCAAAGATTAAACAGGCAGATGGCTCTTTTACTTTGAATTCACAACATATTATTGAGGCATTCCAGGATTTTTATTCTAAGTTATATATGGCTGAAAATCTCTCTGTCTCTACTGAGTTAGAGGAATTCTTAGATAAATTACATATTCCGAAATTAACAGATACTCATAGAGGAGAATTGGATGCTCCTATTTCAAATGAAGAGGTTTCAGATGTCATAAAAGCTTTAAAGAGGGGAACAGCTCCTGGACCTGATGGTTTCTCCACACCATATTACAAAACATTTTCAGATATCCTAACTCCTTACCTAACTAGACTTTTTAATTTTATGACTAAAGGTTCCCCGATAGATAATCAACTAAATATGGCTTATATTTCTGTGATCCCAAAACCGGATAAAGATACTAGTCGAATTTAAAACTACAGACCAATCTCCTTAATCAATAATGATCTCAAAATATTGACCAAGATATTAGCGAACAGACTGGCTTCTTTTATAGGATCTTATATTCACAAAGATCAGGTCGGTTTTATACCCGGTAGGCAAGGTCCTGATCAGGTGCGAAGAGCGGTTGACCTATAGTAGTATCAATCCTACAATCTAATTGGGAGGGAGGTCATAAACAGGAAGGTATGTTACTGTCACTGGACCTCCAGAAGGCATTCGATTCGGTGTCATGGACATATCTATTCGCTGTACTTAAACGCTGGGGATTTGGACAGAATATGTTAGGAATTTTAGAAGCCCTTTATTCCAATCCTAAGGCTAGAATCAGAATGCAAGGAATTTTTTCCGACCCAATTCAGATTGGAAGAGATACACGTCAAGGTTGCCCCCTATCCCCCTTGATATTCGCTATTATGATCGGATCTTTAGCCATTGCCATTCGTAAGTAATCCGAATATCGGGGGGGTACAATGTGGTCAAGATACCCATAAATGTGCTTTATTCGAAGACGACCTTTTACTGTTTGTCACTTCTCCACGGTCCTCTTTACCGGAGATTTGCTCATTGCTTAATACGTTTTCGACTCTTTCAGGTCTCAGAGTTAATATGTCTAAATCTCAAGCACTTAACGTGTCTCTCCCAGATTCTATAGTGTCTGATTTACAGATAGCATACCAATTCAAGTGGAGCAGCTCTTCCATTAAATACTTAGGAATCAATCTTACCTCTAAATTTAAAAATCTATATCAAGCTAATTACCCTCCTATGTACAAGAAACTTGAACTCGATCTTAGAGACTGGGAGTCGCACAGTATTTCTTGGGTTGGCAGGATTAACTCAGTCAAGATGACCCTTTTGCCCAGGCTTTTATATTTATTTCGTTCACTTCCTATTCCAATCAAAAGAGATCATTTGAAATCTTTTCAAAGTAGGCTCACTAAATTCATTTGGATCAATAAAGGTCCACGACTCTCAAACTGATGCCTATTTAACCTTCCCAAACAGGGTGGGTTAGGCCTACCGAATCTCTTATGGTACTTCCAAGCAGCCCGACTGGCACAACTTTCTGTCTTATATTTTAACACAGAACTTCCTGATTGGATATCAATTGAAAATCAAGCTGTTCCATCCTCATCACTAATACACTTGTTATGGTGCCCTCCCAAAAATAGACCTCCCATCTTATCACCATCTCTCTCACAATCCTTCTCTTTATGGGATTCACTTCGGAAACTTCCCTCGCTGGTCTCTAAAGCTCAACCTTTGACCCCGTTGTTCCAAAACCCCTTTTTTAATCAAGGTTTGGACCTTCAAAACTTTAAATGGTGGTATGACAAGGGGTTGTACCGCATTGGTCAATTTTTTTCCTCTACAGGCCCTTTACCTATTGAATATTTTATGAACAAATTAGATCTCCCTTTATCCGAAAAACCGAGATTTCTTCAAATCGCTAATTTAATTCATTCTAAGTGTAAATCTGGATATTCATCCCGAGACTTTACTGATTATGAAACTTGGTGTGGGCGGGCCGTGGAGCGAAGGGGGGGATCTCTGTGATCTACAAGTCACTGGCATCCAATTTGGTGAAACTACCATACATGTTAGCTTGGGAGAAGGAACTCCTAATTGATAGAAATATTGTGGATTGGCATGCTAGCTACTCTCGCTCGACTTCAGGCTTCTACAACACCTCGCTCATAGAGGCTAATATAAAACTTTTTACAAGATGGTATCTAGTTCCCACGAGATTGGCAGTTATGTACCCCTCTGTTTCACCTCTTTGTTTTAGGGGGTGTCAGGGACTGGGTTCTATAATCCACATATGGTGGGAATGCCCAAAAATTCGTGGATTTTGGAATAGGGTATTTCACATTTTACGCAATGTCACAGGTTGCCCGATACATCAATCGCCCACAATTGCTTTGCTTAATGGGCATTTACCTCATATTCCTAAAGTCACTCGTAAACTAATTTTGTTTATTTTAACGGGAGCAAAACTAACTATTGCAAAGGCATGGAAGAAACCTTCGGTATCTATATTATCCATGAAACGAAATGTTTCTTGGGTTATGGAACAAGAAAAACTGGTTAGCTTCTTGTTAGACGAGACCTCTAATTTTGAAGCTATATGGGAACCTTGGGCGCGATTTATGGGAATCTCTTTCTCACATAACTCGGTTGTCAACGCCAATCACTGATCTTTGGAATGTATATTTGGATTGTAGGCATTCTATAATCTTTTCATTTCATATCTTGTTTTTTTTCTCTCTCTCTTCTTATCTCTCTCCTCCTTTTCTTTCTCTTCTTTTTTTTATCCTATACTTTTCTCTTTCGGTATGGACTTTTATTATTTATAATATGTTTATTGTTTTATTTCATCGGATAAAATATAACAGTTTCAGGTTCAGATTCTTTCTTTTTGTTAGAGGCTTAAACTGTTAAACTTAGCTCTAACAGTCTAAGAACAATTCTTAGTTTTCATACTAAGGTTGAGTATTGGTTTTTGCATGTACAAATGACAAATTTCTATTATATCTCTCTACTCGTCTCCACCGACGATTGTTGGTGGAGATACATAGGCCGGGCGGGGGGCGCCCTCTCCTTCCTAGTCACAGTGTGTTCCCGTTAGGGGTGGCTGGGGAGGGGAGTAGGAGTCCCTCATATTTTCGGTTTATTTTTGTGGGAACTAGATTTTCTTAATGTAAGTTATTATTAGTTTATAAGATTACTTGATTATATACACGACCAAGATGAGGCTAGACATTAATACTTTTTGTTTAAATACTGTCAGTAATGGTTTTTAAGGTGATAATTTGTCCAAGTTTCTATGGTAATAATACCTGAGATTTATGTGAAGTCAATTGTAATCATCTTTAATATTTATGATTCTGTAATGACTTTTTGCTGATGAAAATAAAAAACTTAAGTGAGAAAAAAGAAAATTTTCTTTTATTTTCAAGTATAAATTGACTCTGTAAAACAGATAACTTCCCCCCCTCCCCCCCTAAAATTTTGAGTATTTCTAAAGTGCTGTTAACCATATGTTTGACTATATGTGGACACTGTGAGTGCAGTAAACAGCTTTGAATTTTTTTTTTTCACAACTTTACCAACTGTTGTGTAGTGGCTGTTTTATAACAATGTCCAAATGTAAGGAAATAATTTAAACAGGTTTTTTTAGTGCTTAAAGCTGACCGTACACCTATAGATTATCTGCATAATGTCTATGGTTAGATGGAATAAGTGCAACAGATTTGTCCATGTACACTGCACTGTGTAGATGGGGGGGGGGGGGGGGATCTCCCACTGGGCCAAGCTTCAGTATCTTTCTAGTCATCCGAGTAGCAAGATATGGAAGCTTGGGACAGTGGGAGATTCTTCCATCCGCACAGTTTAGCGTAGATGGAGGAATCTGTTCCACTTTTTCCATCTGAACATAGAAAAACAGAAGATAATCTATAGGTATATGGCCAGTCTTACATTCTGCTGAGACATGGCCCCATAGAGAAAGTGTCAAAAACGTAACCTTCATCTCCTTAACTTAAAGGGGTTGTAAACATTCGTTGAAACAGATTTCTCCATGTATGCTGCACTGTGTAGATTGGGGGAACTCCCACTGGGCCCAGCTGCAGTATCTTTCTAGTCGGCCCCGCTGGCTCTCAACCTAAACAATGCTTATTGGTATTGCGAGAGCCAGCGGGGCCGAGTAGCAAGATATGGAAGCTTGGAACAGTGGGAGATTCTTACATCCGCACAGTTCAGCGGAGATGGAGGTAGGTATCAATAAAATTCAAGTAACAAAACATAAAAAATTAAACAGTAATATAACAAATTAGAAGGTCAAAACTACAAGTTTTCATACACTGGATAATGGGGAAGCAGGGAAGAGTGGCTTGGTTCACTGCCAACATCTATGGGTGATCCTGATCCTGATTGGGAAGATGAGTGTGAAGTAACTGGGTGTGGCTGCACGTGCATCCTTTGATAACCAGGATTAGATGGGTAAGGTGTATACATCGGTGGGGGTCCTGCATAAGGATTAATGGCAGGTGTGGTGTCATGGAACTGCTGACTGGCCATTGGTCGACTCAAAGAGCCACTGGGTGAATTAAAACCCATATCCCATGGCTGAAATTTTGAATATGGGCGTTGCTCTTTGCAAGCGGACACGATATACGTTAAATAGGCATGTATATCACCCCTGACCTCGGTGCACTTATCAGGAGGAATCTCCCTCACTACACAAAGCAACATTCTCAAAAACATAACATCTGGGTCTGAAATGTTGAGGAATCCATCATCTTTAGCCTGGTTTTGTGATTGGTTTCTCATTTCTGCTATAATACGGTTAAAATATTCCTCAAAAGGTGTCTCTTGTTGAGTACGTTTTTGACGGCTGGTGGAAGTAGACTGGCCTCTCCTACCTAGATTTGCCTGCAAATAGATCGAATATATAGATTATGCCTCTGATGTTGAGATCACACTTACATACTGCTAAACATGATGCTTGCACAAATATTAAAGTCTTGTCCGAGCTTGCAGCACCTGTTTACAATAGATCAGACACAGGCACTTGTTTTAGCCCCAAAAACCTGATGTCACTGTATTAACAGCCAGACCTCCAAAACCAGAAGTACTGAAGTGGTACTTTGCCCCAAAAGTAAGCCGTTGTTGTTTCTCCTTAAGAACATTTATGTACCAACACCAGCTGCCATTACAATATGTAAGTAATACGTATTTTGTGGACAGAGATTGTGACTAGGGTTGTCCCAATACTAGTATCGGTATCGGTACCGATAACGAGCATTTGCCTGAGTACTTCTAGTCGGGCAAATGCTCGACTGTGTTTACAATGTTTCAGTTTATGAATGAAGAGAAGCCGCTGTCTTCTCTCCATTCATTTTCAGCGCAGGCTGCTGAGAAAGGGACTGGGGAATCTGTGTCCCTAGTCCCTTTCCCTGTCTCAAAGGGGAGATGTCAGAAGTCTGTTATCAAAAATAAAAGAAAACACACACTGACACTGCTCAACCCCCCCCCCCCCCCATTGAAAAATTAAAGCATTGTAAAAAAATAAACAAATTGTAAAAACCCTCATTGTGACGTTTTGAAAGTACATACCACAGGTTCTTGAGTGGATGGTTGATATTCTTGGGATAAAACTGTCTCTGAATTGGTTTCTTGACTGGTGTCTGCGTCATCTGGTGACAAACTTTCACGTCTTGCGCTTGCTCTCGCAGGAACACTTGACACAGTTCTAACAATAACAAAATTACAAGTTTAAAAATACCATGAATACTGTCATGTGTACACTACAGAATAGCCCTCTATATGGAGCAGGGTGGGTTTAGACACCTTTCACACTGGAGTGGTGACACAACCAAAAATCCTGGTAGCAGCATCCTTGGAGTGGTGAAGGAGCGGTGTGTATACCGCTCCTACACCTCTCCAGCCCACTCAAATCATTAGGACAGTGCGGCTATACTGCCCACAAATTTGTTAAAAGTAAAATATATAATATATATACTTACGAGCGCATCTCGGTGGTGCGCCTCAAAAAAGACAAAGCCTCTGCATGGGGGTTAGCCCTGCGACGAGTTGAGGGTGCTCCGCTTCTCTCCGCAGACTTCTCTTCGTTGACTTCTTACTTGTACCGGTCACGTAGGGACCTCCAACGTGTATAAACCTCCTTTCCTGCAATATATATATCAAACATAACGCATGTTAGGAACAAAAGTCGAGAGAGATCTGCTCACCCCCCCACCCAAGAAAAAACTTAAGGGAAGACACCAACCATTTGATTTCCCATTTTTCAATTTGGTTTGTTTGCAGCATTGCACAATTGTCAGTGACGCAGTGCTGGATCGCTGAAAAATGGCCTGGTCATTTAGGGGGCAAATCTTCTGTTTGTGGTTATTATGGGAAACAGCTATAATGCATGTGTACCCTGCTTCATAGACACAAAAAACATTGCACTCACCTCGGTTATCCTGCTCAGTGGCAGACATATTGTCCCAGTTCGGTGTGACAAATCTGTAAACTTGGATCTCTTCAACACTCGATCGGCATATCCTGGGCATTCTGAGTCCCATAACTCTGGTCGGGAATGCACCAGGGATATTATGGCCTCATGTGATATATCTCGCTCCGCCATGCTGCCTTCTCCTCTTTCCTATATCCCTCTGAACTTCCTGTGTCATTTCCCAGGTACACCTACTGGTTATGATGTGCTTCCGGGTGATCTTTTTTTTTCTCACGCTGCTATCCGCAGCTGACACAAAAGACTGCGATTACATGCGGTTGTTTGCAGATAGCTGCGCTACATCGCACCTGGACGCATTCAATTCTATTTTTTCTATTCGCACCGAACCGCATGTAACGAAATCGCAGCTAAATGCTGTGTGTGAATGGGGCCATAGGAAAGCATTGTGTGCTTTTAGCTGCGGTAGAAAACTAGAAAATCCGCAGCTAAAAGCACCATTCTATCCGTCCGTGTGAAAGGGGCCTACACCCTGAATAGAAGCAGGACACATCCTTAGATATCAGAGCACGGTTCATGCTGGGACTTGAAATCCTTCACTTTTGGGGGATGTGACTGCCCCCCAAAAGTGAAGAACTACAGGTCCCAGCATGAACCCCTCAGAGCTGAAGATGTTTTCTGCATCCCTGCACACATAACTCCTCACATCCGGCCCTTCTGTCCAGCTGCTCACTGTCTCTTCTCTCCCAATACTTGTTTGCCTCTCACTGCAGCAGTTTTTTATTCAAGGTACAACTAATTTTTCTTTCTTGGTGAAAACAGAGAGGGGTGAATCTTCCCAGTGGGGACATGGTCAACATTAAAAACTTGACAAAGGGTCTCACCTTTCCCCAATCTATACCAACTTTAAAAAAGTTTTTGCCTGAAGATACATTTTAATCTAATATTTATGACAGCATAAAGGTTTTTCATGATTATATGAGCAAACTGATCATATTGCCAAAGGACAAGGTACCAAATACTCTTACAATCTAATAACTATTGAGGTTCTGCTGAGATGATGGCTTAAATAAGAAGTAGGGCCAAAGCTCTTTTAGCCCTACTTATCCTGTGGGTCACAGGAGTGAACTTCAGCCTGCACTCCTGTGACCCATTTTCAGCCAACAGCATGCTAAAGTTTGCTTTTAACATAAACAATAGATGAATTGAGAGCACTCTGGATTAGGATTTACAAGATGACTAAACATATAAAGGGGCTAACAGGATAGGAATGGGAACTTCAATAGGCTGTATAAAGACACACACTTAAAGTCCATAACAATTAGTCCATGTGTAAAATAGCTTAAAAACTGTCCGCAGGGAAGGCTGCCAGCTTGCAGATGGAAGTAATCTGAAATATGACAGGGAGAGGAAAAAAGCAGCGCCTTCTAAGCGTAGTAGTATCAGAGATTTATTAAAAAAAAAATTTTTATTTTTTATTTTTTTATAATACAGCAGCAAGAGATACACTCACAAACGAGTATAGTATAAGGCTTATCTTAAGTGTTGTCATCCGCTCGACCCGGGAGCTGCGAATCCTGGTGTTAAAAGCTGAAATCCCACGTTGTTCTTTAGGCTGTTAACAGTGGTAGACGGAACTTCACTCTCGCGGCCGCAGAGATGGGGAAGAATCCTCACTGGAACACAGCTAGTGGAATCGTCACTTCCGGGTATGATGTCAGCCCCCCGCTGACATCATACCCGGAAGTGACGATTCCACTAGCTGGGTTCCAGTGAGGATTCTTCCCCATCTCTGCGGCCGCGGGAGTGAAGCTCCGTCTACCACTGTTAACAGCCTAAAGAACAACGTGGGATTTCAGCTTTTAACACCAGGATTCGCAGCTCCCGGGTCGAGCGGATGACAACACTTAAGATAAGCCTTATACTATACTCGTTTGTGAGTGTATCTCTTGCTGCTGTATTATAAAAAAATTTTTTTTTTTATAAATCTCTGATACTACTACGCTTAGAAGGCGCTGCTTTTTTCCTCTCCCCTAAAGTTTGCTTTTGGCTGACATCACTCAGCTGGTCCAGACTCTGGATTAATCCCAACTTTAATTTCGGAATCCATCCAGATGCCTGGACCGGCAGCTGGTTCTACCTCTCAGCAAGCCACTGGGAGACTGAGCCAACTGCTCCGGCCCCCTTCTCAGCCCAGTACTCCAGTGAGCACTGAAGGGGCAGAGTAGAATGCTGGTGACTTTCAGCCACCGGCTCTCGGCTCACTGAAGATCGGGAATTGCGTGATCAGTGGTCTTGATCACTCAGTATTCAGTTTTAAAGGCAGTCTTAAAGTTTTACTAAACCCAGGACCCTGCATTTACTATATCTGGTCTCCCACAGTACAAAGAACATGGAAATGTTATTATTTTAGTAAATATATACTGATAAATGCCTTTTCTCATCAGCAGTTAGAGCAGTCTTGTGACTTCTATCAGTGTCTGGTTAAAGCTTTTAGGAGGAGTTTTCATTCTCCCCTGATTTTCCTATGAGACCCTCAGTCTGGGCAGTGCTGATTGGTCCTGTGCTGAACACATGCTCTCTCCCAAGAAAACAAAAACTCTCTAGCAATACACACCAAACTGAGCATGTACAGCTTGCCCCAGGCTCTGTTCTATGAGCAGATAGATCAGGGACTGTGGAAGAAGAGGAGGATCAGAGAAGACAGGATCAAACTGTTTTTTACACAATGCGGAGGATTAACGCTTTAGGTTCCACAGTGAGCATAACAAGCATGCTTTACTGCATATACAGACTGATTTTACTGTTGTTGGTTTAGTAACACTTTAAAGGCGACTGGGGACAGAAGCGGCATCAGACCAATGTTGCATCCATGTAGGTGAGCATAATTATTATAATTTTTTTTTCCGAACTTCTCTTTTACTATGTTAGTCTGTCTCTAGAGTTTCACTTTAAATTCATACAATATAACATATGAGAGCAGTGCTGTCAAGTTACACCTTGAAAAATAATTTAATGTACACATGCAAACCTCACATTGCAATATGTGCAGTTATAAATGATAAGGCCACGTTCACACAGGGCATACTGTGGAGCATCATGTTACCCACATGGGGTTGCACAGAAGTTCCATGCATCCCCGCGCAGGCAGTCCCACTGATGCTACACGGACACGGATGCTGCTACCAATCTGAAATCCGTGCGGGTGCACAGCCCCAAATGCACACTGTCTGCATTCAGGGCCATGCATTCGCACCCACACGGTTGTCAGATTTGGAGCAGTGTCTGCGTCTGTGTAGCCACTGTGTCCCAATTGACATCAATGGAACTGCCTGCACGGGATGCACTGAACATTAGTACATCCCTGTGCGCGTGAATACAGCCCTCCTCAGGCGTACACTTTACCTCTTGTGAATAAGGCCTAATTGTAAATAGCCATAATATTTTAATTATATGTAGCATGATTCCCATATGCTATGTAGGTTTTGACATTTAAAAGAAGGAATCCAGCTCCCTCCGGTGGTGTAAGTGTTACAATGCAACTAATGCACCCTGGAACAAAAAGCAGCAAGGAGAAAAGACTCCGTTACTTTTAGTAGAAGACAGACTACATTACCCAGAGTACAGCTGTGTTACCAGGGTGCATTGCAACGCCGCAAAGCCTTCTGGGCAGACTACTTAAACCAGGGGAGGGGCCATCTTCTCTCTCTCTGGATCCAGCTCTCAACCAAGCAGAAAGCTGGCACAGAGGCCTGCTTCCTGAGTGCTAGACCAGAAGCCTGGGCCTAAATTATGTGAGTGCCCTGAGTGATTTCCAGCAGAGGATCATCCACAGCGTCCTGTGATTGCCCAGTAGAGACCGGAGTCATCCATCACCATCACTGTACGCTGTTAGTGACGGAGGCCGGAGACTGCAGCTGAAGCAGAAGCGTGGAGATCGAGTGACCAGGACAAGCCAGAGGAGACTATCCGAAAGTCGGGCCTGTTTGGTGAGAAGGGCACCTGCCCAGAATTGACTACTACCTTAGAGGAAAGTGACTTAGTTAGTGCCAGCCACAATTCACCTATCACGCCACAGCTTGCGGCCTAGTGTATCTTACTGGAGACTATGTGATTAGAGATTGGCGCATCCGCCATTAGTGGGTGGCAGGCACACGAGTACTCAAGAATATTGTGGATAATTACAGCATCTTGTTGAAACCCTGTGGATTACAATTTAACTTGTGCACCAACGGTGGCTAGCGAACACTGAATTGAAGAAAGGAACTTTGAGCGGGACACAGATAGGCCTTGCTTACCTATTGTAGGGACTGAACACGTGCAAGGTATTGCCACAAAGGGGGAGCTCGCGAGCAATCAGTTAGCCATGCAGAGACACATATAGATACATGTACATATATATAGCTGATGTTGTTTCCTGTTATTACCTAATCTCAGTGATACCCATCCTTATTGATTTATTGACTCTGCAATGCGCATGCAGAGTCAACTGTGTGTATTAATGTGATTCTTTACCCTTCCCTTTTATACTGAGTAAAGGTACCTTTGATTAAGCATATAACTTGTGTGGAGTATCTATGTCACTTAGAAGGACTAGTAACCAGCAAAGGTAATAACATTTACAGTTTATCGTGTGATGTATGCAGGATTGTGTCTCCTAATACTCAATAGGTCTCACACTCCTTATTCATATCAGTTGTGCTAAGGGAAGGTTTGAGCCACTTCCAGGGGTTGATAGGCAGGACGTAGACCCAAATCATACAAACAGCAGCTCTTACGGGGGTAGTGCTACATATAGGTAACACTTAGGCCCCTTTCACACTGGGGCGTTTTTCAGGCGTTTTGGCGCTAAAAATATCGCCTGAAAAACGCCTGAAAAAATCCTGCCCTGCAATCTTCAATGTGAAAGCCTGAAGGCTTTCACACTGAAGTGGTGCGCTAGCAGGACCGCTCCAAAAGTCCTGCTAGCCGTATCTTTGGAGCGGTGAAGGAGCGGTGTGTTTATCGCTCCTTTACCGCTGCTGCCCATTGAAATCAATGGGACAGCGCGGCTATACCTGCCTGCAATGCGCTGCTTTAGCAGCGCATTGCGGGCGGTTTTAACCCTTTCTCGGCCGCTAGCGGGGGTTAAAACTGCAGCGCTAGCGGCCTAATATCGCGGCAAAAACTACAGTATAGCGGCGCTAAAAATAGAGCCGCTATACCGCCAGCGCACCTCCCCACCTCAGTGTGAAAGGGGCCTTAGGGTGTATTTTATCAAGGCTTTGAGTTGAGGCTTAAACAAGTCCAGTCTGTAGTCAGTGAATCACTGGAACAGATTGACAATTCTACCTAAGTAATAACAATTATAGAGAACGCATTTTAGCACACCACAGAATTAAATTTGGATACAACAAACTGCACTCCAGTCATGAAATCATTCATGTTATCTTTTAATGTTACATGACAAGTTAGAAGCTAAATGATTTTAGCCGTAGGCCAAGAGCTAAGTAACATTAGATGTGGAAAAGTGCACTTAAACCTTGTAGAGTCACACAGCGTTATGTCCTGTTACATTTCATTTTTAAATATATTTTTAGACCTTTTTTTTTTTTATTCAAGACTTTTCAGTAGGTCAAGTAGAAAAAAACATATTTGAAAACACTAGCCACTTGAAAATGGAAATGTTACTTTAAAAAAATGAGATATAAAGTTGGGACACAAGAATTAGTTCCAATAGGGCAGCTAAGTGGCTTAGTGGTAGGCACTTCTACCTTGCAGTGCTAGGGTTCTAGGGGTTCTAGCCAGGATACCATCTGCATGTTTTTTTCCCACACCCCAAAGACATGCTGGTAGTTTAATTGACTATAGTATGTGTATTTACTGTATGCAAGTGATATAGGGGTCTTAGATCATAAGCGTATTGAGTGTAGGGGCTGATGTGAATGTACACATACTGGCGATGATTTACTAAACCCAGAGAGTGCAAAATCTGGTGCACTTGAGCCTGGTCGCCAATCAGCTTCTAACTTCAGTTTGTTCAATTAAGCTTTGACAAAAAACCTGGAAGCTGATTGGTTTCTAAGCAGAGCTACACCAGATTTAGCACTCTCCAGTTTAGTAAAACAACCCCTATGTATAGGTAAATTGTTATTATTAAATTAATACCTGCAGAAATTCAAATTTTACAAAAAAAAGTATGATTATCAATTCTCAAGCTAGAGACTTCGATCAGATTGTAGACTTTGATCAGATTTGCTTTTAACTACTTAAGGCCCGAGCCTCTTTTTGAGATCTGTTGTTTACAAGTTAAAATTAGTTTTTGTTTTCTAGAAATTTACATAGAACCCACAAACATTATACAGGTATACCCCACGTTTAAGTACACAATGGAGTTTATTTACTTAAGCTGGAATGTGCAAAATCAGGCTCACGTCTGCATGAAAACCAATCCAAAGCATGACAGGACCTCTTTAATGTGAGATCTGGGGTTAAAAAAGATCTCAGATGTCTCATCCCTCAAAAAAATTCCCCTTTAAGACTATTGGACGGAAGTGACATTTGAAGTCACTTCCGTTATCCAATGGTATGGAGCCAAGTGGGGGCCATCTTTCCCTCACTCAGCATCCAGCCTCAGAGGGGAAAGGACCTGATTGTCTCTGTCGCTACCGACGGCTCCGGTAATCGGCGGAGACCACTGGGGAGGGGTGGGAGGGGGTTACCCCTCTCGCCTGCAATAAAAGTGATCTTGCAGGGAATCCGCTGCAGAGACCACTTTTATTTGAAAGCGGACCGTCCGTCTGCCATAACCCCAATCCGGGGGTTATGGCAGCTATATGCTGCCATAACAATGGCATTCCACGTTAAACAGCCGCTGTATAAGGACGGCGGGCGGGCGGTCGCCAAGTGGTTAAAAATATGCATATTTTTTTTAAATTGGAGTAGTGATGCCATGCTATCATGGTTACACATAGATAAGCAGACTAAATACAGTGGAACCTCGTATTGCGAGTAATGGGGTTAACGAGTGTTTCGAAATACAAGCCGATCTGCGCCGTTCGGAGCCGTTCAGAAATGCTCGGACAAACTCAGAAATACTCCGTTCCCGAGCCTTTCCAAGGTTTTCCGAGTTCAGCCGAGGTGTCCTTGGGCCTTTCCGAGTGTTTACGAAGCTCTCTGGCGCCCCCCAAATCTGGCCACATGCGGAATTGCATGCCATTGAAGTCAATGCGGAACAAATTATTTTCGTTTCCATTGATTTCAATGGGGAAAATCGCTTTGATATGCGAGTACTTTGGATTACGAGCATTCTCCTGGAACAAATTAGGCTCGTAATCCAAGGTTCCACTGTACTGTATATTCACACCTTTCAATACATGTATACAGGTTAGCCATTGTTTTTTTTTTTTATTCCAAATACATTTTATTGCCAAAGCCATTGTTTTACATGGTTCTAGATCACATCTGTGCAACGCATTGGCATGTGCTGTCTGTTTTTTGATGAATCAACATTTGCTATTGGGCTTATTGATAACGCTGAAAGCACATAAGAATTGGGGATGAGCCGAACACCCCACTGTTCGGTTCGCACCAGAACCTGCGAACAGACCGAAAGTTTGCGCGAACTTTAGAACCCTATTAAATACAATGGGACTCAAACGTTCGAAATCAAAAGTGCTAATTATCAAGGCTAATATGTAAGTTATTGTCATAAAAAGGGTTTGGGGACCTGGGTCCTGCTCCAGGGGTCATGTATCAATGCAAAAAAAAATGTTGAAAAAATATAAATTCAGTGAGTTATCCGCAAGCTTGAAGGTGGTATCAAGTATATAACATATCATGCGCTATTGAAAAATAATCTTTCCATTCACGAATGTATCCAGCGCCAAATATCACCTGAATAGCTGCTATAAAACCAAATGGTTTATTATGGCCAAATAGATCGATATCCCAAAGACTGTGGGTAATTATCATCTATAATGATCATATGCATTTATTAGGCTCATAATTAGCTGGTAATGGAACTGCTTAATGTCATGTATCCATGTATATCCACATAACTGGATGTAATCCTAGTAGATAAATAGTTGTATGAAAGTTCCAAGCAGTTATTCACACAATTAAGTGTGCAGTACTCACTGTTTTGTAGGCTAGGCGTCTCTCACACAAGTAGCTGTCCTTAGACCCTGGCTTTGGCCAATTACGGGTCTCTGTACCTACGGCGCTCTGATTGGCCAAGCATGCGGGTCATAGTGCATGCTTGGCCAATTATCAGCCTGCAATGCACTGCGATGCCGCAGTGCATTATGGGCCGTGACGCGCCACTCGAATTTGGCGCGGAAGGCCCATAATGTTCGAAATTTCACGAACGGTCGAACAGCCGATGTTCGAGTCGAACATGGGTTCAACTCGAACTCAAAGCTCATCCCTAATAAGAATGCATGATTGTTAATAACGCATGTATAAACTCTCACAATGTGTAAGAGGATATGATAGTTGAGTGTGTAACAAGTGCTAGTAACAGGTTAATGCCAGGTAGGCTGCACACACTAAAGCCTCGTACACACTACTAGTTTTTGAGTTAAAAGAAAAAAAAATGAACAGCTCAGGTCGGAGCCCCTGTTCTAACAATCCGATGTTAGTACATCAATCTCCCTTGCTGTGCTATTGTGTTCTGGCAGAGGGACTGTGTCATGGTCTTACTATGACTATACTGCTACTTAAAAAAATGTTTTTTTTTAGATGTGCTTAGCTCTCTGCCAGCTTTGGGACTTTAAAGCTAGCAGAGCGCAATTAAATAAATTGAGCGCCTATAAAAAGTCACATGAATGGCTCTCCTCAAATCACAGAGAACTCTATGGGGCACTACAGGCTTTATACAGCAATCCACGTTTTAATAAATGTGTGCTTAGTCCTGAAGGGTGAAATAGAGAGTGAATGGTGATATTCACTCTCTGTTATAACTGTACCCCTTATTATGCTTAACTAAAGCAAGTTTTACCTTTCATCTGATGAAATGTTAATGTTACTGGAAGTAACATACCGTACATTTTGGGTCTGATATACTAAAGGCTTATTGGCTGTTCACTTTGCAAGAAAGGTGCACATTGCAAGGGAACTTTCTCCAGAGCTGAATAAATGAGGTGAAATTTCACCCAATCATATGCAAGATGAGAATAAAACAATAAAATTTTTGCTTGCACTTGATTGGTTTGTAGAAGCTCTGTGAAAAATTCCCTTGCAAAGTGAATGAATGAGTGACTTGTATAGCGCTACACATGCGAACTGAATCGCCTCTAGGCGCTTTTTGCAGCCAGTGTCTGCTTGGCTGGTGCGGTCATTTTACCCCATAGGATCTCGACAAGCTTGGGAAACACAGTCGTACACACATATATACATGTGCAGTGATGTGATCATTTCTTTGCCCATTTACCAAGTGTATACTCTTCTTATGCAGTGTTTATTTGCCCTTTTCCAATATGGTTGCTATGCTCTCTGTCTCACCAAGGATCAGGTCATCAAGAAGAGCAGAGCATGGCAAGGGGTTTTGTGGGTGGAGAGATGCATGTGGAGAGACAGACATGTGGATAGAACAGTAATGACTGCTAAGAGAACACAGTAAGTGCTGCTGCTGCAAATTCACCTCACTGAGAAATACATACAGCGACTGTTAATGATTTCATGTTCCTGTTTGGAAAATACTTTATGTTGGATGGTTCACCGAATGTTATTTCTTCAATACATGGACTTTCAAATACAATGCTGTGTGGATTACTGTCTATGTGAAGATATATTTCTCAATTGGGATTTCACTTGCTATTCACAAGCCCCAATTGAGTGGAGGCACTGTACTTGTAAGAGATCCTGTCCTGATCACACTGATTATGAACACTCTGCTCCTAAAATACTATACAGGTGGCGCCATCATACCCCAGTAGCCGCAGAGAGAGAAAAGAATAGTGCTACATTTGGAGGCTACTGCTGAGATAAATATCTTGGATCAGGACATTAAGGAACAACCATGTCACTGTTATCAACAGAAGCTGTGAGGCAGTGGGCTCTGGAAGAGGGACTTCAACCTAAAAGGACATTTGCTATTTCATGTGTACCTATTAGACTTGTGCACAACGGAAAAATTTGTTCCGTTTCGGTTCGTTTCTTTCCGGTCCTGTTGATTCGTAATCATTCGTAATTTTGCTAGACGGGATTTTTCGTGTTCGGACTCATTCGTATTTTTGCAAGCGACATTTTTCGTTGAATTTTTTGTTGCTTTATAATTCGTACTTTCGGTAGAGTACGTTGTTTTTCGTTGATTCTGGACACAACTCCTACTTTCGTAACTTTTTTTGGGTTCGTTGATTCGTAATTTTCCGTGTCTCTCTCACAACGACGCTGCCTATTATGCCTAATGTGCTTCGAATGGATTTGTACTTTTCTAAATACATAGCGGTTATTTGTAACGATTCGAAATCTCGTATTTTACTTTCGTTTTTTACATGCGGCTATAGGCTCCGCCCCTGTACACCATTTTGAGAGGGTTCAGCACGGTGAGGGAGAAGCAGAGAGCAGAGCAGAGTGAGTGTTATTGTGCTTCGAATGGATTTGAAATCTCGTATTTTACTTTCGTTTTTTCATGCGGCTATAGCCTCCGCCCCTGTACACCATTTTGAGAGGGAGTTCAGCATGGTGAGGGAGAAGCAGAGAGCAGAGTGAGTGTTATTGTGCTTCGAATGGATTCGTACATTCGTAACTTTTTTCATAACGAATTATGCCGAAGACCTTCGGGCATTCGCTATTTTGCGGTATAATTTATTTCGGATTCGGTTTTATTCGTAATTGCTCTGTTCGGAAATTCGAATGCTTCCGAATGTCCGAAAGTTGCTAAATTCGGACGAATTTTGATTCGTTACGAAACGAATTGCACAAGCCTAGTACCTATCACTGTGCGCACCTATAGACTGCGGGAGGCATTGCAAGCAAATGAAACATTGCAGTCTGCCTCTCTTGTGGATAAAAGAGAAGAAGATGAGAGTTATGAACTGTATACCCATTATCTCTGTCTCAGTGAGGTGGATTTAAATCCAGTTAAAGGGCCCTTTTGCATATATCCAAAGGGGGCTGAAGTATTTGGTTGTGCTGTAGTATTTCCAGTAATCTCACCTCCAGTAAGGCGGAAGTTACCAGCCCTGCCTGTAAAGTGTGAACCATTGAATAAAACTGCTCCATCAGGAGAAACTCTAATGTTGACTGCTACAGCCGCTAAGCAGGAAACAAATATTGAGCATCTGCTGCTAAAAGTCGCTGAAGTCATTTCTCAGAATTTACATGTTGATTCTTATCGCAAATTAAGGGATTTTTCAGGGGTGCTCCCTGTCCCCGCTGGTGAAGAAAGCTTTGAGGTGTGGAAAGATTTTGCACAACAAGTGATAGAGAAATGGACCTGCTCAAAGGAAAAGAAAAAACAGCGCATCATGGAAAGTTTAAGACCACCAGCATCCATTATCATTAGAGCTTACAAGGACATTCATGTGAGTACCAGTGCTCAAGAACATATTGATGTTTTGACAGATGCTTATGGACTGCACCGTGACCCTGATCAGATGCTTGCTGATTTTAAACAGACAAAGCATAAAGAAGACAAAGATGTTTCTGCGTTTGTGAGAAGGCTTAAAGTGCTTCTAGGGAGATTGCTCACTGAAAAGGTAATCTCTCCTAAGGATGTTGACAAATTAAGGACTGCTCAAATAATAAAGGGGCTACTGCCACATCACCCAATGTCACCAGTCCTAAGAGTTGTTTTAAGAGAGAGAAACTTTACTTTTACTGAAACTATGACTGAAGTAAAGAAGCAGGAATCTGATATCTGTTTTAGTACCCCTTCTAAGAGCAAAATTAAACAGAGTTCTTTGGTTGGGCACAAAAATGAGACTGTTGCTAAAAACAATGAAGTGGATAGACACCCACAGCCTAGAGCTCAATCTGCTGATAAAACCTTCAGTGATAAGCCTCTCTTCCACATCAAATGTTTTCGCTGTGGACAAGCAGGCCACACAGTTCATCAGTGTCCACTGCTGGCTGATAGTTCTGAAATTCATCGTAAATCTGGACATGTGTGTAGCACTACCCCCGTAAGAGCTGCTGGTTAGTTTTGGGCCTGTACTCTGCCTGTCAACCCCCTGTAAGTTTGGCTCAATTCCCCTTGCCACAACTGGACAATGCACTGATTGTGGAACCCACTGGCAGTTGGGAACCACAATGACACCATGCAACAATGCAAATACAGTTAAGCTTTGTTACCTTGTATTGGCTGCCTTTCCTATGACACCAGATAAGACTCCACACCAAATGCAGGTTAACCAAGAAGTGAATATTTACTTGGTGAATGAGAAAAAAATAGGCACAGTTAAAACATCAACAGTTGACTTCAAACAGGGCCCTGTGAGTGTCAATGGTATATTCAATAACAGTCAAGTTGAACAATGCAAAATGACACCTGACCTGGGTAAGTACACAGTGAAGGGATTCCCCCAATGCAGTATGTTAACTCTGGAGCACCTCTCCACCAGGTCTCATCCAGCTCTTGGGAATATAATATAACTGTACAACAGGTTCTATCACGGTATGAGTCTGTAAGCTCTTTGGTTCCCCCTAGCGGGTAATTCCCCTGAACGTGCCCCACTATACTAGTTCAGATAGACAAACTGAATCCTGTAATTGTTCCTTCCGATCAGCAGTAATCTTCGCTAGCCTTGGTTAGTGCACATTAATAAATTGTAATCCAAAGGGAAATCAAAGAGAACCGAACAATCAACATGTGTGATGAAAAGGGCAGATGAATGCGGATCCTTCTCAGCGCATTAATTTAATCCTATATGCAGCGTGGCTTAGCTTGCGGTACTGCAGGTACCAGCAAGTGTAAGTGAATAAGTACAATTATGGAAGTCATCTTCCTGCAACACTGTTAGTTGTGTTTGTGGGCAGGTGCCCTCTCACCACATAAGGCCTTGTCCCGCGGGCATCTTCAGATGGACCCTCTTGGTTCCCAGCCTCCAGACGAGTCTTTTCCCCCGGTCCTCTGCTCAGCCAGTCGCCAGGCGTGGATGGATAAGTAACTCTGGATACTCAGGAGTGTGAAGAGGTTCCTTTCCTTGGTTCGATCAGCAGGGATGTCGCTGGGAACCCTCCAACAGACAGTCCGGCCTCTGTCACTTTAGGCCCAGTCTTTTCTGGCCTAAGCACCCTTGCTGCAGGCCTCTTGCCGCTTGCAAGGTGGCGTTCTCCTTCCCAGCAAGTGGCGTTGTGGGCCTTGTAGTCCATTCCTGACCCGTAACAATAGAGTCTGTGTCTCTCTGCACCACAAGATCCGTCATGCATTGTCCTACCATAGCTGAACCCAACAACTTGCAGCAATATGGGGCAACGGATAATGGAAAGAGCTAAGTTTTTATAGGCACAAACTGTAGTCCATAAGCTACGTGCCAAAGTAACACCTTGCTACATGTGTACAAAAGAAAACAGGGACAATCTAGAAAACAAATGTTTACCAAACTACCTGGGATAGGCCGCAGATGTACTTTCAATTTGTTTGTTAATGATATTCCCACTACTGCTCTGTTTGATATTGGTTCTCAGCTGACTATCATATACAGGCCCTTCTATCAGCAACACTTAAACCACCTCCCTTTGCAACCTAGGGACACTATGCCTGTTTATGGTGTGGGAGAAAATCCTGTATTTATGGATGGTTGTCTAGAAGTTGAGCTTCGCATTCCTGGTGTGATAGCTGATGAGGATCCCCCACTTAAAGTCATTGCTTATGTGAGCCCTCCACCTTGGGGTAACGAGTATGCTCCTATGATTGTGGGTTCCAATGTGGAAGCCTTCAAACGGTTTCTTCAGCCCCAACAGGGAACTCCTCTACCTTCACTGCCTGTTGCTCAAGAGCTTCAAAATATCTGCCAAACCTTTGCTCCTGATCTTCCTGGAGGGTGTGTGGGAAATCCATGGCATCCCATAGAGCTTACAAGCTTCCAGCCAGGGGAGTGAGAGTGATGCGGGTTTATGTGAAAATTTCACCAAGTGCAACAGGTAGCTTTTTCCTGCTGGAGACTGATACAAAAGAGGCTGCAAAGAATGGCTGGGAGATAGTACCAGAAAGGAAAGACTATTGTTTAAAATGTCCAAGAATGGATGTTGTTACTGTTCGGAACATTATCACATACCCAGTTATAATACCAGCCTAGAAAGAGGTAGCCTATTGTTACCCAGTGGAAACCATTAGCTCCTACCCTGCCAAGGTCGAGGAGAAAGAAACCAAATTAGACTTTCACCTGAATGATGCTGATAGTCCTGCAGAGCACAAACAAGCGCTAGGAGAACACTTAATGGAATACGAAGATGTTTTCTCAACTGATGACATGAATGTTGGGTGTGTTAAAAGTATTCAGCACAGTATTCGCCTAACAGATAGCACCCCATTTAGAGAAAGACCCAGGTGCATACCTCTTAAAGATCTGGATGATGTTCGAGAGTGCTTGCACAAAATGAAAGATAAAAACTTAATTGTTGAGTCTAAAAGCCTGTATGCATCCCCAATAGTGGTGGTCAGAAAGAAAAATGGTGGAGTATGAATATGTGTTGATTATAGGACCCTAAATCGGCGAACGGTCCCAGATCAATACACGCTACCTCGCATTGAGGAAATTCTTGATGCCCTGCAAGCCAGCAAATGGTTCACAGTAATGGACTTAAGATCCGGTTATTACCAAGTACCAATGAGTGAGGAAGATCAAGAAAAGACAGCTTTTATCTGCCCCCTGGGGTTTCTCCAGTTTGCCCGCATGCCTCAAGGCATTAGTGGTGCACCTGCAACCTACCAGCGTCTAATGGATCGGACACTGGGAGACCTTTGTCCCACTCAATGTATTGTCTACCAAGATGACATAATTGTTTTTGGCTCCACTCTGGAGGAGCATGACCAGAGACTGTTTAAAATGCTAGATCGCCTGAGGAAAGAAGGTCTGAAACTCTCCCTGGACAAATGTAAGTTTGCTCGCTCTTCAGTAAACTTTGTGGGTCACTGCATAAAGAAAAATAGCGCATAACTTTCACTGTATGATAGCCATAAAGTAGATGACAAATGGATCTCTGCCTCTCACCAGTGTGGGTTTCTGCCATAGCCAAAATTGCTGCATATACCAAAAGATTTTCCCCCTTTGTTTGAACCAAAGATAGTGGTTCCCCCAGGGGGAAACAAGATGGCTACTATTGGCAGTGTTGGGCAATAAAAAACAAAAAATGTAAAATAATGATTTTTTATTAAGGTATCAAAAATTATTATTGTCACAAACAAAGTATAAAATCCTGCTCTAAACTAGGGCTAGTAAAGACCAGTCCAGCTAAATAGCAGTCAACATCGCACCATGCGGAAGAACAATTACAGTGGGTGCAAAAACAGACATACACAAGGACAAATGCAAACAATACACATACAATAAACAACAATAGTCCGGACACTTATAAAGCCACATATGTTTAGAAAGTCCAGCGGAAAAAAAAACCCTGCTATATAAATTTAAACAAAAAGATATGATATAGATAGGGCATTCAAAACAAATGTGGCCCCCCGGGGGTGAAGATGGGAATAGCAGGTGTGGATATAAGATCAAAGCAATGTAACTGGAATTGATGCCGGCATCTAAATTAGATTTGCAGATAGGAAAAAAAAATATGTAGAAAAAGTGAAAAAAGTATATATAAATTGATAAATAAATTGTGGTAGTCTTAATAGAACATCTTTCCTATTTGCTAGCTGAAAATTCCCATAGAATTGCTGTAATCGGAGTGCAAGAAAGGAGCAGAGAAGTGGGTCACATAGTGTCTGCAGAAGGGGTAGCAACTGATCCTGCTAAAGTGCAGGCTGTGGTAACCTGGCCCCGTCCCACAAATCTGAAAGAACTGAGGTCCTTCTTGGGGTTTTGTGGCTTCATTAGAGGCTATTCCAAGACTGCTCGGCCTCTTAATGACTTGCTCAAACAAACCCCTGGCATTGAAACAACCAGCAAAACTCCTTTCAGTGAGAGGTGAATTTCTGCTTGTGAGGACGCTTTTCTACAGCTTAAGAAAAGTCTTACAGAAGCGCCAGTGTTTTCATATGCAGACCCACAAAAGCCATACATTTTGCATGTAGATGCCAGCTATGATGGATTAGGAGTCCTACATCAGGAGTACCCAGGGGGACTAAGGCCTGTTGCTTATATTAGTCGCAGTCTAAGCCCAGCAGAAATAAATTATCCTGTTCACAAACTGGGATTTCTTGCCCTGAAGTGGGCTATTGTTGAAAAGCTGCATGATTACTTGTATGGAGCTCAGTTTGAGGTAAGAACTGACAACAACCCCCTCACTTATGTTTTCACTACAGCTAAGCTGGATGCCACTGGTCATAGGTGGCTTGCTGCCTTGTCTAATTACCAATTCACTCTCAAGTACAAGCCAGGGCCCAAAAATATTGGGGCTGATGCTCTCTCTAGGTGTCCTGGGTTGCCAGTGAACTTAAAAGAAAGCGAATGGGAGGAAGTACCTGGGCCTGTTGTAGCTGCCTACTGTTCTACAGCGGCTGTACAAGGAGACAATATTGTTTTCTCTGACTTACGAGTTATTGACTCCTTGGAAGCTGGTGAAGAGTGTATCCCAAACATGTATTGCTGCCCCACCACTTCAGGGGTACCAGAAAGCATCCAGCTGCAAGAGAAATATATGATCCTTCTACAAAAGAGAGATCCAGTAATCAGACATGTTAGAGAATCTGTTTTCCGCAAAGATCCTAATTACATGAGAAAAACCCTACCTGAGCAGAGTACCTCCTATCTTAAAGAATGGGATAAACTCAAAATAATTGATGGACTTTTATACAGGGTATATACAGGGTACATTTGTTCCATGATCATCCTGGAAGGAGACAGCTAGTGCTCCCTCAAGTTTATAGAAAATCTGTTTTGAGAAGTTTGCATGACCAACATGGACATCTAGGAGTTGAAAAAACCTACGGACTAATCCAAGACCGTTTCTTTTGGCCATGAATGAGGGAATCTGTTGTGGACTATTTCCGCCGTTGTGTGAGATGTCTACAAAGGAAAACTTTGCCTACTCGAGCTGCTCCTATGGAACACTTGAAAAGTTCTGGTCCAATGGATTTAGTGTGCATGGACTTTTTGTGTATTGACAATGACAGCAGTGGTGTAGGAAATGTTCTGATTGTGACTGATCACTATACTCGATATGCTCAAGCCTATCCCACCAAAGATCAGAAAGCAGTAACTGTAGCTAAAGTGTTGTGGGAGAAGTTTTTTGTTCATTATGGATTGACAAATCGACTTCACTCTGTTCAGGGGCGGGACTTTGAAAGTCGCCTAATTAAAGAGCTGTTAACATTGCTTAACATTGACAAGAGCCGCACCACACCTTATCATCCAGAGGGTGATGCTCTCCCTGAATGTTTCAATCGCACCTTGTTGAACATGTTGGGTACACTCCCTAATGGTGCTAAGCAAACCTGGAGCCGACATGTTGGAGATATGGTACATGCCTACAATTGTACCAGACATGAATCAACTGGTTTCTCTCCTTATTTTCTTATGTTTGGGAGAGAAGTCCGTCTCCGTATTGACATTCAGTTGGGTGTGTCTACTGATGGAGTGAAAAATAGAAATCACTACCAGTATGTGGAACGACTTAAACAGAGTTTAAAAGAGGCCTATCAAACGGCTGAGGAAAATACTGCAAAAATAAATGCTGCCAATAAAAGGCGTTTTGATGCCAAAGTTCGTTACATAGACTTACAGCCTGGTGATAAAGTGCTTCTCCGCAATTTGGGACCTTCAGCCAAACATAAATTAGCTGATCGCTGGCAAAATGAGTTGTTTGAAGTTATAGAAAAACTGCCTAGAATTCCAGTCTACAGGATTCGAGGACCTGAGGGTCGGATCAAAGCCTGGCACAGGAATCACTTGCTTCCAGTACCACAAGTTGCTACTGCTGATGAGGAGCCACAATCTGATATTGTTACAGATTCTAATGATGTGCCTTGCGCAGATCGTGGAGACCAGAGTGATGACACTGACTGGTTTACACCTCCACCAGAGTCTCCTGTACAGGTTCCTTCACCTATTACTGATCGGGGCCTTCCTCAGAGGGAAGGTCTGAACCCAGCTACTCCTGTTTTTGAACCAACAGCCCAAAACTTTGTGCCTACAGTTCCCAGCATGGTTGGAGCACCAAGTTTTCCCACTAATGCTGTCCCAGAGTTATCTGGACTAATGCCTGAGGGCTTGAGGAGAGGGGATCATGTTCGACGACCTCCACCAACGTTTACTTATGACACCTTGTGAAGACCCTGCTATGCTGTACAGAACTATGTACAACCTCATGTTCTGATGGACATGATTGGAGCTCATTCTAGACTGGTTAGCATGATGCCTATTTGTTACTAACCATATTTCATTTGCAGCTAATCTCTGTAATAGATTGATTCTGGAGAAGTGGTCTGCAGAAGGTGACAACGATGTTAAATTTTGCTATGTTTTGAGTGCATATCCTTGCCGAGTCAGAAGGATTTTCAGCAGGGGGAGAATGTAGTGATGTGATCATTTCTTTGCCCAATTACCAAGTGTATACTCTTGTTATGCAGTGTTTGTTTGCCCTTTTCCCAATATGGTTGCTATGCTCTCTGCCTCACCAAGGATGAGGTCATCAAGAAGAGCAGAGCATGGCAAGGGGTTTTGTGGGTAAGTGGGTGGAGAGATGCATGTGGGGAGACAGACATGTGGATAGAACAGTAATGGCTGCTAAGAGAACACAGTAAGTGCTGCTGCTGCAAATTCACCTTACTGAGAATTACATACAGAGACTGTTAATGATTTCATGTTCCTGTTTGGAAAATACTTTATGTTGGATGGTTCACCGAATGTTATTTCTTCAATACATGGACTTTCAAATACAATGCTGTGTGGATTACTGTCTATGTGAAGATATATTTCTCAATTGGGATTTCACTTGCTATTCACAAGCCCCAATTGAGTGGAGGCACTGTACTTGTTAGAGATCCTGTCCTGATCACACAGCACCATCATACCTCAGTAGCCGCAGAGAGAGAAAAATAGTGCTACACATATATACTGGGCCAATTTGGACAAGATCCAATTAACCTACCAGCATGTCTTTGGAGTGTGGGAGGAAACTGGAATACCTGGAGGAAACCCACGGAGAACATGCAAACTCCAGGCAGATGGAGTCGTTGGTCAGGATTCGAACCAGCGACCCTTTTGCTGCTAAGTGAAAGTGCTAACCACTACACCACTGTGCTGTGAGCAGCCTATATGCCTTTAGTAAACCAAACCCCTTTGTAGCAGACTGATATAACATCCACTGTGTTATACACTGCTTCCGACACCGCTCATCCTCTCTGATCTGGGAGTTGACAGGTAAGAGCCCATCCTTTCTCTATTGTGCAGCGATGTATGTGTACAAACATTGTTCACATCATTCCAGAAAAACTTTTTTCTAGGTCTGTTATCTGAAAGTCCCCACCCAAAGCCAAACCCCTCCAGTCTCTTCTCCCTGACTGGGCTAGTCGTAGAGAGCTCTACCACTAAACCTAATTAGGGTGAAAAGCTTCAGAGGGATGTGGCTATGGTCAAGGATTGTCAGATAACAGACCTGGAATAAAGCTTTTCTGTGGGAGTGTTTGTGTGATTAGTGTGCAGCTGTTTGTACACACCCCTTGTAGGAGAGATTTGTAGAAGCTACGCATTTTTGCTTGTTTTTGCTGGTGATCTGTGGTTCAATAATAAGTGACTGCTGTAGCTGAATGCAATGCTTATTTAGGCATCTGCAATGGATAACATTAGAAGCTTGTTATGCTGGTGATCCTATAGCTAGTTCCAAAGTTTGCAAAAACTCACTGAGTGACAAACAGTTGTTCAGTGCCTGAGCTACAAATCACTTGGATTTTCTGCAACACAGACCTATCATTTACGGTAATTCATTTTTTCCTAGAAACAAAAGCTTTAACTCTTCTGTAGCTACTACAAATCTGTGTTACAAAATTGCTTGTGTGTTATAGGCCACCATGTGACTGTTTGGGAATACACATAAAAAAAAAACAGCAGTTGCCCTCAACACATCATTCCAACATATCTGCTGTTGCTAGGATTCCTTCCTAACAACAACACTTCTTGGCAAAGTACATTTCGTAACATTTTCCACAACTGTTGAATGTGCTTTTTTTTTTATAGGTAATAAATAAACTGAACACATATGCAAAATTATAAGTGACTTATAATATTTATGATACCTACTGAGTCATTAGTGCACATGCAACAACTTCTTACCCTTCACACTATTGTTTACAATAATGGTACTGCACATGACAGAACCTTGTTGAGGCTGCATTTCATAGAAGAAATGTTGGTGTCCATAAATGGCCAAGAAGTCAAACATATCCTGGAAAAACCCTGTTTGGACAATATATACATACAGTAGTTTCTAACTGTCATGATCTGTCCAGGACACTGACGGATTCTTTAGTCCTGTCCCGACACACATGTCCCGGGCTATGTCAGGGAAATCAAGGCTGGTCAAAGTCAGGCAAGATCAGAGACATTTGGGGGAAAGTAGAGAATCTCTGTGAGCTCACTGAAGTGTTGCCAGGCTGATCCCTCCCCTCACCTCCTCCTGATAAGCAGTGTTCCCTCAGTAGACTATGGGGACTCGCTCAGGCTGCAGTGGGAGCGGAACAGAGGTGAGTCTGTGTGAGGATGTCAGAGGGCTGATAAAGTAAGGTGCCTGTGTTGGGGCTCTGGCAGGTCATTTGAACTTGAAAGAGCTGTTGATGCCGGTGGGAGTGTGCTGAGAGCTCTCTATGCCGGAGGTTGTAGCCAGGATCGATCAGCTCTTTTGTCTGAGAGGAGAGAGTGAGATTCCACTTGTCACACAAACAACATTGAGCATAGTTGCCAATAATGTACTGCCAGAAAGGATCTTCTAGCAATAAATGGGTTAATCATCTCCAGCCACCAGGGATCTTAGGCTAGTAAGATCTCTGGTGGGGTGGCTAGAAGCATGATTAGCTCTTGTATTGCTAGCATATCCTTACTGGCTGTACATAATTAACCCCTTCATTGATAACAGATCCCTGGTGGCTGGACATGATAAACTCTTTAATTTTTGTCAGATCCCTGATGAAAACGCATGAATAACCTTCTTGCAGAACCACACCCATTTTATATGACTGACCTGCCCCTAAGTACAGTAGCTTTCTATACACACAGAAAAAAGGTGTCCCTAAAAAAACTTTTGTTGCCAACTATGTACTGTATGACAGTTCCCTTGCTATCTCTTTGTTCATATGGTCCACATAAATCTAAAGGTAGGCCTTTGATGCTGCCTTTTTTTAAGTTAAGACAACATAAATAATACTCAGTTTTACTGACAATGCTTTGTGGTTTAAATACAATATAGACTTACCTATTGCATTAATGACAGATTAGATTTTCTCACATTTAAACAACATCTTTTAAAGATGTTTGCCTGTACCTTTTATATGACACAGGTCACTGCTGTCCCATTTTAGCCTTGGTCTTATAGTAATCAATCCACCCTCAAGGTTGACAACTGGCCCCATGATTCTCCTTGCTAGTATAGTATAAGGGGAAAATGTCTTCCTGATTCCTTACTTCTCAATTCACTCTTGCTCTACCTTGCCTTCTTAAAGGGGTTGTAAAGGTTTGTTTTTTATTTTCTAAATAGGTTCCTTTAAGCTAGTGCATTGTTGGTTCACTTACCTTTTCCTTAGATTTCCCTTCTAAATTTTTTTTCTTTGTTTTCTTTGTCTGAATTTCTCACTTCCTGTTCCTCCTTCTCAGTAAGCTGTTCTGGGTGACTCCACACCACTCGGATGATGGTGTGAAGTTTTGTTTTTTTTGTTTTTTTTAAATGCACGTTTGCAGATCAGTGCATGTTAAAAATTGGTTTCTTTTTCAATTGGTTGAGCAAATAAACAGTAAGTCAAGGCTTATGAGGTACAGTAATCTGCTACACAATCTTCATGAAGAGCTCACAAAGGTTCCATTTTGAAAATGCCCAATCCACCTTGTTATAGCCTTAAGGATTATATACTGCAGGTTTTTAATAACTCAATGGGGTTGATTTACTAAAGGAAAATAGAATATTTACTTTGAAAGGAAATGTTTACTTTGCGAGGGAATTATCAATCAGCCTATTAAATGAGGTGAAGCTCGGCTGACTTCCATCATACAATAATGTTCAAGCAAAAATAATTTTATTATTTTCCTTGCATGTGTTTGGGAATTCTTCAGAAATTTAATTTTTACAACATTCACTAATCAAAGTGAAAATTCAACCACAATAAGTAGGTTTTACACATTGATGCAGATGGCTTGTTGGGAGTATAGTTTTAGAGACTGAACATAAATAATGTTTCCTTTTCCCCATTGGTTTGTTTATTGAGATTGATCCACTAACAAAGTGTTAACACTTACAAACTAATGCAAAAATATAATCAAAATTAATACTGACCATCTTTGGGTATTCAAAATTGGAAGATTTCAGCAAAATTTTACTAATATAGTAAAATGCCTTGTAGGCAATGAGGAAGGTTAAACTAAAGTGGACATTCACCTCACCTATGACTTTTCCTGATTGTAATACCCCACCCCCATTATACAATCAGATATTAAATTTGAGGGGGTGAAGTAAAGTACATTTTCAGCAGGTCCCAGTCCATCACTTTTGGCTTTCTCACAGAGTCTTAGATGATCTTCTTCCCTGCTTGATGCCTTCTGAGATACTGACATCACGCATCTGATGAGGCTTAGGGGCAATCTCCACTGCAGAACACACATGCTGGGTGAACTCCATCACACTGAGCATACGTCATGTGATAAGGGGACCAGCTCAAACAGCCTGGGAGATTCGCTGGTGGATTAGCATGTTATTTGAGGACAACCCAGCTGTCAAGGTAAGAGGGAAAACAAATTAAAAGAGAGAAGAGAAATTTCTCTTGGTGGTTTTAATAGGTGTAATGGGCCTTTAATTGTCTCCAAAGGGCTACTGAAGCTGCTTTCAACTATCTTGGATGTGTTCTTGCCAAAAAGGGCAAAGAAAGATGAAATCAGACAACAAATAGGTTTTAGTAAAAAAATCAAAAAAAAATCAACACTAAACAAATAATGATCAAATACATAAAAAAGGAAAAAACACAAATGAATCGGATGTTACAATATTAGTATATGTTTACATAAGTAAATGTTAGTAAATTCATAAATGTTTACAAAAGTCAGTTCTTGATATCTTGTTATTCTAAATATTCATTACATTTACATGTAGTTACATGAAGGTTTTTATATACAGCAAACACACTGGAAGTACGATTTGAGGTGTCCACAGCCATACAATATAATTATAACTGGAGAAGAAACCTATATAATGGAGCAGTTCAGTAAGCAACCTAAAGTTGTTTAATTAGAATAAAATAAAAACAGACAACAAAGGGGTCTATTTAAAAAAAAAAAAAGTATGTTTCAAGAAATGTCAATGCAACTACTAAGAATGAGGCAATTTATCAGTAAGATGAGTCAAGATTTACCCAAAAGGAGCTAAAGACCTTGTATTTTCTGCTAGAGGAAAGTCAGTTAAGCTGTAAAGTAAATAATAATCATTATTGACATGTTTTGAGTGATTAATGTTTTAGTGCCTCCCCAACAAAGCCCAGTAGATATGGAGCACTGCACACACAATACTCACCACAAACCTGGCTGGTGTCATACCAAGTAGCAGTTATGAAATTACAATTAAAATAATTTTAGTAAATTGAACAAAGACATGGAAATTGGTTGAAAAATACATGTGCAAAAACATGCATAATACTTTATATATTCTGTAATTCTCTTGCTACTCCCAATTGGCTAAATTTGAAATATCCGACAGGAGATGTATTATAACCACATTGGTTTAAATGAACCATTAAGAATAATGACATATACAAGGTACAAGGGGGACCTAAGGGATAGCTGCATTCAATAAAAGGCATACATTTTTAGATTTCTGAAACTTAATTTTATATCCAATAATTTATACTACCACAAGACACTGTGGATAATTTACTAAAGGCACACAGGAAAGTTAATTTGCACATTTTTCTTTAGCTTAGTGAATGTGGTGAAAATTCACTTTGCAAAGAATACCTAATAATGTGCAAAAACAAGAAAGCTGTATTTTTGATTGCACATGATAAAAGTCAGCACAGCTTCCCCATATTGACTAAGCTAAGGAAAAAATCTCCTTGCAAAGTGCAAATTCCCATGAAAAGTGAACATCCTACATGCTTTTAGTAAATCAACCCCATTGAGTAAATTTGGTATAATTGTATCTAAGCCCCTAAGTTTGAATCTGCATCATATTTTATACATAATTGTAGTCATGATGAGTCTTTAGTCAGAGCCAGAAGCCACCCACCCACAAAGGGACAGCAGATTATATCAAAGGTACTGCTTTTGCTACAACAAGTAAATAAAGAGTCTACAGGGAAAAAAAGGTTTCTTGGTCATGCTCTCTAGTCTACATTATAGATCATTTGGATGCATTTTCTTTTCCTTGGCTCCCAATGACACTATTTAGCTATTTATACTATTTGAGCTATTGCACATTATTGTGAACTGACAATGACTGCTTACCTACCAACTCATTCCCTTAACTCCATCATCTACTGTCTAACTGGTTTTGACAGGTACTTATGCAAATTCTGACATTATCTTCTGAGAGACGTATAGTATTGCAGTGTACAGCTAACATCAATAGCATCCAAAACACCTGGTGGTGGCCTCCTGCTGTCTACTGATGACTCACACCTTCACTTTCTCTCACCCCCCTCATGGTTTGGCATATTTAGTACTTAAAGTGGTTGTAAAGCCACTGTGTTTTCTTCCTAGAATCCCCTGTGTTAGATTAAGTTATGTGCCCCAGTTTATGTGCTTTATAAAAATATGTAGCTTTATACCTTATTTCAGAGAGAGTGCAACTCTGCGCTCACGTGACCACCCACCACTCTCCTCCCCCAGTGGGAGGGTCAGAGAATCCCATGCTGACATCAGACGGGAGGAGGGCAGGAGAGGAAGAGAGCGGCAGGCGGTCACATGTTTGCTGAGCAGCGCTCTGAAATAAGGTATGGAGCTGCATATTTTTTTATAAAAGCACATACACTGGGGCACATAACTTAATAGAACACAGGGGATTCTAAGAATAAAACAAAGTTATTATATCAGCAAGAGGGAGTGGACAGGGAGCAGATCAGCAGAGACTAGCTGACAGGCAGGGAGGGAGGGGGAGACAGCAGAGACAGCGGGCTGACAGAGGCACATAAAATGACCACAGTATCATGGATCAGCAGCCATGATAAACGTGGTCAGTTTAGAGAGGGGAGGGCAGCACCAGGCAGGATCAGCCAAGTATTTTAGAATATAGAAAGGGACAAATTACAAAGCACAAGCACTGTGCTGTTATTCATTCTTTAACCTCCCTGGCGGTATTCCCGAGTCTGGCTCGGGGTGAGTTTTTACTACCAAAAGCGGTAACCCCGAGCCAGACTCGGGATCGCATTACAGTATCCAGGGAAAGTTACTTACCTTATTTCCTGGATCCTGCAATGTCTCCCCGCTGTGTCTGCGAGCTGTCATCTCGCTCGATTCACAGTGCCGAGTGCCGAGCTCCGTTCCCTGCGAGCGTTGAGACGCACAGGGACGGAGCCACGGCGCCAAATTCAAAAAGTGAACACACAATACAGTACAGTACAATACAGTACACTGTACATACAGTACACTGTAATCTTACAGATTACAGTACTGTATAAAATAATTACACATCCCCTTTGTCCCTAGTGGTTTGTCCAGTGCCCTGCATGCATTTTTATATTATAAATACAGTTTTTTCTGCCTGGAAACTTGAGACTGTCCATAGCAACCAAAAAGTGTCCCTTTGCCCTGGTTCACACTGGTGCGATTTACAAATCTCATGTTTTGAGTGCGATTTGGCACTCCGATTTCTTTCCCAGTCACTTCTGATTTTTTTTCCGATTTCTTTTGTATTTGTTTGCGATTTCTGGAGCCTACTTGCGATTTGCAGATAGTATGATTTGTACTTATTCCAATGAAAAGCAAGCTGATTTGTGACTTAATAAACATAGCAGCGCTGGCTGTGAAAAAAAAAAGTATTGCTCCAAACTCCTTTCTGTAACACCTTCTAGGGGAGGGGACAGGTCAGCTGTTTTCATACAGATAGCAGCGCTAAAAAAAAAGTCCTGCTCCAAACTCCTCACGAAAACACCTGCTAGGGGAGGGGACAGATCAGCTGAAGCTGCAATGACATCACCAAAAAAAAAAGACTTCTCCAAATCGCACTGATATAAACAGTACTGCGATTTCAAGTCGATTTACATAGCACTCTATGGATGTTAAATCGACCTGAAATCGCAAAAAAGTAATACAAAAACCTTTTGGAAATTGCTAGTGTCTTGTGTCACACCAATTAGCACAGTTCCATTGAAATCCATGGGGTGCGACTTCAGGTACGATTTTGAAATCGCATGTCGCACCTGAAATCGCACCAGTGTGAACCAGGGCTATATGTCAAAAGTGGTTTTAGACCAGCTAGAAAACAGTGATAATAAATTAGAATCACT
Source organism: Rana muscosa (assembly GCA_029206835.1). Taxonomy (NCBI): domain Eukaryota; kingdom Metazoa; phylum Chordata; class Amphibia; order Anura; family Ranidae; genus Rana; species Rana muscosa. The sequence continues at coordinate 773,859,254 of CM055117.1, forward strand.
TGCAGAACTGAGCGATAGCGATTTGTGGGGAAATTCCTGATCAAACACTGAAAGTATTGACAGCGACAATTCTGCAACTGAGCACATTTCAGTGTTTTTGATTTGATTACATTATTGAATAATTTTTATTATTATTATATTATTATTTGTTATAATTATTTATAGTTATTTATTATATTATAATTTATGATTTTGTGTTTCAAACTTTATCATACCCGGGATGTCTACTAGACTCTGGTTTGGACAGATTTAAGTGAGTTATACAATATAAACGCCAAATTTCCCTGAAAAATAATGGTACCCGCGTTCAGCACCTAAAATCTGAAATAATAATACCGCCAGGGAGGTTAAAGGTACAGGATAATTTTTTTTTAGGGTTACAACTGCTTTAAATACACTGGCAAATTGTATCACCCATCTTGCAAAAGCTAGTGTCATGTACCTGACAGGAGACTGAGTGATGAGGTCGGCCTCTCTTATATCTCCTGTCCTGGCCCCACTGAGGATGAGACAGAGGAAGCCAAAGGACAAGAGAGACACGAGTGCCCGATGTGGATGATTCCGGGCTTGCGGCCTGTCAGGGTTCTGGAGATTGGAGTATGCAGTGGTGTGCAGAGCTGGAGCAGGAGAAAGCCAGGCAGGCACCCGAGGGTTAACAGAAGCCAGGATCATTGACAGAAGCAGAGTCTCAGAAATATCCAGGGTCACCAGCAGGCGGACAGTGGGGTACTAAATCATAAACAGAGCCAGAATCAGGAACGAAGCCGGGTCAGAGGTGAGCAACAGCACAGTAACAGGATACACCGCCAAGATAAAAGAACAAGCTAGGTCAGCAACTAGGAGAGCACACAGGATCACATCAGGATACAGAACACAGCTGAAGATCAGTCAGCAAAGATAGGAGGCTAGACTCCCTTTAAATAGCCCGTCTGGCGCCAAGAGGAATTATGCCCGCCTGTTAGCCGTTCTATGAGAAACTTGCGCACATCGATGTGCCAGACAACTCACAGGGATTCCCTGACATCTAGCATCTAATGCACATCTGGCTGAGGGTGGTGAGTCAGTGAACTTTAGTGTGCAGTAAAGGCGCTGGCATTTGACAACCAAATAGCGGAGAAAGAGGCTTTGCACTCGAAAGGTGCATGGATTAAAGTGGAACTTCACTTTCTTAATCAACATTGATTTTTTTCAACCCCTTGAAGCCGATGCCTACCAGCCCCTTAAGGTTTTTTTTTTTCATGCTGGGAGGTGGGGTGGGGCTTAAGGTCATGTGACCGCCGTGATTGGCTGTCATTGTGGTCACATAATCGGAAAGCTCCCGATCGCAAGCAGCGTTCGGGAGTTTTCCATTAGCCTCTCTTGGCACAGTACTATTTGCACTAATGCACACAAATATGCGGCCACTCTGGGCCAAGGCCCGGCCGCCGAGAGGCTGTATATTTGCGTGCGGCCAGTGCCAAGGATCCTTATGCTGTTAGAATTAGTTAATAGATAGGAAAGTTTATCATATTTACTTGTTTTAAACTTATTTTTATTTCCATCTCTTTGGTTACTCCCAGGAGTCTTCAGAAGGGGAGCTAGGGGCAGATGGATACTGTGAAGTAAATGCTATGTGAATTATCTGCCCTTGCTGAAGATGACTGCAACCAGAAACACTAGGGGATGTTTTTCAAAGTGATTTCTCAGCAAAAAAAAGCATAGAGACATGGATGAATAGATGAGTTTTTGCGTGAAATATTAAAACTGTATTATATAAAAAAATTGGGGGGCTTGTGGTGCTCAAGTGCAGTGCCCTCTTTCCTCTTTTTTCTTCATGTAAACACACATTAGGGCCCCATGTATAGTCTAGACCCATGGACATAGGGTCCAAGAGGCTCCAAGGGGACACAGGTATAGATAACAAGACTAATATTTGCAGGAAGCACAAGATCCCTGCACTTCAGTACTGTTGGTACTTAAGCGCAACAGTGTTGATTTACTAAAAGCAAATAGGCTGTTCACTTTGCAAGGGAAGCTGCTTTTGCTATCTTCCCTAGAACATAGTAAATGTGGTGAATTTTCACTTTGCAAAGTATATTCAATCACATGCAAGGGCATGCAAGAAAAAAAAAATGCATTTTTTCTTGGACATTATTGTATTATTTAATTTATCAGAGCTTCTCTACATTTATTACGTTTTGGGAAATATTCACTTGCAAAATGAACAGTCTCATTGTATTTAGTAAGTCAACCCTCATTAGGTCATAACAACCCTTTCAGTTTCTGTCTTTATCAGTTAAAGTCATTTAAATTTTTCAACATCTTCCTTATGTAATTATGCTAATTAGGAGAACAGAAAGTCTAAGAATGAATATCTCACTACATCAATCTTTGTGGACAACCTAACCCCTTTCTATAACAAACATGTTCTCAGCAACTACATAATCACCCAACCTGGCTGATGTAGATGGAAACTTATAAACCATAATACTGTATGTACTAAGGATGTCAGTCACTTTCAGGCTTTTTAAAACTTTTTTCTACACTGTATTCTTGCTGGCTTAGCAGAATATGAGTATTTAAAATGACCAGAAAAACAACCATTACAAAAAGAAATCAACAATTCGCAGTTGAGATTGGGTTCAGGTGCCTTTGAAGCTTTTTTATGAGTGTTTATAAACGCATTTTCAAGTTTGAGCATTTTTTTTTATCCTATTGAATGCTCCTACTTACTAGAAGAATAAGAGGCAAGAAATCCCACAATAAACATGAATATTCAGGCATTTTCTAGCATTTAAGTTTAGGGATAAAAATCCAACTCTGCCGCAAAGAAGCTCATGTACAGGCATACCCCACTTTTAAGTACACAATGGGTTTTATTTACAAAATCTGTCTCACTTCTGCATAAAATCCAATGAGCTTCCAGGTTTTATTACCAGGCTTAATTGAACAAGCTGGGGTTAGAAGCTCATTGGTTTCTATGCAGAAGTGAGCCTGATTTTGGGCTTTCCAGCTTTAGTAAATAAAACCCATTGTGTACTTAAAAGTGGGGTATGACAGGCTTCAAGCAACACAATGCTTAGGAGTGAATGAGTACCACAGGATATTGTGGGATTCATATTGGTCAGGTGTGAACAAGTGGTAAGCTGATCCCTGTTCTCTTACATTTCTTTGTCCATTTTCTCACCTTCCAGGAAAAGTAGAAAATAAAGTAAAATTTTGTGTTGTATATAGCCTTTGCTCTACACCTCCATTACACGACAACAAAGCTCATTGATTCATAAAACAGTGTCGAAATACCAAATGAAGCTCAACATATTTCAACTAAATACAACCTAATATACTGTTACATATATATTTAAGCTTCATTGACAAATGTTACTTTGAAGGAAAATTTTAATTCACATCTGCTAAAGTTCTTTAATTCTTCAGTAGGCTTTTTAATGAATGCTAAGCCAGTCATTATAGCAACATAAAATATTAAATTGCTACACACAGTAGTTTTGTTCTACTTGCTTTGACCTCGTCAAGTGACATTTGCTTGAAGTATTTTTAACAGGAAAGACAATCAATAATTCTGAGGCTAGAGAAGCCAAATACATCAAATGCTTCTCAAGTAAGATGTTGCACATAAAATTCTCAATTAAGCTTCAGAAATAATTTCTCAAGTGGGCTAGATACCTTAAAATCTTTTTAGAATGAATGAAACTAACTGTAACCTGTGGTATTTAAAGTGGGTGTTGAAGTTGATAGTCATAGTACATTATGGGTAACAATGGTGCAGAATTTTTAGTGGAAGCTGGTCCATCTTGCCCAAACCTTACAACGAACATGGTTGCTTAAAGATTTGAGTGAGCTTGTTTCTAAAATCATGTTGTAAAGGTTTTTCCTCCTCTTTTTAATCGAGTAGCTCTCTAGTCTAAACCCAACTTTAAAAAGTGCAGCATGGAAGTTTCAAGGAAATGAAATAGCTTAAGTTACAAAGAAAAAAATCTGCACGACTACCGTAAATCACACTTTTGAAAGCATGAAGAGATGACTTATAAAATTTTTATATTCAATGTGTAAAAAGGTTAAAGTGCTAATGTATGAAAAGGTTACAGCAAAAAGATATTGTGTATAAGGTTGCAAAAATGAAAGGATGAGCATTGAACAGATCTATTTAAGATGCTATATGGAAGTGTCTGGCTGAACATTTTTCTCTTAAGAAAAGGTGAAAAGTGGAACACAAATACAATTTTTTTTATCTTGTCTTTTATAATGCATTGCTTATAAGCAGAATCTCATTTTCCGTTGCAGTTAGAATAAAGCTTGAAAGAAAATATCTGCAACAGGAACTGGCAAGCTGATAACGTTTAACAAAATATTTGGGCGTTTACATCAACTAGGTGACTGCATAAAAAACTGAGCTCCAGAAAAGTAAACTGCTTTACATCCTCTCATACCTATTTTAACACTCGCCTCCCCTGGAATCAAGCACCAGCTCTCCTCTCAAGCTCCTGGTTCCTGGCACCTCCAGCTTAGTTACAGCTCAGGTTTTTATTGCTGCTTGTGTTCACATTAGGTTCATTTCCCCTCATTTCTTTCCCATTATCATCAGAAAGCAAAAGGAAAGAGTATGCATAAAAACCTAATAAAAGTTCTAGCTTTTCACACTATATCCAACATTGACATTTGACTAAATACTTTGCTGTTTTAGTCCCTGGAGCTGACATTTTATTTCTAAACTCAGTGAACTACAAGTTGCAATAAATATTTTTGAGCCAGACATTTGACATGCAAGGTCTTCCTTCTTTTTATCTTTTTTCTAATGCTGGTTGGCCCTCATTGATCCAGTCAGGTTTGCTGACTTGATGAAGTCAGCACCATTCTCTGCATCAGTGTACTGTGTTGTGAGTGCAGACAGGTGTTGGTCACTGACGCTCTGCATTCAGAGAGAGTGTGTTAAATGATGCTGCATGTCCAGGGATTGGTCCTGGATCTTAGAGAGGTATGTCTCTGAGGAAACAGTGCCAGAGCGGAGGTAAATATGGCAGCCAGAGCCTGCATTTCATATTTTAAAACAGCTGCACTTTTTTTTTAATTCACATTGTAATTGGGCTTTCATTTCTAGAAGCTGGCAATCAGTTTCGTAACTCTACTACTCTACTACTACTCTACTACTCTACTCTACTCTACACTACTACTCTTCTACAACCAACACAAAAAACATTTTGACCTTAATGCCTTGACTTTTATTTTTATAAAAAGCAAACCTGTAATATAAAAAATATGAAAGCTGCCATTGCAGATGACATGCTTTTTTTGCCCCCTCTAGGGAGGGTTATGATAAATACTCCACCCCAACAGAATATTGTGCTAAATGGGTAGGTAAAAACAGCATATAACATGAACCATAAGTATATACTGTAGCTACACATCAATATGGAAATAATACAATCTTTATATAGGAAAAGATTAGTAACAGTTCATACAACCACGTAGTCTTGCTGGATCCATTTCCAAACCAGGACAGAATATAGTAGGCTTATGTGGAACCCACCTTGATTGATTGCTTTTTACAGAACACTTATATTTGTTCCGGTACAGGCAAACTGGATTACCATTATCGCATCTCTCTGAGCATTAACCGCACATTTGCAGAGAGCCGGGGATTGAGAGGAAAGGTACATTCCACCTGTCAATCCCCTCCTTCCCCCTACTTCGCTCTTTCTTAGGTCCCACAATTCCATCCCATTCATCTCATCTGTTCCTCTCCCCTCCCTCCCCAATATCACTCTCTCCTCCCTGCCCCCTCTTTTTACCTCTCCCTTTCCCTCTCCATTTCCCCCTTTTTCTTTTCTTCTCCATCTTTGCTTCCCCACTATACACTCCTTCCCCCATGTCCCCCCCTATCTTTTTCCTCACTCCCTCTTGGGCCCCTTTCACACGGAGGTCCGTTCAGGTCCGCCTGTCAGTTTTTTAGGCGGACCTGAAACGGATCCTCCATGCACCCCTATGGAGGCACGGATGTCAGCGGAGACATGTCCGCTGACATCCGCTCCGCTCCGCTCCGCCAAAGTGTGACGGAGGAAAACCCTATTTTTCCTTCCGTCGGCGGAGCGGATCGGATGACAACGGACTCTACGGTCCGTCATCATCCGATTCCCCATAGGGGAGAGCGGCGCTCTGACAGGGCGGTCCCTGCACAGTGTGCGGGGACCGCCCAGTCATCCGTCGGCTCAGCGGGGATCAACGGAGCGATCCCCGCTGAGCAAGCGGAGCTTCACGGGGCGGATCTGCACGGATCCGCCCCGTGTGAAAGAGCCCTTACTGACATTTACACGCTTGGCTAATTGGACCAACCCCCCCCCCCGGATTTTTACAGCTAAGTAACTCTCCACTCCCCTTCTCATGCAAATACTGCCAGGGTATTTCCCACTGTTAATTATTCCTGCCCAAAAATCTTTGCCTTTCGGGTGCCTAGGCCCCCATTGCATCAGGACTCAAGCTCATTACTTGACGCTTCTCATCAGGTTAACCCCTCCTGTTCAGGGGGCCTTGCTCCTGCATTTTCTATGCTTTCTATTAGCTGTATGTCTGGTTACCCTGAGTACCCATCCTTGTTCATAGGCTGTTTCTGTAATTGTTAAGTTACTTTGTAAGACATTTTGGAATTGCACTCCATTCATGCAGTATGTATAATCTGCATATTATTATCTTAGGTCCTCTGGGTCATTTCTCCTTTTCTCATGTACCTGTTTTATTTCAATACGATTCTTTGTGGGGAAAAAGGGACATACATCCAATGTACAAACAGGTATTATCAGCAAAGGGCCCATCAAGAGTCCTGGTAGAATTGTGCACATATATACATAATTATTAATAGAGAAACCTCTAGATGAATGTTGCAGCAAAGTCCAGATGCAGGGGCCCATGAGAATAGTCAAGATACAGCGTTCGTCTTGGTGTTGGAGATGTAAAAACAAGATCTGCAGTGATGAGGAGACTCTCCAGCCATTCTCCAACCAGTCTGAAACACTGCTTTTCAACAGCAAGAACCATGGTGTGGCACTCAAACTCAGAATTAGCCCATCTACTTTGTGTGTTAGTCCCTAGTAGCATCTAATCTGTCATGCAAAAGGAACTCTAACTACCAGAAGAGGCCATTGGATGCCTAACCTGGCTCAAGCTTATGCTGATTGTGGAGCCCTTAGCTAAAACTAGCTATTGAATTCCAGACCAACAGGGACAGGGTTAATTAAACTAACAGGATCTGCATATAAACTATATTGCAATAAACAGGTTCACCTACTAATATACAGCAAGGTGACCACTACACATATGCACTGTGTCACAGACCGAACTATCTGGTATAGTGCATATGTGATAACAACAAGTGAACATGTATACTTCTGTCACCAGTCACTAAATAAATACATATAAACACCCAGAAGCTGTGAGCAACAACAGTAAACTATTACACTTGCCAAAAAAAAAAACTGCTTCTGGACTGGAATAGCAACAATTTTTCCATGGGGACATGTGGTCATAACTTCTTTATCTCTCTCTTCACTTCCTCCTTTTGAGGTTTCCAAGCCAGCCTCCCATAGAGAGGAGGTGCTGATACATAATTATACTTAACTCTGTCATAGCTAGGTTATGCACAAATACAAACAGTAGAGCAGATCCATATGCTTTCTTTCTAAAAAAAAAAGCTAGTAGCTAGACAATATGCAGACCAAATCATTTAGTACTTTCTAACTGACCTGGAAAAGTATACAAGTAAGGAAAGTGAGAGAAAAGTCAGAAATCCTTATTAACATACATGTTCCAGGTCAGCAACTCAGAGTACTGAAATGTGTAATGTCATCCCTGGCATACAGGATGCAGTGGCCAGGAGTAAGTAGCATACAACCTAGTATACAGAATGACAGGTTCAGGAGTATGTAATATACAGCCCAGTGCAGTATCTACAGTATATGTATTGTCATACTACACAAAATGCAGAGTATGGCAGTCAGTAGTATACAGTTTAAGATAAGTGGCCCAGCATTCGGAGTGCAGAATTCAAGAGTACTCTCCAACACCTATTCAGCCACCCCCCAAAAAAACATAATTTTCCCTCCAAAAGAAAAAATTTCCACCCCCCCCCCCTAATAATCTCCTACCTCCCCATGCAAAAACTCCTTCCTCATCCTTCTTCATCTCCCTCACCTGCAGGAGAGTGCCACAAAGCAAAAACCTACACAATCTATGAAGCAGAGCAGAGTCCGGTCCAAATTGTGGGAACATGCATCCAAAAATGCTCTTGGCTTTGCATGACGGGAAATTCCAGAGGTGAGCAGGAGCCTTTGAGATCATCTTGACTACACTTTACAACTATGTAGGTGACCTGCATAGCCACAGCCAATGACACCCACAGATTTGCAGGGACACCTGAGACATATGCCCAGGTGCCTAGTACTAACAATGCCTTTGGGGCTTTAAAGCCTTCTCCAGTTTGGTCTATCACCATGTTGTTTGTCTGTTTCTATGGTAGTGCCTAAAGATTAGATGTGACAAGTATAACAATGCTTATCTGGCCATTCCAAAAACTGACCAATTGGGTATTCTTAGTTCTAACCACACTTCAGCCTTTCCTCGTGCTATCTCTGATGAGACCTCTTGTCCCTTGGGGTCCCTGTATAGCCCCTTTATAGGCCTCACAAATTAAAATGATCAAATAGAATAATTCATAATAATGCCTATTAGGGTTGTCCCGATACCACTTTTTTAAGACCGAGTACAAGTACCGATACTTTTTTTCAAGTACTCGCCGATACCGAATACCGATACTTTTTTTTATGTGTCAGTATTTTTTTCTTTTTTTTTTTACTATTTTTATTTTTTTTTACTATTTTTTGACATGTTTTTTTACAATGCTTTGTTGGGGTGGGTATGATCTCAGTGTATTTATTTTTTACAATTTATTTTTTATTATTTATTGCAATTTTTTTTTTATTTCTAGCCCTGTTGGGGGGCTTTGGTGAGATATCAGGGGTCTTAACAGACCTCTGACATCTCCCCTTTAAGACAGAGAAAGGGACTAGGGAAACAGATTCCCCAGTCCCTTTCTCAGCTGCACTGAAAATGAATGGAGAGGAAACAACGGCTCCTCTCCATTCATAAAATGAAGCATCGTAAACACACAGGTTACGATGTTTCAGTTATATGAATGGACAGAGTCAGTCACTGACTCTGTACATTCGGAAAAGGTAGGAGCCGGGTTTAGCGGCTCCTACCTCCGCTCTCCATCCTGACAGAGGGAAGCGGAGGAGGATATGGAGGGTGGCACAGAGCTGAGGACAGCAGCAGCGAGGAGGGGGGGACACGGAGCGCGGGGGGGGAGAGCAGAAAGATGAAGGACATCAGCAGCATGGAGGGGGGACACGGAGCGCACAGGGGAGAGCGGAATAACGGAAGACATCAGCAGCATGGAGGGGGGGGGACACGGAGAGCACGGGGGAGAGCAGCATGGATGGGGGAACTGGAGGAGGATACAGGGACAGTCAGCGGTGATCGGTGCGGCTTTGGGGGGAGTTACAAGCACCGATCACCGCTGTATAGATTTCACTAAAACAGCTGAAAAGAAGGGAGGGGGGTCGGGAGAAGCTGTCGGGCTGTATTGAAATCTATACAGCGGTGATCGGTGCTTGTAACTCCCCCCGCCGCACCGATCATCACTGACTGCCCAAGTATCGGCTGAAGCATCGGAGCATTTTCCCCGAGTACAAGTACTCGGGAAATGCCTGGTATCGGTACCGATACCGATACTAGTATCGGTATCGGCACATCCCTAATGCCTATATCAGGAAAAGTTTACAGTTGAATAGTATTCAGTCTCCATGTTTATCCTTGAGAGAGTGACAGTGTAACCCAGATTAGAACGCGGAGCAGTCCGGAGTACAGATCATGCAGAACCAAGTGCAGAACATAGTGGTGTTCAGTATAGAACATGGAGCAATGCAGTGTGTAGTGGTGTGATGCACAAGACAGCGGTGCATTGTAGATTACTATAGAGAACATACAGCACCATGGGCTGAGTGGAGAAATGTGGAGTAATGAATACACAGCACTGTGTCTGGAGAACAGTAATATGCATTACAGAAATTGTAGAACCAGATATTATAGAACAGAACAAGAGTGTAGAATGTGCAGCTCTATGTAGAGCTTTATAATGTAGGCTATAGAAAGTACAACACTATGAGCAGAATTAAATTATATTGAGTACAAAACGTATAGGAAAGTAGAGCAATGTAGAGTATAGAATGTGCAGAACCATATGCAGTGTTCGGCACTGTGTTTTAAAGAAGGTACAACACTGTATGCAAAGTAAGAGGTGTGAAATGGTACATACAACTCAGGAAACCAGTGTAGTATATGGAACATTCAGAGCTACATGCTGGAAGATAATAATTTGTGGAAGAGGGTTGTTTAGCCTTCATGACAAGACACAGTTACTACCTAATGGGGTGGATTTACTAAATGCAAAAAGACTGTGCACTTTGCAAGTGCAGTTGCACTCTCATTTTCCACAGAGTTTAATAAATGTGGTAAAGCCCTGTTGATTTCCATTATTCAATCATGTGCAAGCAAAAATGTTTTTATTTTTATTTTATTGTACCTGATTGGGCATTCTTTACAAAGTAGAGCCTAACCACATTTACTAAGCTAAGCAACTGCACTTGCAAAGTGCACAATCAATTTGCCTTTAGTAAACCCACCCCAATGTCTATCCACATAAGTATTGACCCAAAGATCAAATTTTGCTACTTCTTTTTCCCATTAATGCTCATCGACCAGTTTTTCTTTCTCCTTCCCTCCAACAGGCACATCACCCTGCTGCAATCCTATTTCACCTAATACAGTAAAAATTATAGTCCTGCTCTTTTATATCATCCACAATTGTATTCCAATTACCCTTATTTTTAATCTAGATGCAGCTATAGATATACTGCCCTCTCTCCTGCAGCTCTCCACACCAGGAATCAATGTGGAGATGGTGAAACAAGCAGCTGCTTCTTCAGACCAGTAAAGATGTAAAAGGACACTTTGCCTTCCCACGCCAACCTGGTCAGTTTTCTGGACAATCAGTGGAAATCTCTTTATCGCTTTGTGTTTGGCTGAATAGATTAATTCCTCAGGTATTGTAATAGTTACAAGTTAATAAAACTGTCCAAGGTGCAGTGAAGGATCTATCGGAACGCACAAAATAATCAATTTGGTGGCAATCCTGTCGTGAGGTGGTGATCTGAGACCCTCTGAACAGCTTCCGTAATCAGTACTTGGATTACACATGCTTTTTTGACACAGTACAACGGTATCTGAGTCCATATGTTCCGGTAAGAGCAATACCCGCCTTTGGTGGTGGATATTCCACTGACTGTAAGGGTTAAAACTACTTAGACCTGGACAATCAGTGAGAATTCTTCCAACGGGTCTTATATACTATCTATATATATATGTAGCGCCCCCCAATATTTGGGGGCGCTATGTGGAAATTTAGGGGTAGTCTGAGCTGGAAGTTTGGTTTAGACCAATCAATGGTTCATTATTGCTTCTGCTCTGGGTGTGCTATTGCCTGGCTGTAGTGTTCTCTGTTGACTGTGGGTGGCACTGTCACCACCGGCATAGGTTGAACTACAGGGGTATCACAGCACCTTGGGTGTCCTCTCTCGGCAGCCGTGCAGTGGGCGTGGTTAACCCGCTGTGTATGCTGGGAGAGGGTACATAAGGGGCAGACGCCATTAGGTGTGAGGCGTTCCAGGGGACCCCTTGGTCCTGTAAGTGTGCCTCGTGGCCAGCATGGCACGAGGTGCGCGAGTGTGTTTGGGCCTCGGGCACCTTCAGCCCGAGGCTTTGTCACTGTAATGTAGGCCCAGCTCCGCTGGCAAGGGCCTACACCTCAGAGAAGGATCCCAGGCTGCCCACTTGTAGGGGGCCCACCTTTAGGAAAGGAGTCCAGGGGAGGATCAGTCCCAGAGGAGATTAGCGACGGTACTGCTGTCTCGGGAAGAGGCCTGGAAACTCGCCTAAAGAGGGATTCATCGTCACTGTTATCCGTGCTCCATTCCGGCTGCTAGGACCGCTCTCATAGGGACTATCCGGGTGAGCAGTACCCACTCAAGCTTGAGTGGCGACGAAAGACTGACACTGAGCTTTAAGTGTTGCGTGCCTGAACCTTCCCCTATTTTTCTCAACTTCCTACTCTCGCTCTCTTCAAGTTTTACCTCAAGTATAAAGAATAAAACCTTGCTGATTAGGTTTTACTCCTGTGTGGACATTGGCCTTATTCTGAAAGATTTCTACCTAGACAACGGAGAGAAGGGATCCACTCTAGAGAGGTAATTGCTGCAGACCCAACAAATAACACCCCTCGCTCCTCTCTATACACAGGGAGGGGATACCGGGCAAGTAGCAGTCTGGTGTGCCCCACTGAAGGCGGTAGAAGAGTGGGGTTGGGAAGGTGCTACATATATATATATTGAAATTGTTTTCTTTTTAATGTTATTATTTCACATTTTTGCACTATATTGGTACATAGGATATATGGTTCTGTGAAAATATCACTGTTATTTCACATATTGTTTTTCAAGCACTGCGCTTTTTGTATACAATATTTGTCCACAATGGTTTGTCGATTCTAGTGCTGGCAGCTACATAGTGTTGATTGGTATTCATTTAGCACAGTATTCCTTACTATACAAGTTAGAATTGATTGCAACACAAACCTGCATATGCTCTGTGTAGTCTAAACGCATATACACTTTGAGGCTGGGTTCACACCTCCGACAGATGCGGCTCGCAGCAGGGATCCGATGCGTCCTCTTTCTTCATTTCAGGGACAAATCAGGGCCGAATTTTTGGCTGAATTCGCCCTGAAATGAAGCCAAAGATGCACAGCGTTCCTGCGCAACGGCGATGTGTGAACCGGCTCCATAGAGAGCTGGACGCAATCTCCTGTCATGCGAATTGGATGCAGGGAAATCTGCATCCAATCCACATAGGTGTGAATCCAGCCTAAACAGGAATTTAGCTTGATGAAATAATTTCCTATTTTTGTATTACCTATAGAATTATTTATAAATCAATACAATATTAACCACTAAAGGGCTTACAGAAACATTAGGAGAACACCAAAATTCAAGAGAAGACCAAAGAGGAAACTATAAAGAAGGACAATTATTCTGCTTTAGCCATTGAACATAAAGACTTTAAACTTTGGATTTTTTTGGGATCATTTAACAATTATAGTACTAGAAGGGATCATACTTTTCCACTATCTGAAATCTGAAAAAAGGACTTTCAGGCCTTTCGCATACTGAGAAATACTATTCTTTGAAATCACTTTTAAATTGTAAAATTTCCCTACTATGGAAAGATTATCAGAAATCTTAGCTGTTAAAGTGTTACCAAACCCAGGACCCTGCATTCACTATATCTGGTCTCCCACAGTACACAGAGCAATTATTTTAGTAAATATAAACTGCTAAATACCGGTACTTTTTCTCATCAGCAGCAGTATATAGAAGTCTTGTGACTTCTATCAGTGTACAGCCAAACACTGGTTAAAGCTTGTAGAAGGAGTTTTCTGACTGTCCTATGAGACTACAAAACCCCTGACCCTCTGTCTAGACAGTGCTGATTGGCCCTGCGCTGATCACATGCATCCTCCCAAGAAAAAAAAAAATTCTCTAGCAATACACGCCAAACCGAGCATGTGCAGCCTGAGTCAAGTGTTATTAGGAAATTATTAGGAGACAGTGGAAGAAGGGGAGGATCACAGAAGCCAGGATCAAATAGCCTTTTTACACAATGCGAAGGATTAACCCCTTAGGTTCCACAGTGAGTAGAACAAGCATGTTTTACTGCATATATAGACTGATTTTACTGTAGTGGGTTTAGTAACACTTTAAGAGTGCTGTTACACAATGCACCACATTTAATTACTTTGCTTAAATAACATGTTTTACCAAACTGATTTTCATAGTGCATACCGTATATACTCGAGTATAAGCCGAGTTTTTCAGCATATTTTTTTGTGCTGAAAATGCCCCCCTCAGCTTATACTCGAGTCTGTGTCCATCTTCAACTTTATGCGCCTGATACCGGCCATCCGTAGGTCCCCTGGACCCCAAACTTGGCACACGTGTAGCCCCACTCTTCCTCTACAAGTGTACAAAGTTTTTGTCCGGGGGACCTACGGCCGGGGAGCACTGATTTTTCAGACCCGGGCACCCCTTCCATAGACTCCCATGTTAAATGGTAATTTCTCCTGTGATTTTGGGGACCCGGTACCGGCCGGCCCTAGGTTCCCTGGACCCCAATCTTGGCACACATGTAGCCCCACTCTTCGTCTACAAGTGTGCAAAGTTTGTTGTCCAGGGAACCTACGGCTGGGGAGCACCGATTTTTTAAAGCCGGGCACCCCTTCCATAGACTCCAATGTTAAACGTCAAACTAGTCACACAGCGCCGGAGATCAGGTAGGGAGATTGGGCACAGTGAGGCATGGACACAGTGAGGCATGGGCACACTGACAGTGAGGTATGGGCACAGTGAGGCATGGGCACAGTGAGGCATGGACACAGTGAGGCATGGGCACAGTAAGGCACAGTGAGGCATGCACATGGACACAGTGAAGCATGCAGTTGGACACCCTAGGCTTATACTCAAGTCCAGAGGCGGCTCTCTAATTAGGCAAGTTAGGCGGTCGCCTAAGGCCTCGCACTCACAGGGGCCTCGCGGCCGCCTAATTTGCCTGTGATCAATACTAATGTCGGCATCATCGGATCTCTCTATTACCCCTCTCTCTTTTTCACCTCCCCCTCTCTCCCCCCTCTTGCATTGGCTGAATATGTCTGATGGATGAGGAGGATGCCCTGGAAGTGGTGCTGATCACCTGTGTGCTAGATCCGTGCATTTTCTGCAGCAATTTTTCTTGTTTGAATTATTTTTCCCATTATGGGCGTGAGTGGGGCCTCATGTCTTAAGTTTTGCCTAAGGCCTCACAAAGCCTAGAGCCGCCTCTGCTCGAGTCAATATGTTTTCCCAGTTTTTTGTGGTAAAATTAGGTGCCTCGGCTTATATTAGGGTCGGCTTATACTCGAGTATATACGGTAATCATTTTTAAACTAAGGAAGAATTTAAAACTGTGAACTAAAGCTGGATACACACTATACCATTTTCTGTAGATTTTTTCCTTTATATTTACCAAAACCATATAATATGAGGTCAAACTTTAGGAATTTCAATTTGTATGCAATCAGGCAGGCCCTTACTACATTGTTTTGGTAAATCTAAAGGAAATCAGACAAAAAAAGTTGTATAGTGTGTATGGGGTCTAAGGAACAGTTTTAAACTGTAAATAATCAGTGTTATAGAGGACAAAGAATTACATAGTAGACATGTAAAATCTACAGGCTGCCCATCACCCTTCTAATTGTGAGCTTTGATTTTAAAGGAGTAAAGGCATGTGCAGCAATATTTCCTAAGCTCACAGAATATACAGAATCAACATCTAAATAAAAAAAACTATGAAAAAAGCCAAAAATCCAAAACAAGCCAATGTATGTTACCCACAATAAAAGCATGCAACAATTTTAATGTATGAATATATTGTCTTGGTATCCAATCAATACTGCCATATACATTTAACAATACACTAGATGCAGCTCTTTACATTTTAGCTATCTTCAACATGTGAGCTTCATTTAATTAAAAATTCTTAATTTATTTTGATCATCAAAAAGAAACAAAACTATATTGGATGCAATATTTTGTGCTGTTACTGTTTTCTCTTTATTTTACTGTGTCCCCGATGCTTGCAACATATAATTTGCAAAACATATTGCTTCAATACTTACAATGAGAGAGGTAGCCCAGCTGTGGGAGGGAGAGGACAGCAGTATCTGATATTACCATAATAATCTGCCTAGGGTCCCATGAGCCCTCTGGTGTATACAATTCTCTATACTGCAGGCCGCAGCTGGAGAACATTCTCTTGACATGTATGCCAACCTTTGCCTGCAGGCAAAAAGGAAAAAATCGGCAGAAAAGTAATCATGAAAATAAAAAATCTTGTCAACTGTGTTCAGCTGTAGCATCCATATTTCTTTTCTTTCCCCTCCCACAGGCATACACTGTGCTGACAAAACCAAATTTGAGTGGAACTGCACTTTGTGTCAATTTAAGTAGGATCACATATAGTAACAGGAAGCTAAAAATCTGAAACTGATAAATGTTCGATGATATAAGACAGTTGTCAATGTTATGACAGGTTTATTTGCCTTCGTTTTCTGCTCCTGCTTTCTTTCCGTGATAAAACTGAAAAGGAAGAAAATGGAAATGAAAGAAAAAAAATCAGAAAAGGTCACGGGGCGAAAGTAAAAATAACTACTGCCTGACACTTTGTCAGAGAAGTGATCTGGAAATTGAGGACAGATGCAAAAGATGTTTACAGATACGCATTATGTGGTTGATTAGCAGAAGAGGTGTATTTAAAAACCAGCGGGTCAATGAAAAATGACAATAACAAAGTCAATAACAGAGAGTAAAAAGCCCAAATATAAAAGACAAATTAACTGCAGGTGGTGAATGTGCAGTAATAAATGTCATAGGAGGAAACGTTTTCGGGATGTAGAATAATAAACATATGTAATAGAGAGGCAATAATAAAGTCAACACAGTTTATATACACACACTTAGTAGCCATGTTATTAGGTACACCTGTTTAGTACCACATATACCATGATATTAAAATAATGCTTAGTTAATATCAAAGCATATAATTAGGAAAACATTCCTAATTCCTTCACGTGATCAACCTACAGACACGAGAAAATATGGATCCATGGATTCAGGAGGTGTGTGCTAAAGTCTGGTCCTGCCACTGCTTAGAAATCAAGATTCATCAAACAAGGTAATGTTCTTTTTTTCCTTGTCAAAGTGTTTTATTGGACATATATATTAGTCACATACAGATCATATGTAATACATGTTGTAGATATTTGTCCAATTATTACAAATATAGAAAAATAACAAATAATAGGGTCTACAGCATATATCCTAATGAAAGTTCTAAGGACTTAAATGAGATAGAAAGTAAATAAATCCTTGTACTAATATATTCAAGACTGTAGTTGAAAGAAATATTTAACATATTAATTATAAATTGATCTGTATCTTCGAAAAAAAGTAATGTAGAGTAATACTTTGTTGTAGCTTCAATAAGGTGCGTTATGAAGTAAGAATAATAGAGAAAAGAAAAGAGAAAAAGAAGTAAAGATATCAAAATAAAATAGGGTAAAATAAAATTAGAGAGATAATATAAAATAAAATAGATGGGATAGAATAGTAGGAAACCAGAGGGGGGGGGGTAGGAGTCCACCTGAATGGCATGAATGAATCGGTCCGCGGCTTGAGGGTTTAAGTAAAACACAGTGTTCACTATATTGAGCAGGGTAGCTCCCAAGCTTCAGAAATTTGGTTTAGTAGTTAATTTAACCAATTGAGTCCTCCGGCTATGTTCTTTTTTTCCAATCCTCAACCTTTTAGTTTTAGTTATTCATGCACCCATTGTCCCATTCTTAGCTGAAAGGAGTGGAACCCAAAATAGTCTTTGTTTCTGTAGGTTTCAAGGTTTGATGTGTTATGTTATATGTTCACAGATGCCTTTCTGCATGCCACTGTTGTAAAGGGTATTTATGAATGCCCTACCCTATTAGCTTAAACAAGTCCGACCATTTTGGCCTATTTTTATGAACAAAGAGTTTGGACTTTAAAAATGTAGCAATATTTTCATTCTTTCACATCATCCTATATAAGTTCTAAAAACTATAGTCCATGGAAATTCCAGGAAGTAACACTTTCTAATGCCGCGTACACACGATCAGAATTTCCGACAACAAATGTTCGATGTGAGCTTTTGGTCAGAAATTCCGACCGTGTGTAGGCTCCATCGGACATTCGCTGTCGGAATTTCCGACAACAAATGATTGAGAGCTGGTTCTCTATTTTTCCGACAACAAAAGTTCTTGTCGGAAATTCTGATCGTGTGTAGACATTTCCGACACACAAAAGTGCTGCGCATGCTCAGAATCAATTTGACGCATGCACGGAATCATTGTACTTCATTTTTCTCGGCTCGTCGTAGTGTTGTACGTCTCCGCGTTCTTGACCATCGGAATTTCCGTGCAACATTTGTGCGACCGTGTGTATGCAAGACAAGTTTGAGACAACATGCGTCGGAAAAAAAAAACCACAGTTTTGTTGTCGGAAATTCCGATTGTGTGTACGCGGCATTAGATGCTGCACTGCCATGCTTAGCGCTAAAAACCATTCCAGAGTCAAAGTTCTAAAAACCATACATATTCCCCTTCATAATGCTTGGTAAAACTACAACTACACTTCCTAAAGGCTAAGTTTACCTTTTCAGGCAGAATTTCACTTTTCATACTAAATAGAAGCTCTTTGTAATGTAATTTCTGCCCCAATTATCCCAACATGCTTATCTTTCACTTACTACATCTAGATTTAGCACTACTCCATTGGAGTTGCTGAAGTTAGGGTTCCCCACTGCTGCACATCCAGACATACAGCATTAAGACAAGCATATGGATAGGCACAAGTTAAAAATGTTACCATAATATCGCAAAGTCCATCTAAAGGTTTGTTAGAGCTCCATGCTCCGAAGTAAACATTAGGAAAGAAAAAAAGTCCAATACTTCAGTCAGCCTTGTTGGGGAGTGGAAGTGATCTCCATACAGTATCTCAAAAAAGTGAGTACACCCATCACATTTTTGAAAATATTTTATTATATCTTTTCATGTGACAACACTGAAGAAATTACAATTTGCTACTATGTAAAGTAGTGAGTGTACAGCTTGTATAACAGGTAAATTGATTGTCCCCTCAAAATAACTCAAAACACAACCATTAATGTCTAAACCGCTGGCAACAAAAGTGAGTACACCCCTAAGTGAAAATGTCCAAATCGGGCCCAAAGTGTCAACATTTTGTGTGGCCACCATTATTTTCCAGCACTGCCTTAACCCTCTTAGGCATGGAGTTCACTAGAGCATCACAGGTTGCCACTGGAGTCCTCTTCCACTCCTCCATGATGACATCACAGAGCTGGTGGATGTTAGAGACCTTATGGTCCTACACCTACCATTTGAGGACACCCCACAGATGCTCAATAGGGTTTAGGTCTGGAGACATGCTTGGCCAGTCCATCCCCTTTACCCTCAGCTTCTTTAGCAAGGCAGTGGTCATCTTGGAGGTGTGTTCGGGGTCGTTATCATGTTGGAATACTGCCCTGCGGCCCAGTCTCTGAAGGGTGGGGATCATGCTCTGCTTCAGTATGTCACAGTACATGTTGGTTTTCATGGTTCCCTCAAGGAACTGTAGCTCTCCAGTGCAGGCAGCACTCATGCAGCCCAGACCATGACACTTCCAACACCATGCTTGACTGTAGGCAAGACACACTTGTCTTTGTACTCCTCACCTGGTTGCCGCCACGCACACTTGACATCATCTGAACCAAATAAGTTTATCTTGGTCTCATCAGACCACAGGACATGGTTCCAGTAATCCATGTCCTTAGTCTGCTTGTCTTCAGCAAACTGTTTGCGAGCTTTCTTGTGCATCATCTTTAGAAGAGGCTTCCTTCTGTGATGACAGCCATGCAGACCAATTTGATGCAGTGTGCGGCGTATCGTCTTAGCACTGACAGGCTGACCCCCCACCCCTTCAACCTCTGCAGCAATGCTGGCAGCACTCATACGTTTTTTCCCAAAGACAATCTCTGGATATGATGCTGAGCACGTGCACTCAACTTCTTTATTCGACCATGGTGAGGCCGGTTATGAGTGGAACCTGTCCTGTTAAACCACTGTATGGTCTTGGCCACCGTGCTGCAGCTCAGTTTCAGGGTCTTGGCAATCTTCTTATAGCCTAGGCCATCTTTATGCAGAGCAACAAATTCTTTTTTCAGATCCTCAGAGAGCTCTTTCCCATGAGGTGCCATGTTGAACTTCCAGTGACCAGTATAAGAGAGTGAGAGCGATAACACCAAATTTAACACACCTGCTCCTCATTCCCACCTGACCTTGTAACACTAATGAGTCACATGACAACGAGGAGGGAAAATAGCTAATTGGGCCTAATTTGGATATTTTCACTTAGGGGTGTACTCACTTTTGTTGCCAGCGGTTTAGATATTAATGGCTGTGTGTTCAGTTATTTTGAGGGGACAGCAAATCTATACTGTTATACAAGCTGTACACTCATTGTAGAAAAGTGTAATTTATTCAGTGTTGTCACATGAAAAGATATAATAAAATATTTACAAAAAATGTGAGGGGTGTACTCACGGTGCCTCTAAATGTAGACTGTAAAACATTTATTTGCAAGTTTAAAGAGTAAATCTCACATGGTAAAAGATAAATACTAGCACATCTGCAAAAATGTTTGGTGGATGAGGCCTGCACAAGTCCGTGTAGGAAGCCGTGGGACGCCACCTCTGCCACTCGTGGGGCTGTCTTAGCCGGCTGGATGTTGATGGAGGAGAGCCGAGGGCTGGAAAACAGACTGTTGACATAATCAGCTTGCTCGTGACACGTTTCAGAGCATACGCACTGTGGAAAATACCAACAAAGCATGTGCCTTTCTCAAGCCTTTACTATTTAACCACTTACAAATCAATAGGGGGTGAATCTTCAAAATCAGTTCTGGCCATTTTTAAGGCGAATAGGCAAAGGACAAAGGAAGCTAGGCTCTGCTGGGGGGACGTGTCAATGCAAAAAGAGTTTTTGAAAAATACAGTCTGGCAGGGAGCAGATTTTTTAATAGGGCTTAAAGTGAAAAATTAAAAATGTACAATTCCTTTAAGTACTACACGTGGGGGGTTGCCTTAAACCTGCCTGTGAAGTAGGCACTATACAATATACTACAGCAAAAGTGACATTTAAAAAAAATTGTCTATAAAAGACAGTTCTACTTCCCTGCTTTTTTCAGTATGTAAACAAAGTGGTAGGGGATCCTGGGTGATGTCATTGACCACATATTGATCACAAAAAACAACAACAAATGGTGTAGGGTCCCTCCCAAATGCATTTTAAGTTTGATGAAAAACTAGGTGCTCCGCTGCTAACTACTTTTGTATGATCAGTTTCAGGCTGTGACAGAGAAAGTGCTGAATGCCATCTCCTTCTGCCAAAATGCCCTTAAATTAGAACTACAGAAAAAAAAAAATTGAATAGAGTTATTCAATGTTTTTCTCAACGTGATTCTTCTCAAGCCTGCCTTGCCTACACACTATCGTGAAAAAAAAATGCTCGAGCAAAGCGTAGTGACGTAAAACACGTTCGACAACACGTACGACGGCACTATAAAGGGGAAGTTCCATTCGGATGGCGCCACCCTCGTGTTAGTAAAGTTTGGTGAGAGACGATTCACGTTTTTCACGATTGTGCTATCTCCATTCTGAACGCTAGTTTTACCAGAACGAGCGATCCCGTTTCATAACTTGCTTCTGAGCATGCGCGTTTTTTTCCCGTCATTAAAGCGTACACACGGACGTTTTTCACGATGACAAAAACAACGAGAAAAAATAGAGCATGTTCTAAATTTTTAATGCCCATTTTTCTCGTCGACAAAAATGCTCTGGGGCCTACACACGATCGTTTTTAATGACCAATTAAAAAAATTGCATTTTTCTCGTCATGAAAAATGGTCGTGTGTACGCGGCATAAGGAATGGTTATAATCCATGTCAGTTTTTTTCCATCTTTGTCCCATTGTGGAAATTTTCCTTCACTTTCTGTCCCATAGCCAAAACAGGAAGTAAGAGGGAATCTCTTGGGGCCCACCACATCACTAGGACTAGCGTCCCAATCAAAATATTTCCCCTCTATTACTGTTCCAGAGACAACCCAAAATTTGTGATTTTCTTTTACTTTCACTTTCAATGAAAACTCTAAACAGGACAAATACAGGGTGAATCTCCCTAACAGGGAAAGAGGTTTCAATAAAACCCTGACAGAAACTTCTAATCCATCTCAACTCTATCCAAAACTAAAAAAAAAACGCTCCTTTAGTTACTTTAATTCCAAGAATTAAGGCAGGAAAGATGGTTGTCTTTTTTGCTTCCCCCTCATTCTTTTTGCATTCAAGTAATTTGGTATATCTTTCATTATTTTTAGATATGCAATCTGCATTGCTTCTGAAGAAGTGGATATGTATCCACGAAACGCGTCAAGCTCTTTTATGCAGTTTTATATGCATTTATATTTCATCCTACATATGAAGTTTACTTATGTGTAACAATGGAATTGTAATAGTTCTAATTCATACCAGACTGTCATAATTGCCATGTATTTTGTCTCATGTGCTTTAACCACTTCTCTACTGTGCACGAAAACCCCCTTCCTGCCCAAGCCATTTTTCAGCTTTCAGCGCTGTCACACTTTGAATGACAATTGCGCGGTCGTGCGACAGGGCTCCCAAACGAAATTTGCGTCCTTTTTTTCCCCACAAATAGAGCTTTCTTTTGGTGGTATTTGATCACCTCTGCGGTTTTTATTTTTTGCGCTATAAACAAAAGAAGAGCGTCCAGTTTGGAAAAAAAACACTATTTTTTACTTTTTGCTATAATAAATACCCATTTTTTTTTAAATAAAATTTTCCTCAGTTTAGGCCGATACGTATTCTTCTACATATTTTTCGTAAAAAAAAAAAAAAAAAACGCAATAAGCGTGTATTGATTGGTTTGCGCAAAAGTTATAGCGTCTACAAAATAGGGGATAGATTTATAGCATTTTTTTTAAAAAAATTTTTATTAGTAATGGCGGCGATCTGCGATTTTTTATTGTGACTGCGATATTGCGGCGGACACATCGGACACTTTTGACACATTTTTGGGACCATTCACATTTATACAGCGATCCCTGCTATAAAAATGCATTGATTACTGTATAAATGTGATTGGCAGGGAAGGGGTTAACCACTAGGGGGCGGGAAGGGGTTAAATATGTTCCCTCAAAGTGTTCTTACTGTGGGGGGAGGGGACTGACTGGGGGAGGTGACCGATGGTTGTCCCTATGTACAAGGGACACAGCATCGGTCCCCTCTCCCTCACAGGACGTGGATCTCTGTGTTTACACACAGAGATCCACTTTCCTGCTTGTTTCCCGGGCAATCGCGCGCGCCTCCTAGCTCATTTTAAAGGGAGAACGTCATATGACGTCCTCCGAGAACGAGAGTATCCTCCGCCCGCCGTCTATTGACAGTGGGCGGGGGACAAGTGGTTAATAAAAAAAATATTTTTTTATATAATTATGTATTATTTTGGTACAATTGTCAACTGTACAAAAACACATCTCATTTAAAGTCCCCACCCTTCTCCTTTCATTAAATTGATAGGGACGGAGGCGTATGTTTGTATCATCATACGCCTCATTCAAAGTCCCAAACCCACTCCCCTTTATGGAAAGATGGATACCTCCCTCCTCAACCAGGATTTCCAAAAACTCCAGGAGAGGCAGAAATGAGGCTCAGCTGCCTCACTCCCCACTTCCCAGAACATTTATTGCCAAGTTATTTAACTATAAAGACAGAAACACCATTTTGTGTCCATAAAAAAGACAACATTCCATTGAAAAATGTCTCTATTGCACGCTGCCTAGATTTCTCCACTGAGCTGCAAACGTAGCAGCGGTTTTTATAGGCAAAACCATATCTCTGCATCCAGCACCTTAAAGCTGTCCATGTTACATGTTAATTTAAATAGTTAGTTTGGCCAAAGCTGGTCCAAACAAACTATTTGCTTCACTTAGTGCTGCAGTGTCTCCAAGCACTGTAAGTACTGTATGCAATTTCCACTATATATAGTACACAGTGCAGGGTTCTGGCTCTGTGACTTCCTGTCTCACAGCCGTAACAAAACAGAGTCTAGCTGAGTGGCGCTCAGCCATTTATAAGCAGCTTTGTATTCTGTGAATGAATACAAAGCTTCCTCTGATTGGCCGAGTCTGAGAGTGTGATGTCATAAGCTCGACCCTCCCACTAAGCCAATCAAAGGAAGCTTTGTATGTATTAACAGAATACAAAAATGCCTATGAACAGCTGAGACAATGCAGTGAAGGAAATTGTTCTTTTGGACCAGCTTAACTCAAACAAACTATTTAAAGAAACATGGACATCAGCTTTAAATATGCAATGTTATATTCTACAACTGTGTTTCTCAACTCAAGTCCTCAAGGCGCCCCAACAGGTCATGTTTTCAGGTTTTCCATTATTTTGCACAGGTGATTTGATCAGTTTCACTGCCTTAGTAATTACCACAGCCATTTCATCTGAGGGAAATCCTGAAAACATGACCTGTTGAGGCGCCTTGAGGACGGGAGTTGAGAAACACTGTTCTACAAGAATAAGGGTCATGGAGGATGTCTTCTCTTAGCTCTTTACCACACCAATGAGGATCTCTGATGGCTTAAAAGCAGTAAGAACACAGTTGAGATCACCAGGTATAATTTCAATTAGGGATGGGCCGAACACCCCCCGGTTCGGTTCGCACCAGAACATGCGAACAGGCAAAAAATTTGTTCGAACACGCGAACACCGTTAAAGTCTATGGGACACGAACATGAAAAATCAAAAGTGCTCATTGTAAAGGTTAATATGCAAGTTATTGTCATAAAAAGTGTTTGGGGACCCGAGTCCTGCTCTGTCCTGTATCAATACCAGTAAAAGTTTTAAAAACGTGGCCAGCATGGCAGACTGAGTAGACGTGCTTGCTGAGCTCTGCTGGGACATAATCCGATACTAACTCCGTTCCTGGGTGGATTTATTCCTAAATCAGTTACACTACACCTGTATGCCGTCCAGAACATCCGGGGGCCCGAGAAGGGGCAAGAAACTGAAGTTTCCTGCAGATATTGCTGCCTCGGTGAGTCCAGCCTGTTCACCGCGCGTGGAGCCTGCGCGCCAACACAGTATGGCGTTGCAGACTGATCAGGAGGGGAGCGTGGCGGTCTCCCCGCCTGGAATCCCAGAGGTGATGGCGGCTATCACGACCTGTCAAGCAGCTATCACTACTTGCCAGACAACGCTTACCAACAAGATTGAAGCTGTGCAGCTAGACGTGTGCTTGTTGCGCCAGGATCTGGACAAGATTCGCTCCAGACTCACGGAAGCGGAGCACCGGGTAGGTGATGTGGAGGATGCGGTGACGACTCACGACGCCTCCATCCGGACCCTGCTGACCAAGGTTAAGGCACTCGAATACCGTGCAGAGGACGCCGAAAATCGCAGTAGGCGCAACAACATACGCATTGTTGGCCTCCCAGAGGGGGTGGAGGGGCGCAATCCTACGGCCTTCATAGAAGACCTTTTCAAGACCCTGCTTTCTGCGGCCCAACTATCCCCCAACTTCACGGTGGAGAGGGCACACCGCGTACCACCGAGGCCTGGTCCGGAGGGGACCCCCCCCGCACTTTCATTCTTCGCCTGCTAAACTTCCGAGATAGGGATGAGCTGCTGCGTGCCGCCCGCCTGGCGGGCAATCTCCCGTATCGAAACACCAGGCTGATGTTCTTCCCGGATTACACCATGGAGACACAGAGGCAGAGGCGCTCATTTGATGGCGTGAAAATGGCTCTCCGAACGTAAGGAATTAGCTATAGCATTATGTTTCCGGCTCAACTGCGGGTGGTTGATGGGGAGACTGTGAGAATCTTTACTAATCTTAAAGTTGCGGGTGCGTGGCTGGAGACACTGCCTCCATAAGGACTTGTCTTCCCTGAATATCCAAGGAAGGGATGGGGGTTTTTCTTCCCCCCCCCCATATTTCTGGTTTTCTCTGCTCTTTTGGGAGTCTGTTATCATCATTTTTTGGGTCACTCTCTGGAGGTATATGTATCTGACTAGACTGCTGTTACCCTCCTGTGCTCACTTTATACGTTTTTGCCGGGTGGGGCGATAGGCCCCCCATCCTGCCATACCTGTGGAGTGGCCCCTCAGAAGCTGATCTCTGTTCTACCCAGGAGTTCATCTTGACTGCGTTGGCATGTTATATTTCTTCTCCCAGCAACTCAAGCCAGTGGACACGAACTTAAGTATTCTTCTGTCTTTTACTTTTTTTGTTTTTTTGTTATATTTGCCTCTCTGCTAATTGCAGATCATCATTATTGACTGGATGGGCCGATCTGCTGCGGCTCACGCCTCCCAATCTATTTCGATTTAGTCATTTGACTTTTTTTTTTTGGTTAGGGGAAATATGTGCTCCTCCATGTTAGGGGGACACGGGGTGGGGGTAGGGGTTGGACGACCGTTGTTGTCTGGGCCCCTGTGGGTTTATGGGTTGCTCTGTTTTTTGTTTGTTTGCTCAGTTGGTTGGTCTTTGATATATCTAATTTGTTTTATAAACCTCTGGTATGTTTTCTGGACTCCTCTGGGGGGGGGGGGCAGTGCTCTATTGCCTTGTTTTTCTTGGTGACTGCACTGTTTGGTGCGGGGGCGCTGCGCTCTCTCAGGGGAACATGGCTAGGGGATGTGAGATGTACTCCTTTGTTCATGTTACAATTACCTGATGGCTAATTTTACAGTACTATTGTGGAATGTCAGGGGCCTTAATTCTGCTATCAAGTGGTGACTGGTGTTTAAATTTATACAACAACATAATCCCAAAATCTGTATATTACAGGAGACACACTTGGTGGGCTCTAGGGTCCTGGGGCTGAGGCAGGCCTGGGTGGGTGCACATTACCATGCCTCCTATTCTAATTATGCTAGGGGAGTAAGCATCCTTGTGCACCGATCTTTGCCTTTCAGGCTGCAGGAGGTCCGGACTGACCCTGGGGGTAGGTTTGTTCTCCTGCATGCCTTAATAACAGATGTCCCATATGTCATTGTTGGACTCTATCTGCCTCCCCCTGCGGATCCAACTTTCCTCCACTCGGTGATGCAGATGGCGGTTCAGTATGGGGTGGATAAGGTACTTCTAGTAGGGGACTTCAACATGGTTATGTCAGACGTCCAGGATAGGCTCCGACCCTCATCTACCCCTGGCCTGGGGTTGTCCCTTTGGGCATCCACCTTCAATATGACGGACCTCTGGCGCCATTTTCACCCTTCTGACTCTCAGTATACCTGTCTCTTCACTACTTACCGTACTATGTCTCGTATTGACCTGGCATTTGCCTTCCCATGGCCTTCTTGGGGAGGTGGCCTCGGCTGAGATTCTCTCTCGTGGCGTGTCTGATCATGCTCCGCTGTTGGTCTCGGTCGGTGCCGCTTCCTCCCGGGGCCGAGGGGTCTGGAGACTTTCTAGATACTGGGTGTCAGATCCAGAGATTCAAGAGGATCTGCCCGATGAGATCTGTAACTTTTGGTTACAGAATGCTGAGTCCACAGGACCGTTAACACTCTGGGACGCATTTAAGGCCTGGTTGCGGGTAACATATATCAGGAAGATTGCTGCTAGAAGGAAGGGATCTGTGCAGGCTCTGCGGCAGTTAGAGATAGAGGCCCTCTCGCGAGAGAGGGTATATACTCGGTCGCCTAATGCGGACACTTACCATGCCTGGCAACACACCCTTAGAGAGTTGTCCTTGATGAGAGTAGACAATACAAAGAAGTCCATGCTGGAGGGTGCTCAGAGGGTGTTCGAGTTTGGGGATAAAAATGGCAAGCTCTTGGCCTGGTTGGCCAGGGGTCAGCACACTACTTAGAGATGCAGATGGCACGCTACTGACGACCCCTGACTCCATTTGCTCGAGGTTCTTCCGTTTCTATCAGGATCTCTATTCAACTAGGGTTACGTACACTAGTACAGACCTATCTGACTTTTTAGTTAGGGTCCCCCTCCCCACCCTTGACCCGATCAGGAGTGGGGATTTAGATAGAGACATTACTCTGGAGGAGGTGCAGGCAGCTATGGGTTGTATGCAGTCGGGGAAGGCCCCTGGGCTGGATGGCATACCCATTGAATTTTATTCGGAGAATCAGGAATTGCTGGCGCCTAGGCTAACTACTCTCTTTAAGGAATTCTTAGGGTTAGGTTCCCTTCCTGAGTCGATGGCTGATGCCGTGTTGGTGTTGGTGCCCAAGCCTGGTAAGGATCCAGAGGAATGTGGTTCGTACAGACCCATCTCTCTTATTAATGCTGTTGCCAAGTTGCTGGCCAAAATTTTTGCCTTACGTCTGATCACGGTGATGGAAGATCTGATCCCCCCGGATCAGACAGGGTTCATGCCAGGTAAAGGTACGGACATCAACATCCGCAGGCTATTTCTTAACATGGACCACTCCCATGATAATGGAGGCACTCAAGTCATAGCCTCTCTAGATGCAGAGAAGGCTTTTGACTCAGTGGAATGGGGGTACCTATGGGAAGTGTTGAAGCACTTTGGGTTTGGGCCACAGTTCCTTAAGTGGCTGGGAATGCTGTATGGGTCCCCTAGAGCCAGAGTCCGGGCAAATGGCACACTGTCAGAGTTTTTCCTCCTCCAGAGGGGCACCCGGCAGGGTTGTCCCTTGTCACCCAGCTTGTTTGCCTTGGCCCTTGAGCCGCTGGCGACCCTGATTAGGGAGTCGTCCGCGGTTCGGGGCCTCCGGGTGGGCCCGCTGGAGGAGAAAATTTCCCTCTACGCTGACAACACCTTGTTATACCTACAAGACGCAGATGCTTCTCTGCAGGCAGCTCTGCAAATTTTTGAGGAATTTGGCCGCTTCTCAGGGGTCAGGATTAACTGGTCGAAATCAGTCTTGTTCCCGCTAGACCCTAGGTCCCGGAGAGAGGCCGCTCATACCCCGCTGTTATGGGTCGAGGAGTTCAAATACCTCGGAATTTTGGTGTAGAGGGACTTACGAGACTTTCGCCGACTCAATTTGGTGCCCCTTGTGGGAAGACTCAAAGAACATTGTAGCAGATGGAGGGATTTGCCCCTCAACCTGCTCGGTCGCATAAATATATTGAAAATGCTGTTCCTACCCAGATTTACTTATATGTTCCGGAACTGCCCGATTTGGCTCCCTGGCTCTTTTTTCACGGAAATAGATGTCTGTATAGGTTCCTTTATCTGGAGGGGATCTTTGCCTAGGTTGGCGAGGTCCACCTTACAGCTACCAGTCCGCTGTGGGGGGCTCGCGCTCCACAGCCTCCTGGTATATTATTGGGCAGCAATTCTGGTCACAGTTCACTGGTGGTTTATGCAATCCAAGTCGAACGCGGCCACCTGTTTGGAGGCCGCTATCTTGGGTTCTCTTCGGGAGTTGGGGAACCTGGTATATCGGGGTGTGGCTGCGTACCCATCTCTTCCAGGGCCCACCAAGACAACCCTTAAAATATGGGCCATTGCTCGTAAGAGATTTGTGCGGCCGAATTATTATTCTCCGCTATGTCCCTTGTGGGGTAACCCCTCCCTCCCCCAGTTTTGGACGGTCCCTGACCCGCACCTGTGGGCTGGATATGGCATTAAAACCCTCCAAGATGTCTTTCGCTCTGGAAGGCTGCTGTCCTTCCAGGAGCTGGTTGTTCAGTATGGGTTGCCTGGAGCGGATGTTATTCAGATATTTTCAACTGAGGCATGCAGCTAGGGCCCAGTTCCCCTTGACTGTTAGTTAGAGGTTGCTGATTCAGGAGGATCTTCAGAAAATGCTCTCTGCTCTTTACCTTGCCCTATTAGTAGTTGAATCACCTAAGAGTGACGCTCTCTGGGAAAAATGGCTGACTGATGTCCCTAGCCTAGACAGGGCTACTTGGGAGGAGTGCTTTGAGGATGGATCAAAGCTGATGATATTCTCCAATCTCCAGAGATAAATTACTGCAGACCAAATTTATACATCGTATTTACTACACGCCTCAGAGACTGCACAGGATATATCCGGAGAGATCCCCTAATTGCCCGAAATGCCACTCTTCTGTGGGTACGTTCCTTCACATGTTCTGGACCTGTCCCTTGGTGGCAGAGTTCTGGTCCGAGGTCTTTGAATGTATCAATGTCCGTCTGGCGTTGTCTTTGCCAATGACGCCTGAACTGGCTCTACTTGGGATACATGATGATGACCAGAGGCCCAGATACACAAAGTTATTGGTATCTATGTTGTTATTTTATGCTAAAAAATAAATTCTTAAAAAATGGTCCTCCCCTGCCCCCCCCCCCCCAAAGTAGACTATTGGGACTCCTCTGTTAATGACATGGCATTGATTTTTGTTTTACTGGAGACTATTACTTCTTGCCATGTATTTTGCATAAGAAATGTCTGTATATCTCTTGTTATTTGATATCTTCTAAATAAAGACCAACCTTTCTTGTAAAAAAAAAAGTTTTAAAAACAGACGTTTTTTGGGAGCAGTGATTTTAATAATGCTTAAATTGAAACAATAAAAGTGAAATATTCCTTTAAATTTCATACCTGGGGGGTGTCTATAGTATGCCTGTAAAGTAGCGCATGTTTCCCGTGTTTAGAACTGTCCCTGCACAAAAATTTAATTTCTAAAGGAAAAAAAGTCATTTAAAACTACTCGCGGCTATTAATGAATTGTCGGGTCCTGGCAATACAGATAAAAGTAATTGAAAAAAATGGCAGGGCCCCCCCCCTTTGGGCCTGGTATAAATATTAAGGGGAACCTTAAAATAAAAATGGCATTGGTTCCCCCCAAAAATCCATACCAGACCCTTCAGGTCTGGTATGGATTTTAAGGGGAACCCTGCACCAAATAAAAAAAATGGCGTGGGGTTCCCCCAAAAATCCATACCAGACCCTTATCTGAGCACGCAACCTAGCAGGCCACAGGAAAAGAGGGGGGGGCAAGAGAGCGCCCCTCTCCTGAACCGTACCAGGCCACATGCCCTCAACATGGGGAGGATGCCAGGTTGTGTGCTCGTTTAAGGGTCTGGTATGGATTTTTGGGGGGACCCCACACTTTTTTTTTATTTTGGTTGGGGGTTCCCCTTAATATTCATACCAGACCCAAAGGGCCTGGTAATGGACTAAGGGGGGAACCCATGCTGTTTTTTTTCAATGACTTTTATCTGTATTGCTGGGACCCGACAATTCATTATAGCCGCGAGTAGTTTTAAATTACTTTTTTCCCTTTAGAAATGTCATTTTGTGCAGGGACTTTTCTAAGCATGGGAAACATGCGCTACTTTACATGCATACTATAGACACCCCCCAGGTACAAAATTTAAAGGAATATTTCACTTTTATTGTTTCACTTTAAGCATTATTAAAATCACTGCTCCCAAAAAAACTGCCATTTTTAAAACTTTTTTTGCATTGATACATGTCCCCTGGGGCAGGACCCAGGTCCCCAAACCCTTTTTATGACAATAAGTTGCATATTAACCTTTAAAATTAGCACTTTTGATTTCTCCCATAGACTTTTAAAGGGTGTTCCGCGGCTTTTCGAATTTGCCGCAAACACCCCAAATTGTTCGCTGTTCGGCGAACGGGCAATGTTCGAGTCGAACTCATGTTCGACTCGAACAGATAGCCCATCCCTAATTTCAATACCTGTTTGGTATCTTACCTGTAGTCTCCTGTGGCACCTTATACCTCCTGGATATATACACATGTGTTGTTTTGTTCCCTCCCCCCAAAGAACTTAGATGTGATTTTTATGTTTGTCCCATGGTGGTTCTAATACGCCCTTATAAGTCTTGATGTCTTATGTCTATAGTATGTGCTTTTTGGGTCTCATCTCTTGGGCAAATAGGCTGTTAGGTTTGTTGCCACATATCCTGTTTGGATTTTTTCTGTTTTGGCCAAGGTGAAACTTTTCCTGCTGGGAAACTAAACTATTCACAGAGAACCCTACAGTATTTGGCACACAATCTTTGTTTTATCCACATATACCTGTCCTACTCCCTTGTAGTCAACAAAGAAGTGAACAGGCCTCAGGAGGAATGGATGTAGCCCATACATAAGTTGGAAGGGATTCACTTATATTTTACTTTGTATTCATTTGGACCATTTTCTCACTACCGGATATTGGCACCGGTGCAAGGATACCATGGGCACTGCTTATCCAAAACACAACTAGAGGAACTTCTCACCTATTGTTGTGAACTAGCGGAATACTGTTTTTGTTTTTGTTATTGTTTGTGTTAACTGCAACTTGGTAGGAGCAACACTGTTTACTGCTTTCCGGATTTTGGATTTTGTTTTCTACTTTTTTTTCTTACGGGCCTGCATAACAAAGTAAAACTCTCTACTGCCTTTTGTATATGTTAAAAACAGCAAGATGATTTGATCATCCTCTTGGAGACTGACCTAGTGGGACAGCAAGAAATTATTCTTAGAAATCCATGGAAAGGCTGTGGTTATCATACTGAGCATATGTCTCGTCCTGAGTTGATATCCTTATTCCTGCTTGAATTAAATTTGCTTAGTAAAGGAAGATATATCTTCCTATATGAATGATTCTTCTCTCAATTTCTATTAGTTCTGGCATTTTACATTGCACTTCTCTTTAATATTTCTGTGGTACAGGGCGGCCTGTAGTTTATATCAAACTATCCATCTGTAACACGCAATATGGTTGGGGGGTTTTAATACAGTTCTTGATGTGGTTCTATATTATGTTCATCCTTCTGAGCGGTAGGTCCTGCCAAATCCCCTCACAAGATTCAGGAAATTCCCAGCCACAGTCCAATTGGTGGACACATGGCATCACAAGTACTTTGACCAGTGTGTGTATTCATTTTCTCCTCCATATATAATTGTGTCAAGAACTCATATGAGGCTTTTTCTGGCACTCACCATCCTGTGTATTCATTATTGTCACCCATGATATATGAAATGTCAATTTTAAACCAAATAATGTGTTTTATATGATATATGATGTATACAAACTAAATCTTGGTCTCTCTTATTCCAGAAAATTACAATAGCTCCTGAAAAAGCGATTCTCGCGAAACATGTAGAGCAAAATATTGTTACAACCAGGGGTGGATCCAGGGGGGGCAACGGAGCAATTGCCCCCTCCGAGAATGCAGGTGAGAGCGGGCAGCTCCGCGGGTGACTCTGCGATTCCGCGAGCGGGCCGTTCCGCGAGTCCGCTGGTGTGCGGGCATCTCCGCGATTCCGCGGGTGGGCAGCTCCGCGATTCCGCGGGCGGGCAGCTCCGCAATTCTGCGGGCGGGCCGTTCCGCGAGTCCGCAGGTGTGCGGCTCCACGGGCGAGATAGCGGGCGCTCGGTCGGTGAGTGGGCAGGTGAGAGAGGGGGGGTAGCTGGGCCGCTCGGTGTGTGAGCGCTGCTGGCCAATCAGGGAGCAGGCCAGCTCATCCTTCTGCCCTCACTGTGCAGGCAGCGTGGGCAGCAGAGAGATTACATCATCTCTCTGCTGCCTGACTTTGGGACAGAGCACCTTAGCAGGAAAGTGACACAGCAGGTGACAATCTGCAACGTGTGGCAAGTGACAATCCGCAACGTGTGCCAGGTGACGTGGCAAGTGACAATCCGCAACGTGTGATGGGCGACGTGGCACGTGACAATCCGTGACGTGGTAAGTGACAATCCGAAAGTGTGGCAGGCAACGTGGCAAGTGACAATCCGCATTTGGTGGCAGGCGACATGGCAAGTGACAATCCGCATTTGGTGGCAGGCGACGTGGCAAGTGACAATCCGCATTTGGTAGCAGGTGACGTGGCAAGTGACAATCCGCATTTGGTGGCAGGCGACGTTGTAAGTGACAATCCGCAACATGTGGCAGGTGAGGAGGCAAGTGACAATCCGCATTTGGTGGCAGGCGACGTGGCAAGTGACACACTCGGGGCTCCCACTGATTCTGCATTATGGTGAGTTGAACTATTTATTTTTATATTACAATGTAATAATAGAAATAATGCGCTTCAATCATCCTGAGACCATAATAACCATGGTGCCTTGATGATTGAAGCGCCAATACCAGCCATTTCCCCGATAAATTGCCCCCAAAAAAACATATTTTCTGGCAGTGCTCCTCCCGAGACTAGACTCTGGATCCACCCCTGGTTGCAACATAGTTTACAATCACACATGTTCTATGTAACATGTGTTGACCTTGTTGACCAAAATTTTTTGGAGCGCTTTTAAGGTCGCTATTGTAGCCCATCTACAGCATTTTATACTAATGTTTTTATTTTATTTTTTCTGTTTTTTATTATGTATTGAATTGTGAATAAAATTATTTGTTCAATTTTATACATGGTGCCTAGGAAGTCAATTTTTGCTCTTTCCAATATATCTCCAATTGACGTTTAGGACGCGGCACTGTGTTATTTCAAGTACCCACAGATCCATCCTGTGTTGGCACTTTTTTCTAGATACAGGAACTCATATGATATTACTTAGTGTAGCACTACTTCCTCTGCTCAAAGACATTAGGTATGCTTCTAGAGTTCTCTCGAACAATCCTCATGTTGGGTGACTCGCAAACCCCATAACAACTTTGGTGATTAAATATATTCTGGCTTTCCTTGTTACCAGTCACTGAGGTCCTTAATGCCAAGTGGCATTTCTTTTTTGAAAGTAACTTAGAGTCTGCTAATGTACCGTTGGTCTGGGAGTCTTTCAAAATTTATACACGCAACATTCAATTTCTCACTTTGCAGGGGCCAAAGCTCTAGGCACTGATGGTCTGCCCATAGAATTTTATGAAACCCGTCAGGAATTCCTAGTTCACAAACTACACAGAGATCTTTGAGAAAACTACCATGCTCTATGCAGGAAGCACTTAATATACAGAAACCAAAACCCAGCAAGGACCTGCAGTATCCTGAATCCTACATGCCCATCTCATTTTTGCAAGCGGATGTGAAAATACTGTCCAAGATTATCTGTTCACTTGATTAAAGTATTTAAAGTGCTAGTAAATCGCAGCGTTAAAAAAAAAAAATGAAATATATACCTTAGAACGAAGACTTCCAGTGGTGTGCTGTCACTACTGACAGGGCTTCCATCTTCCCCCAGTCTTTCTTCTGAGTTCTCGGGCTCCGGCTGTATGAGTGGACGAGGCTGCGATAACGTCACTCCCGCCCATGCAGGTGGGAGCCCTCGGTTTCATATGCCGGACTTTCAGAGCTCATGCACTGGTGATGTCACTGGCTACATGCAGTGTGAATATCTCGTGTAGACACCGTGTAGCGGATGGTTGCTACTAGTTACTATACTAACATCCACCATATCACCCTGCTGCCAGACCTCCATATATCACGCTCAGAGACAATGAACAGTCATTTTGCTTTGTTTTGTTTTTGTTTATTTGGGGGATATAACTTGGTTGGGGAAAGGGGTTATGGGATGCCCCTAGAACAGATCACTTTGCCATCATATTTAGAGAATTGTTGAATGAATTGGGCCTTGAAGAACTGATGGATAGTGATGAGCCGAACACCCCCGGGTTCGGTTCGCACCAGAACCCTCGAACGGACCGAAAGTTCGTACGAACATTAGAACCCTATTAAATACAATGGATGCGAACGTTCGAATTCTAAAGTGCTAATTATAATGACTATTATGCATGTTATTGTCCTAAAAAGGGTTTGGGAACCCGGGTTCTGCACCAGGGGACATGTATCAATGCAAAAAGAAGTTTTAAAAACGGTCGTTTTTTGGGAGCAGTCATTTTAATGATGCATAAAGTGAAAAAAAAAAAGTCAAATATTCCTTTAAATATCGTACCTGGGGGGTGTCTAAAGTATGCCTGTGAAGTGCCACGTGTTTCCCGTGTTTAGAACTGTCCCTGCACAAAATGACACTTCTAAAGGAAAAAAAAGCCATTTAAAACTGCTTGCGGCTTTAATGTAATGTCTGGTCCCGGTAATATGGATGAAAATCTTTAAGAAAAATGGCATAGCTACCCCATGACCCCCCCCCCCCCCTACCCCAGCCCATTACCAGCCCCTTTGGGTCTTGTATGGATATAAAGGGGAACCCCACACATAAAATAAAAAAGGCCCTATATACTCTGAACATCCGTATACAGGCGGTGCATACAAGACAGGGACTGTAGGTTTTTCTTTTTCGTACATCACGGGACACAGAGCGACTTAGTCATTACTAATGGGTTATATAGTTTACCTTCAGGTGTTGGCACTGGCCAATTCCAAACCGGAAGTACCCTCCCCTATATAAGCCCCTCCCACCCGGGAGCACCTCAGTTTTTTGCCAGTGTCTAAGGTGTTGGCCAAAGAGTAACATGTGTTTTCACTGGGCTTGCGTACAGGTTCTTTTGGGCCTTAGTAAGCTGTTCCGGATCCCACCAAAAAAGCTTCATAGCTAAACGGTCGGTACCCGGGCCTTGCAGCAGAAGAGCAAGGTTTTGCCTGTAATGCTTCTCTTAGGAGGGCTGGACCCTGGGATCCAGAGCTCTGGTCATACCCACGACCAAGACGCTGTCTGTGCAGGGTGCTATACAGGTCCAGGGGAGTGGAATCCTTGGGAACCCGGTCCCTGAAGGTTTAATTACAATGCCTGCCGTGATAGGTGAAGTTTGGACTTTTGTGGACCAAACAAAGTCCTGCGGCGGGGATCAGGTAAGTGGGGGCCCTCAGGAACTTGGTTCTATTGGGGGACCCCCAAGCCTAATTTGTCTTTCTGCCTATAACTACTGAAAATGTAAAATTTTAATAGTAGTCAAGAAAAAAAAAAAAAAAAAACAGGGACCGCGGTACCTGTGTTAAACCACTAGAGGCCGCTGTAGTCCATTTTTCTTGTAAATGTGGATCTTTGGTTTTCTCAACTCAAAAGATCCAGGCAGCTGGTAAGTTTCTCTGAGGGAATCCACTTCCTCTGCCCTGTTGCTGCGTTCATCCACCGCACAGGCCCTCCGGCAAAAAGGGCCCTGGCTCCTAGTCCTCTGTTGGTTTTCGAAAAGGGCGCCATTGGCGCACGGGCGCGCGCGCGGGCGCGTGCACGCGCCTCCTATGAAAAAAAAGGGGCGGGGCGGGTGGATGACGCTCGATGCGCGCCGCGGCGCTTCTGCGCATGTGCGGGCGTCCCAGCATGGTTAAAAGACACAGTACAAGTGTCAGCTGCATGCAAACAGAGCTAGCAACAAACAGTGGCACACAGAGGCGGTTGATGCAGGCATCCCCATAGAAAGGCACTTTAGTGGACACCAGCTGGTATATAGCAGCACCTGTGTTAGACTATTACCAGCAAAAATTGGTGTATGACGACGGGAATACCTCAGCTTTGTGCTTAAAGGATATGTCGTCCAGACGCTCCGGAAATAGATCTTCCAGGAAGCCAAAGGGGTCTCCATCGGGCTCTGAGGATATTGGGCATGCTTGCACTGCACCAATCTCCCCTGAGAATGCAGAGGTCAGTAGCCGTAGAAACCCCGCAGGAATGCCTGGTGCTGCGGCTGTCCCCAGTCCACCTGCTCCTGTATATATAACAGAGGAGGTTTTATCCTCAACTCTGGGAGGATTGGAAGAGAGATTAACAGCATTGATCGCTGCTTCCCTGTCACAGGAAAAGCGCGTCCGATCTCCGTCTCCTCCTTCAGAGTGCCTGTTAGTGGAGGAACAGCCCCACACAGAGATCGACCTACCTGAAGGGGATCAGGATGAGGTTGATTCACTTATAGAGGAATCAACAGTGGAAGAACCTTTCTCAGCTTCTCAGGCTGAAAGATTATGGGTTCAGTCTCTGACTAACATGGTCCGATCAGCATTTAAAATGCCTCTGGCGGAACCACCATCCACTACGGTTTCCTCGCTGGGGTCGCTAAAAGCTCCCCAGGCGGTCTGTTCCTTCCCAATCCACCCTTTATTAGAAGGGCTTATTTACCAGGATTGGGAGCATCCTGATAAAATATTTGCTCCCCCCAAGAGATTTCCGGTGATCTATCCCATGGAGGATAAGTTCATAAGAAAATGGAGGGTCCCTATAGTGGACGCAGCCATCTCTTCTGTTAACAAATCACTGACATGTCCAGTAGATAATGTTCCAATGTTCAAAGACCCAATAGATAAAAAATTGGAGTCTTTACTAAAATCTGCTTTCTCTACAGCAAGTATGGTGACACAACCTGCGGTAGCAGCGATTGGAGTCTGCCAAGCAGTGAAAGATCAGTTGAAACAAGTCTTAAGGGACTTACCAGATCAGCAGGCTCATGCCCTAGCTGACCTGCCTAGAGCCTTGTGTTTTGCGGTGGACGCCATAAAGGATACAATCCAACAGGCCTCCCGCTTTACGCTGTCTATAGTACATATGCGTAGGCTTCTGTGGCTCAAAAACTGGTCTGCTGAAGCTCCCTGTAAAAAACTGCTGGTTAGCTTCCCATTTCATGGAGAACGCTTATTTGGAGAAGATCTGGACAAATATATCCAGAAAATTTCTGCCGGTAAAAGTTCACTCTTACCGGTTAAGAACAAGGGTAGAAGTCCTTCTTTTAAGAGGCCTACCTCTCCAGTCCCGGGCACATCGGCTGTGAAGCAGTTCCGACGGCCTCCGCGGTCAAATTCAGGGGGCAGAAATCAGGGACAATCACAGGGTAACAAGAAGCCCTGGATCAAGAGAGGTACAAAACCTCCCCCTAAGGCATGAAGTATTGCCCCCGCTCAATCGGGTGGGGGGAAGACTTCAGTTGTTCACAGAGACCTGGCGGGACACCATCAGAGACAGATGGGTGCTCTCCGCAGTAAGTCTGGGATACAAGCTGGAGTTAAAAGGCACTCCTCCTGCCCAATTTATGAGGTCAAACGTGCCAAGAGATCCCCAAAAGAGAGGATCCCTCCTTCTGGCACTAGAACAACTATTGCTCCAAGGGGTAATCATGAAGGTTCCCCTGGAAGAAAGCGGATTCGGGTTTTACTCGAACCTTTTCACAGTCCCCAAACCAAATGGGGACGTGAGGCCCATATTAAATCTAAAAGGGCTAAACAAGTTCCTAAATATCAGGACCTTTCGGATGGAGACGATCCGATCAGTGGCCACCGCCCTACAAGGGCAGGAATGGCTAGCCTCGATCGACATAAGGGATGCTTATCTGCATATTCCCATCTTTCCGGCCCATCAGAAATTTCTACGCTTTGCAGTAGAAGGGCGCCATTTTCAGTTCAGAGCCTTACCTTTCGGTCTGGCCACAGCACCACGAGTGTTCACAAAAATTCTGGCCCCATTATTGGCCAATCTAAGAACACAGGGTGTAACGATAATGGCATATCTAGACGACCTGCTACTAATAGACCACTCAGTGGAAAAGCTGGAAGTAGCTATTCACAAGACAATCGAGTATCTGGAATATCACGGTTGGATTATCAACCGGGACAAGTCAGCTCTAAGACCAGTCAAAAGTCTGGAATACTTAGGGCTAAGGCTGGATTCAAATCAGAGAAAGATTTTCTTACCTCCAGAGAAGGTGTCGTCTTTAAGAAATTTGACCCACTTAGTGGGTACAAAAAGAAAACCATCCATACGTCTCTGCATGAGGCTGCTGGGAAAGATGGTGGCTTCATTCGAAGCGGTACCCTACGGTCAATTCCATTCAAGGAATTTGCAAAGGGCCATACTGTCAGCCTGGAACAAAAAAGTTCAGGCTTTAGACTTACCAATGTCCCTGTCCCCTTCCGTTCGCAAGAGCCTCCATTGGTGGTTGGTGCCCCAGAATCTGGAAAGAGGGAAACCCTTCAGTCCGGTTTCTTGGAAGGTGGTCACTACAGATGCCAGCCTCATCGGCTGGGGGGCAGTGCTGGAGCAATGGTCTCTCCAGGGCAGGTGGTCAGAAGCAGAAAAGGCCCTGCCCATCAATCTCTTAGAGATACGAGCAGCCCGGTATGCCCTAGTAGCATGGACATCCAAACTCCAGGGGTCCCCTGTCAGAATTCAATCAGACAATGCCACGGCAGTGGCATATATCAATCATCAGGGTGGCACCAAAAGTCGTGCAGCCCAGAAGGAAGCAAATTGCATCCTGGAGTGGGCAGAAAGATATGTCCCAGCCATATCCGCGGTTTTCATCCCAGGAGTGGAAAATTGGAGAGCGGACTTTCTAAGTCGCCAACAATTATGCCCGGGGGAATGGTCTCTTCACCCCGAGGTTTTCCAGGCAATATGCCAGCGGTGGGGAACACCGGATGTAGATCTGCTAGCATCCAGATTCAACGCAAAGGTGGACAGGTTTGTGTCTCGCACAAGGGATCCCCTAGCTTGCGGCTCGGATGCCCTAGTGTTCCCTTGGGATCGGTTCAAGCTGATATATGCATTCCCACCGCCACAATTGTTACCGCGATTACTCCGCAGAATCAGGGTAGAAAAGAAACCAGTGATTCTGGTGGCTCCAGCGTGGCCCCGAAGGGCATGGTACGCGGAGATGGTAAAAATGTCAGTGAGGAGTCCTTGGACCCTCCCACTTCGTCCGGACCTGCTGTCGCAAGGACCGATATACCACCCTTCCTTACCAGCCCTAGGTTTGACGGCCTGGCTATTGAAGCCCACATTCTGAAAAAGAGAGGGCTCTCTAATTCTGTGGTATCTACCATGATCAATGCCAGGAAACCGGTATCCAGGCAGATCTATTATAGGATCTGGAAAGCGTACATTACGTGGTGTGAGACCAAGAAATGGCATCCACGTAAGTACATGATAGGGAGGATTCTGGACTTCCTACAGTGGGCTGTAGATAGGAAGCTGGCCTTGAGTACTATCAAGGGTCAGATTTCGGCCTTGTCAATATTTTTTCAAAGGCCCTTGGCTTCGCATTCACTAGTCAAAGCCTTTATACAAGGAGTGATGCGTATTAGCCCTCCGGTTAGTATTCCCATATGTCCTTGGGACTTAAACCTGGTTCTGTCGGTTCTACAGAAACAACCGTTTGAACCATTACAACACATTTCCTTGGTTCTTCTCACCAGGAAATTGGTTTTCTTAGTAGCCATTTGTTCGGCTAAAAGAGTGTCGGAATTAGCAGCTATGTCCTGTAAGGAGCCATATCTGGTTGTCCATAAGGACAGAGTAGTATTACGTCCTCATCCAGCCTTTCTTCCTAAGGTGGTATCGAGGTTTCATTTGAACCAAGATGTGGTTCTTCCTTCTTTTTTCCCCAAACCTATCTCAGTAGAGGAAAAGTTATTACATTCTTTGGATGTGGTAAGAGCAGTTAAAGCTTATCTAAAAGCCACTGCTCAGATTCGCAGAACGGATTCTTTGTTTGTTCTGCCGGAAGGCCCCAGAAGGGGTCAGGCAGCATCAAAATCTACTTTAGCCAAGTGGATTCGACAGGTCATAATACAAGCCTATGGCTTGAGAAAGAGACCGCCTCCGTTCAAAGTTAGGGCGCACTCCACAAGAGCGGTTGGAACTTCATGGGCAGTGCATCACCAGGCCTCCCTGGCTCAAGTATGTAAGGCCGCAACATGGTCTTCGGTACACACGTTTACTAGATTCTATCAGGTAGACGTTAGAAGTCAGGAGGATGTCGCCTTTGGGCGCAGTGTGTTGCAGGCCGCAAAAGATCCTCATGCCTGATGGCGCCCAGCTTATGTACCCCCCCCCCTCATTTGGCATTGCTTTGGGACGTCCCATTAGTAATGACTAAGTCGCTCTGTGTCCCGTGATGTACGAAAAAGAAAAAGGGATTTTTATAACAGCTTACCTGTAAAATCCTTTTCTTGGAGTACATCACGGGACACAGAGCTCCCACCCCTCTTTTTGGGACACTTATTGCTTGGCTACAAAACTGAGGTGCTCCCGGGTGGGAGGGGCTTATATAGGGGAGGGTACTTCCGGTTTGGAATTGGCCAGTGCCAACACCTGAAGGTAAACTATATAACCCATTAGTAATGACTAAGTCGCTCTGTGTCCCGTGATGTACTCCAAGAAAAGGATTTTACAGGTAAGCTGTTATAAAAATCCCTTTGTTCTTATGTAGAATCTGTTTGTAATTTTGAACAGGTACATTGTTTAAGTGTAGCTCCAGCCCAAAAATCTATTTTTAAACTTTTTGGAAAACATAGGTAAGGGTTATCACCCCTGTAACATTTGTTTTGCTGTCTGTGCCCCTGTTCAGAACATTTCACCTCACTTTCCGTCCCAATGACAACTGTTTTTGAAATGTGGTGTTTTTCTTGAAACAAGGATTGGTGATAAAGCATCAGTACAGAGGAGACACCTTTCTCCCATATTAATTCTTACAGGAGAGAATTTTCCTTCCTAGGGGTAGATTTCCTCTCACTTCCTGTTGTCTTCTTGCGTTTGCAAGTAGGAGTCGTTTGTAAGTTGGATGTTTGAAAGTAGGGACCTGCCGTATATACTCTGCAGAAATAGGCCCCTTAGTTGTTGGTGTTGGCACAACACTGTAAGCACTCACAGTTACTCTTGGTTGGTGCTGGAACGCCCTGCTGTCAACTATTATATCAGGAATTGTAATTACATATAATTGTTGAACAGTGGTAGTAAAAATTGGGCCTTTGATGGTGGTGCTGGTGCCACAACACTGTAAGCCCTGACAGTTACTCTTGGTGGGTGCAGCAATGGGCCCTGCTGTGAATTATTAGATCAAGAATTGTAATTGCATGCCCCTGTTGAACAGGGGCTGAAAAATTGGGCCTTTCGTGGTGGTGGTGGTGGTGGTGGTGTTGCCACAACACTGTAAGCCCTCAGAGTTACTCTTGGTGGGTGCAGGAATGGGCCCTGCTGTGAATTATTAGATCAAGAATTGTAATTACATGCCCCTTTTGAACAGGGGCTGAAAAATTGGGCCTTTCGTGGTGGTGGTGGTGGTGGCGTTGCCACAACACTGTAAGCCCTCAGAGTTACTCTTGGTGGGTGCAGCAATGGGCCCTGCTGTGAATTATTAGATCAAGAATTGTAATTACATGCCCCTGTTGAACAGGGGCTGAAAAATTGGGCCTTAGGCACTGGTGGCACAACACTGCAACCCCTCACAGATACTGTACTTGGAGCACAGCAATGAGCCCTGTTGCAAAGTATTGCTTCAAAAATGGTAATTACACGCCCCTGTTAAACAGGGGCTGAAAAATTGGGCCTTAGGCACTGGTGGCACAACACTGCAACCCCTCACAGATACTGTACTTGGAGCACAGCAATGAGCCCTGTTGCAAAGTATTGCTTCAAAAATTGTAATTACACGCCCCTGTTAAACAGGGGCTGAAAAATTGGGCGTTAGGCACTGGTGGCGGCACCCATAAACAAAAATGATCTTCCAAGCTATCATCATCAATCGTATCATTGAGGACTCGGAGGAGGAGGATAGCCAGTCAACATAACAGCACAGGCACTCAGCATCAGCATCAGTCTTGAAGGGATGTGACATGTTAAAATCAATTAGTCTGTTATATCAGCATCAGGTGTGTGGTAGCTGGTGGTGATCCAAGACTGGTTCATCTTGATGAAAGTCAGTCGATCAACCGAGTCGGTGGACAGGCGCACCCTGTGATCCGTGACAAATCCTCCAGCAGCACTGAATGTGCGTTCCGAAAGAACGCTGGATGCAGGACAGGCCAGTAGCTCAATTGCATACTGTGCAAGCTCTGGCCAGTGATCCATCCTCAAGACCCAGTAAGCCAGAGGATTTTCGGTGGGGAAGGTGTCCAAGTCTGACCTTGCCCCTAGATATTCCTGCACCATGTTTATCAGACGCTGGCGATGGTTGCTGGAACCGATCATACTTTGGGGCTGCGGACTAAAGAATTGTCTGAACGCATCGGTCAGACGGCCACCTTCCCCACCGCTCCTTCTTTGACTGGCCGAAGCCTCAGCAACTCGTTGTCCAGGACCAGGAGTTTGTAACCTCCCAGTCTCTGGGAACGCGTTGCACAGACCTTTCTGCAAGGCCTCCTGGAGTTGTCTCATCCTCTGCTCCCTCTGCGACGGTAA
Source organism: Rana muscosa (assembly GCA_029206835.1). Taxonomy (NCBI): domain Eukaryota; kingdom Metazoa; phylum Chordata; class Amphibia; order Anura; family Ranidae; genus Rana; species Rana muscosa. The sequence goes on from CM055117.1 coordinate 773,903,086, forward strand.
CATAAGGTCCGCAACCTTACCCTTGTACCGTGGATCAAGGAGAGTGGCCAGCCAGTAATGGTCCCTCTCCTTGATCCGAAGAATACGAGGATCCTTCCGCAGACTTTGCAGGATCAGGGAGGCCATGCAGCGTAGGTTAGCTGAGGCATTCGGTCCGGAGTCCTCTGGGTCACTAAGGACGACATGATCCGCAGCCACCTCCTCCCAGCCACGTACAAGTCCACTGGTTTCTTGGGACTGTAAATCATCCCTAAAAGACTGCTGCTGATGATGCTGAGTGCCAGCCTCCACCTCCATGCTGATACAATCCTCCTCCTCCTCCTCCTCCTCCTCTTCCTGTGCGATGGGTGGGACAGAAGGAACACTGTCTGAGTAAAGGGGGCCTTGAGAGGCAAGGAAGTCCTCCTCTTCCTGCCTCTGTTCTGCCTCAAGTGCCCTGTCCATTATTCCACGCAGTGTGTGCTCCAACAGGTGGACAAGAGGTACAGTGTCACTGATGCATGCACTGTCACTGCTCACCATCCTCGTGGCCTCCTCAAATGGTGCCAGGACAGTGCATGCATCCCTGATCATGCCCCACTGGCGTGGAGAAAAAAAAACCAAGCTCCCCTGACCCTGTCCTGGTGCTGTAGTCGCACAGGTACTCATTGATGGCCCTCTGCTGCGTGTGCAGCCGCTGCAGCATGGCCAACGTTGAGTTCCACCTGGTGGGCATGTCACATATAAGGCGGTTCTTGGGCAGGTTCAACTCCTTTTGCAGCTCAGCCAGGCGAGCACTGGCATTATAAGATCTGCGGAAATGCACACAGACTTTCCTGGCCTGCCTCAGGACATCCTGTAAGCCCGGGTACCTGCCCAAGAACCGCTGCACCACCAGGTTAAGGACGTGAGCCACACAGGGCACATGGGTCAGTTGTCCCTGTCGGAGGGCGGAGAGGAGGTTGGTGCCATTGTCGCAAACCACCATTCCTAGCTTAAGCTGGCGTGGCGTCAACCACCTCTCGGCCTGGCCCTGCAGAGCAGACAGGACCTCTGCCCCAGTGTGGCTTCTGTCCCCCAAACACACCAGCGCAAGCACGGCATGGCATCTATTTGCCTGCGTACTTGCGTAGCCCCTTGAACGGCTACGGAGCACCGCTGGTTCAGAGGACAAAGCACAGGAAGAGGCCATGGAGGAAGAAGAAGAGGAGGGGGTGGAGGAGAGAGGTGTGTCACAACCAGTAGTAGCATTTTGGAGGCGTGGCGGTGGAACAACCTCCAACACTACTGCACCTTGTCCTGCATCCTTCCCAGCTGCCAAAAGAGTGACCCAATGGGCCGTGAAAGAAAGGTAACGTCCCTGTCCATGCCTGCTGGACCATGAGTCAGCGGTAATATGCACCTTACCGCTGACCGCCCTGTCCAGCGAGGCCAAGACATTGCCTTCCACATGCCGGTAGAGAGCCGGAATAGCCTTCCGTGAGAAAAAGTGGCGTTTGGGAACCTGCCACTGAGGAACCGCACATTGCACAAACTCACGGAAGGGGGCCGAGTCTACCAACTGAAAAGGCAGCAGTTGAAGCGCTAGCAATTTAGCCAAGCTAACATTCAACCGCTGGGCATGTGGATGGCTGGGAGTGAACTTCTTTCGACGGTCCAGCAGCTGGGGCAGGGAAATTTGCCTGCTAGAATCGGACGTCGGTGTACTGCTAGCAGAGTGGCCGCAAGTACTTGGCTGTGACACACCTAATTCTACACCTTCATTCCTCTCAGTGCGTGTTTCAGAGAGGACTGAAGTTATAGTGGGGTTGGAGATCCCAGCTGATGCGGTGCAAGGAGAGGTCCGCTTTGTTCTTTGGTGTGGGTCTTTGAGGTAGGCTTGCCAACGAGCTGCATGGCAGGTCAACATATGTCTGGTCAGGCATGTGGTACCCAAGCGGCTGATGTTTTGGCCACGCGATATACGCTTGAGACATATGTTGCAAACAGCAGCTGTGCGATCTGATGCACTAGCCTCAAAAAAGGCCCACACCAAAGAACTTTTTGAATGACGGGCAGAGGCAGCGCCCTGCACAGGCGGAGCTCTGCGGTGTGATTCCGTCGGTGTACTGCCCTTACGCTGGCCACCAAAGGGCATCCTGCCTCGTTGGAGATGTGCCTCCTCCTCATCCTCCTCCTCCTCCTCTCTCCTATTAGGCACCCACGTGGAGTCAGTGACCTCATCATCACCTCCCTCCTCATCACTGGAGCCAATCTGGCAGTATGCTGCAGCTGCTGGAACATGACTGCCAGATTGGTGTCCTTCTTGAGCATCCCCTCTGTCTGCTCTCACGCTACTGCCTTCCTCTAGCTGGGTTTCATCATCAGACCCTTCGAAACGCTGGGCATCCTCCTGGAGCATGTACCCAACACTGTGCTCAAACAGTTCGGGGGACTCCTCAGGAGGAGGACATGGTGGGTCTAGGGAAGGAGTGACTGATGATGAGTCTGACATTGATACCAGGGAAGAGGACGCTTTGGCAGCTGCTTTGCCAGTACCCTGAGCCTGGGTGAGAGAGGATGAGGAGGAGGAGGAGGGCTTGGTCATCCACTCTACCAAGTCTTCGGCATGATGTGGCTCAACATGTCCAGCTGCCGAAAAGAAGGACAAGCGTGTCCCATGGCCATGTGCTGATGACAATGCACCGCGTCCACGACCAGCACTGTTGCCCCCAGACACAGAGCTTTCTTGCCCTCTTTTATTGCCTCCTGACTGTCTGCCTCTCCTTGTTTGCCTTCCAGACATTCTACTGGATGGCCTGCAGGGAGATGGGAAAAAAGCAATAAGGGCTACCTTCAGGTGTCCTTCTCTGTCCCTTTACTTAAGGATTTCTAAATATGGTTGAGGATGATTGCTTTCGCAAAGAATAGCACAATGACAATTTCCCTGACTGTCCAAAAAACAAGGATTTCAAAGATGGTTGATAAGGAATGCTTTAGCACAGTATAGCACAATGAGAATTTCCCTCACTGGCCTTCCCTGTCCCTACAAACAAGGTTTAGCACAGTAAAACACACTGACACTCTCCCTACCTATAGTTTTCTGTCCCTATAAAAAATGTTTTTTTAAAGATGGTTGATGATGAATGCTTTAGCACAGTATAGCACAATGAGAATTTCCCTCACTGTCCTTCCCTGTCCCTACAAACAAGGTTTAGCACAGTAAAACACACTGACACTCTCCCTACCTATAGTTTTCTGTCCCTATAAAATTTTTTTTTTAAAGATGGTTGATGATGAATGCTTTAGCACAGTATAGCACAATGAGAATTTCCCTCACTGTCCTTCCCTGTCCCTACAAACAAGGTTTAGCACAGTAAAACACACTGACACTCTCCCTACCTATAGTTTTCTGTCCCTATAAAAAATGTTTTTTTAAAGATGGTTGATGAGGAATGCTTTAGGACAGTATAGCACAATGAGAATTTCCCTCACTGTCCTTCCCTGTCCCTACAAACAAGGTTTAGCACAGTAAAACACACTGACACTCTCCCTACCTATAGTTTTCTGTCCCTATAAAAAATGTTTTTTTAAAGATGGTTGATGAGGAATGCTTTAGCACAGTATAGCACAATGAGAATTTCCCTCACTGTCCTTCCCTGTCCCTACAAACAAGGTTTAGCACAGTAAAACACACTGACACTCTCCCTACCTATAGTTTTCTGTCCCTATAAAAAATGTTTTTTTAAAGATGGTTGATGATGAATGCTTTAGCACAGTATAGCACAATGAGAATTTCCCTCACTGTCCTTCCCTGTCCCTACAAACAAGGTTTAGCACAGTAAAACACACTGACACTCTCCCTACCTATAGTTTTCTGTCCCTACAAAATTTTTTTTTTAAAGATGGTTGATGATGAATGCTTTAGCACAGTATAGCACAATGAGAATTTCCCTCACTGTCCTTCCCTGTCCCTACAAACAAGGTTTAGCACAGTAAAACACACTGACACTCTCCCTACCTATAGTTTTCTGTCCCTATAAAAAATGTTTTTTTAAAGATGGTTGATGATGAATGCTTTAGCACAGTATAGCACAATGAGAATTTCCCTCACTGTCCTTCCCTGTCCCTACAAACAAGGTTTAGCACAGTAAAACACACTGACACTCTCCCTACCTATAGTTTTCTGTCCCTATAAAAAATTTTTTTTTAAAGATGGTTGATGATGAATGCTTTAGCACAGTATAGCACAATGAGAATTTCCCTCACTGTCCTTCCCTGTCCCTGCAAACAAGGTTTAGCACAGTAAAACACACTGACACTCTCCCTACCTATAGTTTTCTGTCCCTATAAAAAATGTTTTTTTAAAGATGGTTGATGATGAATGCTTTAGCACAGTATAGCACAATGAGAATTTCCCTCACTGTCCTTCCCTGTCCCTACAAACAAGGTTTAGCACAGTAAAACACACTGACACTCTCCCTACCTATAGTTTTCTGTCCCTATAAAAAATGTTTTTTTAAAGATGGTTGATGAGGAATGCTTTAGCACAGTATAGCACAATGAGAATTTCCCTCACTGTCCTTCCCTGTCCCTACAAACAAGGTTTAGCACAGTAAAACACACTGACACTCTCCCTACCTATAGTTTTCTGTCCCTATAAAAAATGTTTTTTTAAAGATGGTTGATGATGAATGCTTTAGCACAGTATAGCACAATGAGAATTTCCCTCACTGTCCTTCCCTGTCCCTACAAACAAGGTTTAGCACAGTAAAACACACTGGCACTCTCCCTACCTATAGTTTTCTGTCCCTATAATTTTTTTTTTTTTTAAAGATGGTTGATGAGGAATGCTTTAGCACAGTATAGCACAATGAGAATTTCCCTCACTGTCCTTCCCTGTCCCTACAAACAAGGTTTAGCACAGTAAAACACACTGACACTCTCCCTACCTATAGTTTTCTGTCCCTATAAAAAATGTTTTTTTAAAGATGGTTGATGATGAATGCTTTAGCACAGTATAGCACAATGAGAATTTCCCTCACTGTCCTTCCCTGTCCCTACAAACAAGGTTTAGCACAGTAAAACACACTGACACTCTCCCTACCTATAGTTTTCTGTCCCTATAAAAAATGTTTTTTTAAAGATGGTTGATGATGAATGCTTTAGCACAGTATAGCACAATGAGAATTTCCCTCACTGTCCTTCCCTGTCCCTACAAACAAGGTTTAGCACAGTAAAACAGACTGACACTCTCCCTACCTATCCTTCTCTTTCCCTAAACTAAAGGAATCCAGGTTAAGCAAGAAAAAAAAATGTCAATGTCCCTGCCTATGCTTCTCTTTCCCTGCTCCGGAACACACTACACTAGGCCGCCGTGCTGGCGGCCTTTTATAGTGTGGGGCGTGTACTAAACACCCTCAGCAATAATTGGCCACAGGCATCCTGCCTGTGGCCAATCATTGCTCTCCTCGCTGCCGGCGCTGTGATTGGCAAAGCATGCGGGGTCACAGTGCATGCTTGGCCAATCACAGCGCCTGGATGACACTGCGATGGCGTAGTGCATTGTGGGCCGCGAATTAGGCGCGAACGGCCCAAATCGTTCGTTGTTCGGCGAACGATCGAACAGCCGATGTTCGAGTCGAACGTATGTTCGACTCGAACACCGAGCTCATCCCTACTGATGGACTCTAACATTCACAGTCACTTCCCCTGCATCAACTCCCGCAGGCTGTCACTCCTCCTCTGCACCAACTCCTGCAGACTATTACTCCCAGGAATCTTCTCCTCCTGCACAAAATATCATTGTGCAATGCTAGTTTCTCCACCCCATCATCTTTACGTTTACACCAGGGATCATTCTGAATGGTCCCAGGTGCTGGCTGAACTGGCTGACTTGTTAATAGGCCAGGGGCCTGCAGTACCCCTTCTTGCAGCCTAATTGTTAAGCAGCTTATGCTTGTTGGTGGACTACTGATCCCATCTAGCCCGACTTGCAAATCCTGTGCCCGCAGGCTACATCGATTTGACACAAAACCCCACAGACTCTCCTCTGGCCATGCACCCAGCTCCCCTGGCATGCCTCCTCCAGATATCCACTGTGCCTCACTTGCCAAACTTCTCCTGCCCTAGGTCCATGGTGAAGAACCTGACATACGTACCAACTTCTGCTTCTCTAGCTCCTCTGTTCCAGGATACCTCCTCCATGACCGTGTAAGGATGAGGCTCCCTCCCTGCTCCCTTGCTCCTCCGCTGAGGAACGCAACCCCCACCAGATGGGGATGGGCCTCCTGCTTGCAGTCTAACACTCCAATCTTCACTTCTCCCAGCTGACAACTCCCTCTAGTGGGCTGGACCTGAGTTTATGAAGGAGACCTGCCCCTTGCCAATTCCAGATGGGGATTGGTCATGGCTCCTCACATGAGCTTCCTGTCACTCCAGCTCCCAGCCCTGCCCCTCTTTAAGAACATTCTCCCTGGAAGCAGGGGAGGCACCCAAGAACTTAAGCACCCACTGCTACACTAACCACTCCCTGCCCCCAGATCAAAACAAGCAGGCCTGGCCTGAAGCATAGGCCTGCCTAAACTTACCTGCCTGGCAGCTACCACACAAAAATCCTCACCTCTAGCACCTACCTATGGTAGAGAGTGCTACAACCGCTAGTGTAGAAAATATTCACTTATTATAGGCTTACCTGTAGGTACAACTTAAAAAAATACTTTACTACCACTTTAAATTACTTATACACACAGATTAGGTATAAGCTTGGGTTTGGTTTGAACTAGGCTTAGCCTTAACCCAGAAGTTGTCACTGCTGGGCCAATGAGCTGCGGATCCCCTCCCCACAGACAGGACATTATTGCCATATAAGGGTAATTACGTTGACCTAATATGGCCATATGCCCATAAAAGATCAATCTGTTATACACCTAGATTAGGCATGAGCTTGGGTTCAGTTTGAATTGGGTTTGACCCAAACACAGAAGTTGGCTGTTATTGCTGGGCAACCAATATTCCTTAACAATCAGCACTGGTAGCCAAGCAAAGAGTATATACTGTAGTTAGTTGGGAGCTGTTAATAGCAGTTAATGAATATGTCTTCTACAAATGCAAGCAATTAGAAGTGAACGTCACAACAACCTTTCAAGATGTCTCTGTAAGTGTGGTCCAACTCATATTTATGAAAGTGCCAGCACTGGAACATACAGTATCTCACAAAGTGAGTACACCCCTCAAATTTATGTAAATATTTTATTATATCTTTACATGTGACAACACTGAAGAAATTACACTTTGCTACAATGTAAAGTAATGAGTGTACAGCTTGTACAGCTGTCCTCTCAAAATAACTCAACACAAATCCATTAATGTCTAAGCCGCTGTCAACAAAAGTGAGTACACCCCTAAGTGAAAATGTCCAAATTGACCCCAATTAGCCATTTTCCCTGACTCGTTAGTGTTACAAAGTCTTATGCCCTGTACACACGATCGGTTTTTCCGACGGGATAAACTCTGACGGAATTTTCCATCGGAATTCCGCTAAAGCTGTCTTGCATACACAATGTCATGCCAAATTCCGTCTTTTCAAAACGAAGTGACGTACAAAATGTACGACGGCACTATAAAGGGGAAGTTCAAATCCAACGGCGTCACCCTTTGTGCTCCTTTTGCTTATTTCGTGTTACCGCGTGTTAGTAAAAGTTTGGTGAGTGACAATTCGCGCTTTTCAGTGTTCGTGCTTTTCAGATAGTTTTCTGCTGTTCAGTTGGTGCTTGTGGGTTCGTATCTGTCATTCAGGGCGTGCAGTCAGGTTGTATATCTTTTTCACTGCATTCTTGTCCACTCGTTTCTGTTTTTCAGGTCATTCTTCATAGGACTTTCTGTTCCTTAGTGCGTTCTGTTTAGTTCGTTCTGACCAGCCGACCGTTTTCTAGCCATGTTGCGGGTACGTACTCATCGTAGAGTTCGTGCTGTGTATGGGCTTGGTGTTGGGGTTAATGCTTTAACCCGAGCTCAGTCCATGAACAGGGTGAGGAGGAGTTAATGGAGGAAGAATTGGTTGCTCCAGCGGGACCAATTCTGTCATATGCCTCTGCTGCGGGGGATCCAGGAGAATAATCCTGATGACTTCAGGAATTATCTCCGGATGACGGACTCCGTTTTTCACTGTCTGTTGGATTTGCTCTCCCCTTATATTACGAGGCAGGACACTGTGATGTGACAAGCCAGCACTGCCGAGCAGAGGCTAGTCGACACGTTGAGATAACTAGGGACTGGGAGAAGCCTGCAGGACCTCAAGTTCACGACAGGCATCTCCCCCCAGGCTCTGGGGATCATTATCCCAGAAACCTGTTCTGCCATAATTTGTGTGCTGCAGAAGGACTATATTAAGGTAAGTTTTCTCCTTTAACATCACATTCTATGTATTTAATGTTTGCTAATGTATTGTATTTCTTTCATCACTCCCTAATTACCATGATTGTAATATGCTGTGAATGTCCCCTTTGTCCTCATGCATGCTGTAAGTTTTAATGGTTCTTTTTTGGCCTACATGCATATTTCTCTTCACTAACCTCTCCAGAATGCTATCCTGGGCCCATACACACCTAGTCTAGTCACTTAACAATGTACTTTGTCAGCTCCATTGTAGTGCTTCCCCCCCCCCCCTAAAATGTGTACAAATGTTTTTGTTCTCATTAAATTAAGGCAGAGTGGCAGAGGCTTTTTTATGGGGTCCCAAACTCATCTAGAACCCCCCTGTCATGTACCTTCAGTGTGAGCCTGACGTGCAGAGGGAGACCTTCCGTACAACCCCAGCTCGGAGACCCCTGGAGTGGGGACAGTGGTGGTAAGAGCGTGGTGAGGTAAGGGTTCCTGCTTGGTCCTCTTGGCTGGGTGTAGTAAAGCCAAGCGAAAGCTGGAACAGCTGGACCTGGGAGCAGCGGATGCAGGTCATTAGGTGCAGGTATACAGAGCAGCGGATGCAGGTCAGCAGGCGCAGGTATGCAGAGCAGCGGATGCAGGTCAGCAGGTGCAGGTGTGCGGGACCGTGGATACAGGTCAGCAGAGCAGCGTAGTCAGACAAGCCAGGTCATTCACATCAGGGTAAACAGCATAAAGGGCAGGCAGAGAGTAGTCAGAGTCCAGACTGGGTCTTGGCAACAGATGATCAGACAGGTAACTGAGCAGGGTCAAACAAGCCAGAGTCAGGACTGGAGATAGGAGCGAGGTCAGGAAGCCGGGTCAAACACAGGAACACCATACAGGCATAGAGCCAGGAACGCAGGGAACAGAAGCAGATCAAACCGCAAGGGGCAACATCTCTGGAACGTGTACATAATAACAAAGGGAAAGGAAGGGATTTTCACGGTGCTATTGGTAGTACTAAGAAATTCAGTGACACTTAGCATAAAAATTTAGATATTTTAATGAGATTCATTTAAAAGATGCATATACAGCCACACGTAGGTGGTTGTTGATGAAAAACAGGTATACAGACAACTGGATGGTCAATAAATGGAGGGAACAAAGATTAAAGCTGGTTATTCATAGGTACAGAGTTACTCGTGACATCCCGACATGTTTCGCAATTCTAGCTTCATCGGGGGACATACGGGTATATGAAGAACTTGTACAGTACTAAACATAGATGAGAAATGAATAAATTAGAAGGGTAGCATGGAAGTAAACAAGGATATACATATTATAAAAACCATATTGTGCCATTCCTCTCGTAACATCCGCCCCCTCCCCTCCATGTATATAGGGGCAAGCACATACCCAGCCGAGAACACCTCCAGGGACAGACCACAATCCAGCATAAGGTACCCGGGGACCCCCTGTTACGGGGCTAGTGTGCAGCCGAAAGGAGCATCCGCAGGTCCGGCTAAAGACAGAGAACATACATAATGAGAATGACAAAGTGAAAAATATATTGGGGGAGCGGCTGCAAAGACAGCTCAATCAAATATAGAACAAAGGAATGAAATAGTACTATATAATAATGCATTGGGGAATATAAGTTAATTACAAGTAAGTAGAAATATACCCACTTAAAATCAAAGTAGAAAAACGCATGAAACGAATGCTGATCAAATTCCAGTCATGCAGCAGAGCTAGCTGATAACAAAAAGGAAAAAGCATAGGTAAAAGAATGTTTAATAATGGGAAAGACAAAACAAGAAATGGAGCGCTAAAATATAATAGTATGTCTGGATAAAAAGAAAAGAAAAAAAACAACTGCAGACTCAAAATAGAGTCTGATATGGACAATGTCTCATAGTAAATTGGATATATATAGAAAAGTAATAGTTATGATGGAAGACATGGGAATCTATGGAAGAAGCAACTGAGATGACAAGCATAAGGTTAAACAACCAAGCATGAAGGCACATAACAGAGGGGAGGAAAGGAAAAACGAATAATACAGGGTTTAAACAAAGCGATTGGTACTTACTTAGCTGGGGCATGAGACACAGCTCAGGTCAGCCTTTAGTTTCAGACAGTCAGCCAGACTGAAGGGCCGGCCTAATATGCTCCCCAATCAGTCGAGGTCTGGCGTGATTGGCTGAAAGCGGGCGCGATGACGTCAGCACATAGCGTCGTCCCACACTTCAACTAGCAACTGAGATAAGAACTCAGTTGCCCAAAATGCTGTGCGCATTGGGTGGGAGGGGTCAGATGTGTCAGCGCTGAACTATGGAAGTATCAGCGCCGATAACAACAGGGGGAAGTCTCAGATGGTTAAGGACGCCCCTAGACCATCCCACGACAAATGAACAAAGGTCGCATTGGCCAATAGGGTAGAGGAAGGAAAGTAAAGATGTGAATTACTGTACTGGGGGAAGAAGACTGCATATATAAGTGACGATAGGGTGGGCACAGCAGGCTAAAGAAAGCCCTTGTGCCCTGGGGCGCCTGTAAGGCTACTTAGCACCCAGACTGAAGATCCAACCAGGGACCACAGTGGGACCGCGGTCAAGGTCCCATGGCATGATCAGGGCGGGGCATGCAGCCCAGCTTAAAAGGCTGCACAAATAGACCAAATATTAATGCAGACCTAGGAGGAGAGAGCAGGCAAAGGGGCGGAGGCGGACTTCCCCATTTTTTTCGATCTCTGGAACGTCTTTTATAGGAAGTTCATGGGAGGAGCAAGGGGTTCAGGGTTCAACAGCAATCAAGACACCAGATAGATTATCCAGCAGATCAGGCAGGGAACTGTCCAGCATCCCAGATAGCTCAGTGGGAAGAGCCAACGCCAGACACAGAAGAGGTCCCAGGTTCAAGCCCAGTACGTCCTTGACAGTGCCGCCCCTTAAGGGCAACCTTCGGGTGCCCAAGAGAGCTCTTTTCTGGGGGTGACTGCGAAAAAAGGCCTGGATTAACTCTCGAGCATGAATGTTCCGTTGGTGTTCCCAGGAGTTCTCCTCCAGACCATACCCCTTCCACTTAATCAGAAATTGAAGTTGGTTCCCCCTTCCTTCTTCTACAGTCCAAGATGGCCTCCACCTCAAACTCCTCATCCCCGTCAACCATTACAGTTTCAGGCGGTCCTGATCCCCTGTTTGGGAAGGGATCCGGCACTGTAGGTTTCAGTAGTGACACGTGAAACACTGGGTGAACCTTCAATGAATCTGGTAAAGAAAGTTCATAGGAGACTTCATTATTTCCGTTTTACTGGGAAGGGGCCGATGAACTTGGGTGCCAGTTTCCTTGAGGGGCAGGTCATCCTAAGGTTGGTGGTAGACAGCCATACTTGATCGCCTTGTTGAAGGCATAATTCCCTTCTCCTCTTTCTGTCAAACATCCTTTTATTGGTTGCCTGCACCTTGGTCAAGGCTTTCTGTAATATTTTGTTGGTACGGGTCAGAAAATCAACGGTACTCTGGACTGCTGGGACTGTTGAATCAGAAATTAGATCAGGTAGGAAGGTCGGGTGGAACCCGTAGTTGGAGAAAAACGGAGACTGACCTGTAGCCGAGTGACTGGCATTGTTAAAGGCAAACTCCGCCAGGGGTAGAAGTGTTACCCAGTCATCTTGAACAAAGGTGGTAAAGCATCGGAGATATTGCTCGAGCGTTTGGTTCGTCCTCTCGGTTTTCCCATTGGTCTGAGGGTGATAGGCAGAGGACATGGACAGCTCGATCTTCAGGACCTTGCACAAAGCCTTCCAGAAGCGAGAGGTGAACTGCACCCCTCTGTCTGAAACAATGTCTGTTGGAACCCCATGTAACCTTACTATCTCTTTTATGAAGACCTGGGCAATTTCCATGGCAGATGGCATGCTCTTCAGTGGCATGAAGTGGGCCATTTTAAACAAACGGTCGACCACTACAAAAATGGCTGAGCAACCTTCTGACGGGGGAAGTTCCACTATGAAGTCCATAGCAATCCTTTGCCAGGGTCGATCAGGAACTGGTAAGGGTCTGAGCAGACCCCAGGCCTTGCTTCTAGCGGTCTTACTACGGGTACAGGTGGCACATGAATTTACATACTCCCTGCAGTTCCTTTCAAGATCCGGCCACCAAAACGTGTGTTGAATTAGTTCCTGGGTTTTATGCATTCCAAAGTGGCCGGCCAGGGGATGATCATGGCACAGATTTAATACTGTTACTCTGACTTCTTCTGGTACAAAGATCTTGTTGTCTTTCCATAGTAACCCATCCTTGGGTAACAGGGTAATCCCAGGAGGCCCTGACATAATACTGAAGCTTGCTTCAAGCCAGACATTAGATTTGTTTGCAAGAGTCTAAAGTTACCTTCCGATAGTATAGTATCTGGAGCTGACACTTCTTTTGGATCATCGAACATGCGAGAAAGGGCGTCTGGTTTGGTGTTCTTTGAGCCCGGCCGGTAAGTAATGTAAAAAGAAAACCTAGAGAAGAATAAAGCCCATCGTGCCTGGCGTGGTCTCAGATGCTTGGCAGCTCTCAAATACTCCAGGTTTTTGTGGTTTGTATAAATGAGTATGGGATGCGCCGCTCCTTCCAACAGATACCTCCATTCTTCAAGGGCGGACTTGATGGCCAGGAGCTCCCGGTCCCCCACGCCATAGTTCTTCTCGGCCAGTGTAAGCTTATGAGAGAAGAAGGCTATTGGGTGCATCAAGTCCTTGATACCCTGGCGTTGAGAGATAACGGCTCCTACCGCTGTCTCTGAGGAATCTACTTCGAGTAGATAAGGTAGAGCAGGGTCAGGGTGACTCAGAATAGGAGCTGACGTGAACAGTCCTTTTAAATTTGTGAAGGCAGCCTGTGCCTCGGGATTCCAACAAAACCGGACATTCTGCTTGGTCAGCTGCGTAATCGGGGAAATAATAGCGGAGAATCCCTTGATGAACCTCCGGTAGAAGTTGGCGAAGCCAACAAAGTGATGCACCCCCTTCTTGTCTGAAGGTGCAGGCCAATCCGGAATAGCTGAAACCTTTTGCGGATCCATCTTGAATCCCTCTGTTGAAATTACCAGGCCGAGGAACTGAATACTCTGTCGCTCGAATTTGCACTTTTCTGGTTTTGCGTACAGTCCATGTTGACGGAGACGACAGAGTACGTTCTTGACATGTTCCCGGTGCTGCTCAATTGAAGTGGAAAAAATCGAAATATCGTCTAGGTAGACAATTACGTAAATGTCCAGGCAGTCCCTAAAAATGTCATTGACTAGATGCTGAAAAGTAGCAGGGGCGTTACATAGGCCAAAGGGCATTACTAGGTATTCGTAATGGCCGAACCTCGTCCGAAAAGCAGTCTGCGTGGATGCGGGCCAGGTTGTACGCCCCCAGAGGTCTAGTTTGGTAAACACAGAAGAGGTCCTGAGCCTCTGAAAGAGTTCGGGTACCAGGGGCAGAGGGTACAGATTCTTGACCGTAATTTTATTTAATTCCCGGTAGTCCACACAGGGCCGGAGAGAATGGTCCTTTTTCTCCACAAAAAAGATTCCCGCCCCTGCTGGAGAAGTGGAAGGATGGATGAACACCCTCTTTAGGTTTTCATCAACATACTCTTTGAGAACCTCTAGCTCCCGTTCAGAAAAGGGGAAGATCAGTCCAAAGGGAATTTCAGCCCCTGGGAGAAGCTCGATTGGACAATCGTATGGACGATGAGGTGGAAGGGTCTCAGCTCCCTGTTTGCTGAAAATGTCCAGGAATCCATGGTATTGTTTGGGCACAGCTGCGCGTACCTCTGAATCCGGCTCCAGGCATAACAGAGGACCAGAAGTGCTGAGACATGGAGGCATGCAGTGGTGTTGGCAATAAGGCGACTGAAACCTAATACACCCAGACCCCCAATCGATCTGCGGGTTATGGGCCTGAAGCCAGGGTAGATCCAAGATGACTGGAAACAGCGGGGATGCAATGGCATTCAGGTTTAATAGTTCCTTATGATCTGTAGAGGCGGGTACAAGCAAAGGAGGGGTTTCTTGAGTCACTACTCCTGACTTAATATGGGACCCGTCTGCTAAAAAGATGGAAAGTCCCTGGGTCTTAAGAAAGAAAAAACACACAATGGGAGAGTCCCCGAAGGGGGCTGCGCAACCCAGTAACATACAAAAACAAGGAAGGTTCCCCAGGGGTTTTTCAAAGGCAGCAAGAGGTTATACACAGAGTAATCGTGTAAAAAATATTTTATTGATCCAAAAAGAAAAATGGATGAAGTAGAAATATACAATGAATAAAATTTACATACTCTGGTTGAGAGCACACATAACATCATAAAACATCGATCCCCAGAAAACTTATCGGGAACGGGTACCCTAGGCTCAGGAGGTGGAGGCATTTCAGAGGAGGAAGTTGGGACCGAAGGTGAGTCTGCAGTGATGGCCTTGGTTTGCGTATGCCTATCCACTTGAACGTAACTGCCTTGTAGAGACCCAGGTGAGGGCTGCGAGGTCCTGACTGACGTCATCCATAGGCGAGGTCCCTCTTGCAGGCTCAGACATGGCGGTTTGATACTGTCACGTACCTTCCGTGTGAGCCTGACGTGCAGAGGGAGACCTCCCGTACAACCCCGGCTCGGAGACCACTGGAGTGGGGACAGTGGGGGTAAGAGCGCAGTGAGGTAAGGGTGCCTGCTTGATCCTCTTGGCTGGGTGAAGTAAAGACAAGCGAAAGCTGGAACAGCTGGAGCCGGGAGCAGCGGATGCAGGTCAGTAGGTGCAGGTATACAGAGCAGCGGATGCAGGTCAGCAGGCGCAGGTATGCAGAGCAGCGGATGCAGGTCAGCAGGTGCAGGTGTGCGGGACCGTGGATGCAGGTCAGCAGAGAAGCGGAGTCAGACAAGCCAGGTCATTCACATCAGGGTAAACAGCATAAGCGGCAGGCAGAGAGTAGTCAGAGTCCAGGCTGGGTCTTGGCAACAGATGATCAGACAGGTAACTGAGCAGGGTCAAACAAGCCAGAGTCAGGACTGGAGATAGGAGCGAGGTCAGGAAGCCGGGTCAAACACAGGAACACCATACAGGCACAGAGTCAGGAACGCAGGGAACAGAAGCAGATCAAACCGCAAGGGGCAACATCTCTGGAACGTCTTTTATAGGAAGTTCATGGGTGGAGCAAGGGGTTCAGGGTTCAAGAGCAATCAAGACACCAAAATGGATCAGATAGGTTATCCAGCAGATCAGACAGGGAACTGTACAGCATCCCAGATAGCTCAGTGGGAAGAGCCAACGCCTGACATAGAAGAGGTCCCAGGTTCAAGCCCAGTACGTCCCTGACACCCCCCCCCCCCTAAAATGTGAACAAATGTTTTGGTTCTCATTAAATTCAGGCAGAGTGGCAGAGGCTTTTTTATCTTGTCCCAAACTCATCTAGACCCCCCCCCCCAAAATGTGTACAATGGTTTTTGCTCTCAGTAAATTCAGGCAGAATGGCAGAGGCTTTTTTTGGAGGGCCCAAACTCATCTAGGACCCCCCCTAAAATTTTGCCAATGGGCCGTCAGAGGGGGTGAGGAATCTGATAAGTGGGCCTTGTGTTTTTAAATACTCCTTAAAATAAATGTTATGCTGATGTTGGCCAAGAATGTTTTTGTAGAATCTGCTTGCAATGTTATGTGCAAAAGTACAAAAAAATTATTCTTGTTTGACTCCACAGTTTCCTTCAACACCACAGGAATGGCAGACTGTGGCTTCCCAATTTGCTGAGCGGTGGGACTTCCCCAACTGCGGAGGGGCAATAGACGCGAAGCACGTCCGCATCGTGCCACCACCCCATTCGTGGTCTTATTATTATAGAGAGAAAAAATGTGTGTAGAGGACAAGGGAGTCCTCAGAATGCTTGGTTCTGAAGAAGTGCACGGAGGTGCACGAAACTTTAACATCGCCCCTACAGGGCCCCCCAGCAGGCTTTAAAACATGCACTCTAATTCAGCAATGCAATTTTTTTCCCCTGTGATCAGCAATACTCGTTGACATCACATCCTGCAGTCTATCCCTGTATAGCCAACTGAAAAGCCGTGTTCCTGATATACACCTGTACTTCTGACTGGTCATGTGACTGCACACCACGAGCAACTACTTCCTGGAGTATCCCCTGGAGAGCGGAGTGGCGCGCTGCTGTCTTACACTAATTCAGTGTCTCTCCTAGCCACCACAGAGCCGTCCCCTGTAAAGCAGTGAGGCAGTAAAGACTGTGACACCCTCTGTACGAGGATTCCTCTGCAATTGAAGTGGTGAGACCCCAGTGGGGGAGCCTTTTTCGCAACTTTACTTTCAGTCTCTATATCTGCTGTTTATCCTCCCATCACTCCGGAGGTCTGACTGCTCTGTGTGGGACGATTGAACTGTGATATGTCCCGGTCTGCTCACTGACCAAGTTCATTTGTAGAAGTAATTTATTACAGACATTATAAAAGAGCAAATACTTGGTGCTATAGTGCTATCTGTCTATGACCTAGATGTATTAAATCTTTGGAACACTGCACTTTCAACTCCAGTCAGGTGGCTACAAGCATGTTCAAAATGCACAGTAAGCTTTTTCATGGTTAAGTGAGGTCATCCATACCTGTCTGTGGACTGTAGGAATATTGATTGAATCTATCATTTAGAGAATTATCCCTGCTACAGACTCATTGTGCTATCAATTGTATAGCTATTTGATATTTATGAAAGACTATTCTTGACCGTATATCTACTAACCAGTTAAACTACAGGCAGCATTGCGGTGCTACTTTTTGCTGAATTAATAGAGTTTGTGCTGTTTTTTTGTCTTTAGGAGTGCCCTGCATGTTTTTATTAATAGCTGCAGCATGTTTTTAATATTTATTGGTTGAGTATAGATAGATGTATTGTGTTAACTAGGATTGCACTGTTTTCCTTGCATATACTTTCAATCTGAGTGTATGTATTCACCCCCATATTTAAATAAAGCCTATTATATATTTTTTGTACCACAAGCCGTTGTTGACCCTTCCCCTTTTTTGCATTCTGAGGACAGCCTTGTCCTCTACACACATTTTTTCTCTCTATACTGGTCTTTGCTATATGGGGCAGGTATCCCGTCTATCACTGACGAATCGGCTGGTACTTCATTAATTAATTAATCTATTTAATGAGAGTGGATTCTGGAATTCTATTTATTTTCCTTGTCTTATTATTATAACTATAAAGGTTTTAATAGTATTGTGTTGATGGCGGTGGTGTCGGCACAGTATGAATTTCTGTATGTGGATGTGGGGAAGAATGGCCGGATGTCCGATAGTGGTGTCTTCGTACGGATGGTGTTTGCCCAACATCTCCAGACTGGTGGCCTGACACTGTCACCTGATGAGGACAACGTTGAGGGCCTTCCGTTCGTTTTTATCGCTGATGAAGCTTTCGGGCTGGGACCACAACTGATGAGGCCATTCCCCCTAAGGACCCTCACCCCGGAGAGGAGGATTTTTAACTACTGGCTGGCCAGAGCCCGAAGGGTTGTTGTGAATGCCTTTGGGATAATGGCCAGCCGGTTCCGCCTGTACCTTACATCAATACATATAGCGGAATACAAACTGAACCATATCGTCTTCAGCTGCTGCATCCTGCACAACTTTTTGCGTAAAAATTCCTCAAATTATCTGGCCACAGTTGGGCCTGAGGCCAGACTTTTGGGGAATCCCCTAATGGGCCTGGATACTGGCCGTACTGGCTTGCCCCGCCTAAAGTGCCCGTGAAGTGCGGGATAAATATGTGGAGTATTTTACGGGTAGGGGGGCCATTGCTATGCCAGAGAATGTCTGATTTTTTTTGTGAATAAACAAAAAATATTATCTGTTAAAATATTGAATTCTCTTTATTTCTTGTGTTTCTTTTAGCTGTCTCCTGTGTTCTCCTAGTGCACTAGTAGTGCCAAGTGGATTTTCCTTTAGTAAATAACCCCCATTGTCACAGTAAACACAAAATTTACTTTAAAAACTGGCATTGAGCATTGAAATAAGAAGCCACACATTGCTGATTAGAAAACTATTTTTACTCTGTGCACATTCACATGTGCGTTATAAAATTTCAGGGTAAATGCAAACATATTTTTTAATCCAAGTTTTTTCACAAAAAAAATAGTGTTTTGCATAAACAGGCATGTTTCAAACCATAAAACATATTCAACTTTGGAACTTACAAAGTTCAACCTTGAAAAACTGAAGGCAATATCAGACATTATAGTAGTTATATGTTAAAAATGTGTTGATCTTGCCTTCATCAGATGGGGTCACCCCTGAACAAGCCAAATTTTGAAGATGCACACAAATTGTGATGCAAAATGGGGATTTACCTCCTGATCCCATGCCTAATGTCATCATGTGCTATCTCCCATCACGGAGGATCAATGGACGTGTTTTGGGGGTGCAATCCCTTCCTCCCACCTACTTGAGTTGCGAGAAAGGGCTTGCACCCACAAAACACGTACATTCATTTCCCCTGATGGGAGATAGCACATGTTGACACACTGTGTGCATCTTCAAAATTTGGCTAGGAAAAATACAATAACATTTCGGAAATTAGTCCACAAAAACTTGGTGGCATTTTGAATCTATTTAGATTCTCCCCAACACATCAATCATGTTCTTAATTTGTTGGCCAAAAAATTGAGTTTCTGCCTTATGATGTCTATTTCCCGACTCCAACCCATGAGGTCCTGGATTAGGATTTGTGCACTTGCACTGGAGAAATGAGGAGATTCTTCTACAACCACCACATCACCTAAAAAAAATACACACCATGTATTATAAATATGCAGGCCTAAAAATCTCTTAC
The DNA here is from genome assembly GCA_029206835.1 of Rana muscosa. Taxonomy (NCBI): domain Eukaryota; kingdom Metazoa; phylum Chordata; class Amphibia; order Anura; family Ranidae; genus Rana; species Rana muscosa. Next base: position 773,922,263 of record CM055117.1, read on the forward strand.
CTGAAGCTGTGGTGACATACACTGACCTGTTGTGGTGACAATTTCGCCCACTTCCTCCACCACTTCCTCCACCTCTCCTTCCTCCACCTCTCCTTCCTCCACATATTGAGGTTGGGGTTCTCTCTGTTCTTTCCGAGGTGTGGGGTTCCTGGTGTCCGCTGAGTGGTGTCCTCCGAGTCTTTGCTCCCCTATGATAATGAAACAAAAGGTATACTTAGCACACAGATATTTGAGGCCAGAAATAGGAACATGAAACATTGCTTGGAAGTGTGGTACAATTGTCTGTTTTTTCAGAGTCCCAAGATGAAGACATGATTTTTCCCTTACCAAAGATGGAATACTTACCTTTTTTGGACAATTTTCACACATGGAGACACCCCAAAAGTATCCACTGAAGCAACTGTGTGCGACACCCTAAAAAGTTTGTTCTGGTGTCCCACACTAGTGCTCCTGAGTCCAGATGTGTAAACAGCTGCTGAGTGTCCTCTCCTTTTCACCGAATCTATAGTTTGCATTTCATTCTAGTTACAAACACATCTAGACAAATATGTTATAAACTTAATTTAAATACAAATAGGCAGGACCACATGTTTTTTACCTGTATCTGCCCAAAACATCGTATTTTGTGGGCAAACTATGTTTACTACGACGATTACTTTGGCCACTAACCTGAAAGTTGCCATTTTAAATTGTCCAACCAGTCAATAAAAGCACACGGAGCAACATGCAAGTAATAATAATAATAATAATAATAATAACACAGGAGAAATACTTAATTTTTTGAAGCAGTTTCCTGATCTTTCTGTAGTGATCCTGCTCCCTCAGTTTCAGGTCAGACCAACGTTTCCTCAGCTGCTCCTTGGATCGTTGTACCCCAAAATTCCTGTGCAGACTTCTTTCTGACATTTGGGTCGGTGTACGGCCCAAGCTTCCCATCATAATCGCTCCTCCTCAAAATGTCGCAAAAAGTGCACTCCGAAGAGAGCGATTCCTCAATGGGACTTTTTAGGGTGACTGTTGAAAACCTCTATGTGGAGTAATGTAGTACAAAAGTATTGGTCATAAAGACTGATTTATTGAAGTTTTTTACAAAAATATAGATATATAGCATGAGGGGCTACTACTGTAAAAACACAACATGTGTCCAAGTAACCAGTGTGCATACACTGAGAAAGAAATAATCACAATGCATATAGACAGATATCATAAATTACACAAGGAAAGGAGAAGAATGTAGTACAGGACCCGACACTGTCTCAAAGGTAGGACAGATACCCAACGTTTCAAGGCCTTTTAATTGTACAGCCTCTTCTTCAGGGGTAGGGTGCTGCACCTTTTAGTGTTAGATGATATCTGTATCCAAAAAAAAATACAAAATCAGAAAATGAGACAAAGTGACGAATAAATAACAACAAATAAACAGAAAAGAACAAAGAGCAATGATGGTAGAATAGGGTCATTAATCATGTGGACATGTACTAAACTCCAAATTATATATATAGGTACATAGTATGTTGTCAACAAAGGGTTATTTAAATACTGACCCTGTATATTACGTGTATACGGGTTACTTTGTAGTAGCAAGTGATAAAAAGACACGATAGTTCTGACTTGAGGATTAATGGTGTTGTTCCACAGAAGGTTGGACCAGCAGGTGACAGGGGTGGGTCCTCTACTCAGATGGTATAGTGTCCCGCTGGACGACTTGGTCCACAGAGGGCGTAAAGAGTGTCAGATACCGCCCTCACACCACAGGTGCAGAGGAGCTGCTATCCATGCAGTGGAGGGACCTCCCAATGTTCAGAGAGTGCCTGAGTATCAATAGAGATGGATATTAGGATGTATAGAGAGAAGGTATGAGACTCTCTAATAACATGTGTCCTAGGGGCAACCTACCTGAAAAGGTTAATACTGCTTCACGTAAGCCGTACCCAAGGGTCATGAACTATGCCCTAAAAGAAGGACATATAGAGCTGACCTAAAGTATGAGTAGAAATGGGGCTTGTTAGATATCAAAGGGATTCAAAAACACTCTCATAGCACGCCACATAATTAACACATAACCTACCCGAATGGATAGTATTGCCTAGGCTAGGCCGCACCAGGAGACGTAGGGGGAAAAAAATGTCCACCATCTCCGCCATCTCTGTAAACGACATATTTGAGGCCTTATATCTCCTCCTGGATCGTGACGTTTCCGGCTCCGGGCTTTCCTCGTCGTTAATGGAATTATCATGCACCTGCTGTGTCTCCACCATGTCTCTCCCACTGCGTGCCGAAAGAGAAGGGGCGGGGAATATATTCTAAAGAATGTCAGGGGCGGGCGACGCGGGCGGAGGTTCACGCATGCGCAGTGTATATAAAGCTAACACGCATGTATCGTAACTACGTTCTGTGTGCGGAGGAAGGATGACCGAAAGTGCCGAACGTCCTAAACAAAGGTAAAATTTAAACTTGGGGCATCAGTGGCCTATACTGCTTCATGATTTAGGCCTATATTGGGATAAGATTAGGACAGTTTAGGCTGACCTAGTGTTTTTGTCTTGTGTTTTATCTTGCAGCAAATATGCAGCACTTTAAAGACCCTCAAATCCTGTCAGCTTTGATTGACAAATAAAGGGACATGAGAAATTTATGTGAGCTAAAGCATGATTTGTATCATAACTGAGACGCAAGGAGGGCAACGATGGACAAATTTGTTGAATTTGTGCAGACAATGATCCCCAAGGCAGACTTGGTGAATAATAAAAAAAATAACTTGAGGAATATGTATAGCAAGGAGTACATTAAAATCCTCAAATCACGGAAATCAGGAGTAGCAGCAGCAAAAGTGTATGTCCCCAAGCTGTGGTACGACAAAAGACTGCGTTTTCTGGACGACCAACTTGATGCCAGGGAATCACTTTCCACTCTTCCCTCCAGCCTTCTCTCCACCCTTCCCTCCACCCCAGCAGAGGGTGACGAGGACCAGCCTGGCATGGAAGACCTGGATCTGAACATCTTTAGCCAGGTATAGTATTTTTATACATATTTATTGTCCAATAATTATTGTTGGGAACAAGATGATAGTATTGACAAATTAATGATTAATCAAAAAGTGATTTACCTCTCAATAGACGGTAGTGGCCAAAAATGATTGGGACAAGAATGAAAACTGATGGGGACAGAATGAGAGTCTTTTCTATTGAATAACATTCAATTTGCAACAGACATAAGCTGAAAATTGTGTGTGATTGATGAACCAAAAACTAAAACGATGTCCCTTTTTCATACACAGGATGACATCAGCCAGGACGAGGCTCTGGATTGTAGCAGCCAGGAGGAGACAGGGGTGAGTGGCAGCCAGGAGGTGGCTGGGCCCAGTGTCAGGCAGGAGGTGGCCAGACCCAGTGGCAGCACCCAATCACATGTGCCTGCCCTCTGCCTTAGATAAAAGGCCCAGGAGGGTGACTCAGATGGAGGAGGAATCCCTGAGACTCTTAAAGGAGGCAAGTGAGATCATCAGAGCCCCCCCCCCGAAGCTGAAGAGGCCTATGGCTGCTATGAGGCCACTAGACTGTCGAAAGTTGAGGAGGGCCAACGCATCCTCTGTGAGGGGATTATTTCTCGGGCCCTTCAGAAAGCAGTGAGGGGCCAGCTGACTGAGACCACCCATGACTGTGATCTCGCCCATCCTTCTCCTCCTCCTCCTCCACCTGCCACAAGTCCACCACCAGAGCCACAGCCTGCAAGGAGGCGTGCAGGAAGGTGTGGAGGTAACGATGCAGGGAAGCGTGGAGGGAACGCTGCAGGGAAGACCAGAAAGTGAAGACCTGGCTTCAGTCTGGTCTGACAGAAGATGCAGTCTGTTGTAGTACCACAGACTGGGGACATATATGTCTTCTGCTGCTGCTCCTGATTTCTGGGATTTGGGGACCAGATTGTGCTCCCAATTATATGGACTCCTCAAGTTAGATATTTTATTTTCCACACACTTGATGTCTGCCCTGGGGTCCAAAGGCTGCGCAAATTCGACCAATTTCTCCATAGTTGCCTTTCCTCTTTATTTTGTTAGCCAGAATAAATGGATATTTGATTTACTTTAAATACTTGCCTATGTGTTTTTCTTAAATAAGGACAGTTTGTTTGTGAGTAGGCAGGTACATTTCAAAAATACAATGTGTAATTAACAAGGGACACCAACACCAACCTCCTTGAGGTAAAAAAATACAAGATAATAATGTTGTTGTGGTAACCATAAATTAAAAATGGAGATCACAAGAAAATATTAAAACCCAAAAAAAAAAAATAGTAGATCTTTATTAAAATCACCAAAAAAAAAAATAATTTTTGGAGATCTGGCTTTAAAATCAAATACAAATATTCATGAGATCACAAGAAGCAATAAAAAAACAAGTTGGTCAGAACTCTGTGTGAATATTAGCAGCAAAAAAAAATCATTATTCTAGCATTAGAAAGAAGAAAATAATGTGCTACATTAAACGATGCAATAATTTGCAGCATGACGAATGTGCTATCTCCATTACAAACACTAGGTTTAACAGTCTGAGCTCTTCCGTCTCGTAATTTATTCTGAGCATGCATGGTTTTTTCTCCGTCGGAGTTCCACACAGACGAACGGAATTTCTAACCTCCAACGGAAAAAAGTCAGATGGGGCACACACACGGTCGGAATATCTGATGAAAAAATTTTGTCAGACTTTTTACATCGGAAATTCCAATCGTGTGTACAAGGCATTAGGTGTGAATGGGGAGCAGGTGTGTTACATTTGGTGTCATCGCTCTCACTCTCTCATACTGGTCACTCGTGGCAAAGAACTCTCTGAGGATCTGAAAAAAAGAATTGTTGCTCTACATAAAGATGGCCTAGGCCAGCCTTCAAAAATTCCTGATTTAGGCAACGACAGCCTAGTACTGCATCTCCAGCTTCCACCCGAACAACTACTCCCCTGCTGGGCTGATCCTGAATATCTAAGGAGGCCTGTCCACGCCAATCCAGGTTAGGGATTGGTCAAGGCTCCTCAGAACACTACAGACAGCTCCACCTCTCCTCTCCTCCTTCATTCCAGAAGCTTCCAGCATGTTCTGGAAAGAAGTGGGAGGTCTCAGTGATGCTGCCTGAGTCACTCCCAACCCAGATCAAACAAATAGTTTTGGCTACCAGCCGAACCTGGAATTTAACTACACTACAGAAAACCTAACTACTGTAGCCTAACAACACTAGAGGGTTCTACACTGGTTTTCACATAGAATAGATTGTCATGCTGTGGGATGCGAGACACTTTAGTGATTTTCAGTGAATTTCTTTAGAGAATTTTTGGTTTGTGGTAAGTGTTTTTAAAAACATCTCTCTACTTAGCAGTGTTTTGGTATATTTGGGAATAAAACCCATAAATCTTCCGATTTGGAACCTAAATGTGTTTGATTATACAATTTATTGCCTAGCCATTGGGCCACGTTTACATCTATCCCTGACTTTATGGGAACACCTCTTATCATACTTTATGGAAAATTTAGGGCTTTTTACATTCTGGCCAATCAATGAGGTATGATTCATTGTCATGTCTTTAGACTTTTCTTCCTAGTAAAATAAACCAGTGAGCTACTTTCAGAAGAATAAACTTTGTTTTACTGTTTATTGGTTTATAGATTTTTATCACGTATTCATATACAACTTGATAAACTTTGGATGCAATGGCTGGCTGTTCAATAATTTTCTTTAGGTGAGATAATGCTCTCTGTCCTTGTCTTCATTGTCCCCCCAGAGGGTTCTTGGTCCATCTCTATGACCCCTTAGGACACTTAAAAAGATAATATTATTTTTTATTTTCTCCTATTTATATATATATATATATTTTTTTTTATTTTTTTTTCTCTCTGCTGGGTACCTCTCCACAATGGGATTTATTGTGCATAATTTAAATATGAATTAACCGGTTCCCGACCGGCTCACGCAGATATACTGCAGCAGAATGGCTCTCCTGGGCGAAATCCTGTACATATACGGCTTCGCCCAGACGCCACCAGAGGGCGTGATCGCCGCTGGCCACGCGCAATCGTGTGCACCAGCGGGAGCACAGGGGTTTGTGTGTGTAAACACGCAAATCCCTGTGCTATCAGAGGAGAGAAGACAGATTGTGTGTTTCTAGTAGAAACCACAATCTGTCATCTCTCCTAGTCAGTCCCCTTCCCCCCACAGTTAGAACACACAATAGGGAACACAGTTTACCCCTTGATCGCCCCCTAGTGTTACCTCCTTCCCTGCCAGTGACATTTACATAGTAATCAGTGCATATTTATCGCACTGATCACTCTGTAAATGTGAATGGTCCCAAAAAATGTGTCAAAAGTGTTTATGAATTGTTTATTTAAGTTTGTTTAGGTGTACCTGACCTTCTTTCCCTGTTTGGATCATGAAGGAAGTGTCAAGGGTGCATGGTTGTGTCCCTGTCATAACTGTGTCCCAGGCCCAGACGCACAGCCAGATGCCCATGAACTATGATGTTATTGCTTTGGAGAGCTACTAGAGAGCTACCATTCTATCCGTTGTACCATGTGAATACATAATTAAAATTGTCACTATTTAAAATTTTTAACCTTCAAGTTACAATATTTAAAGTACTCTGTAACATTACAACTAATAATCTTTTTGGCACAGTCTTTTGACTTTTGTTAAAAAAAGTGAATTTAAGCCCCTTATGACCCAATGAAAGTATTCCCTGGTGACAGGTATTCAAATTGCAATGTTCAAAAAGTATATCAAATGATTTATTTCAGACAAACTAGGATGTATTTCATTGAAAAAGTGAACAAAGGATTGCGGCAAACACCTTCATACGTTGACAGACAATATCTGTCAGTTTTTCTTTTCACATTTTCTTAACCTATACTTGAACAGGAAAAAGAAAAATAACCAATTATTTACCCATGGGCTGTAACTGCTAGGAACACGGTCCCCTGCAGTAGTGGAGAGACTGTTTTTATAATTTTTGAAAATTTCAGAGGTGGTTATAAAGTATTTATGTTAAAAGGAATGAAAGCTGGTTGAATTTTTGAATTAGAGTTACTACAGCACAGAATGATCAGTGTTATTTGAGAAATTATCTTTATAACGCGTGAGCAGATTTACAGCCTAATAGAAATAGCTGCCTGTTGTGACAAACTAAAAACCACATGGAATCAGTGAGTCATGACAAGGCAGATGCTTGGCACATTGTGAGTCTGTTAAATGGCACTTGGTGGCGTATTGTACCAAACATCACTGACAGATCTATAGAAAGTCACCTACATACTCTGTAATTGTATCACAATGGATAACACACCACTGATATACTCTGTGCAGGAATTATGAACAAATGTTCTGAGACCAACCTAATGGACGAGCTATTTATAATTTTTCAAAATATATATTTTTTTGCACTGACTTTCCAGGTGGCATTTCATGCTGTGCTGCTCCAAAATACATTATGTGCTATGAAAATAGCAAGACACAGCAGAGGAAATATCCAGCACAGCTGTGTAATGGCATTTTAGAGATGAAACGTATCTCTATATAATTTTGTACTATATGATGGTGTACATCCCGCTTTGCTCTGTCTTGGCTCAATGTGCAGAAATTATTTTAATATACCAGCTTTTAAAATGTATTAAAACCAAATCTACACTATTTATTAAACAATTTGAATTTATACTGTGTCCAGTAAAAGCAGACTCCCTTTTTATAATTAGGGCAGTTAGAGGGTTTTCAACAAAGACTGCATTCACTATAAAAGCACAATGCATTTGATTTCAGCAGTAGTGACTGTGCACCAAAGCATCGCAGTACCTACTGTGCAACCCATTGCAGCAGCCGCTTCTGAAGCAGCACTTTCTGTCCCCGGGAGTTTGGTGTTTGCATTATTTGACACAAGAGGAAAGAATACAAACAAGGGTTTATGAGTACTTAAAGTGGATCCCAATAAAACTGACAAAAGCAATTGAATCTTGATTTCAAAGGCACTGTATTAGATCTCATGGGGTTAGTTATTGTTCTAGCATGCTTTGTTATAGAATAGAAACAAACCAAGTCGGGTCCTTAACAGCACATGAATGAGATAAGGTGAGATCTACCTGGGAGTCACCATTGACACAGCCTTGCCAGGGGGCAGCTGTGAGGCATTGGATACATCACCAGTGTCTATTAAAGACCAGGAGGTGTGTGAAATAAATGTAAGTTTTAGGCTCGATTCACATCCATGCATGTTATTTTTGAGCGTTTCTGCAGTGCTTTTTGCTGTGCTTTCTGCATGTTTTTAACCGCAATTTTACAGTGGTTTTGCCACGATTTGTGTTTTGCGTTTTTTATACTGTATATAGCTGGTTGCTAAGGAGAGGGTCGGGAAGCTGGCCACCGCGTCCTTAACGACCAACAAGTCATCAGCTGTCAGCGGGCTTCCCTGCTGACAGCTGAATGCAAAAAAAAAATGGGGGGCATGCGGTCTGGTATGGTTCAGGAGGCGCTCAATCGTCCCCTCCCTTTCCTGACCTGGCAGGCTGCATGCTCGGATAAGGGTCTGGTATGGATTTTGGGGGGAAACCACGCCATTTGAAAAAAAAAATTGGCGTGGGGGGTTCCCTCTGAATCCATACTAGACCCTTAGTGTAAAAAAAAAAAATTTAAGCCGGCAATTCTTATTTTTAGATTTAGGTGTCAGCGGGGAAGCCCGCTGACAGCTGATGACTCATCAGTTGTTAAGGATGTGGCGGCCGGCTTCCCAGCCCTTTCCTTAGCAACCAGCTGTATACACTGTGTAAAAATAAAAATATGAAATGCAAATCGCGGTAAAAACGCAGCACTTGCGTTTTGGATGTGGTTCAACTGAAGTCTATTACATGCGAAATGCATCAAAAACGCATTAGTGTGAATCAAGCCTAAAGGAGGAATAGAGTTTGGGTTAGTGTCTGATGTAAACAAAAAAAACATCAGCACAGGCTCTTGCTGAGTTCCAGAATGCATTTGCAAGCTATTAAAAGTCCTGTGAAAAAAAAAAGGAGAGCAGGGTTAGGGTAGAGCAGCCTTTCTCAACCTTTTCAACACAGAGGAACCCTTGAAATAGTTCTCTGGTCTCGGGGAACCCCTGCTAAAAATTACAGATCTACAATTCATGAAACCTTAGTGTGATGGTCAGTGGGAAGGACGGTCCTTACACTTGTGGTCAGATATCTAAAAAGATCAATGGTGTCAGTAGGAAATTATCTGAGAGGCAGAAATTGCCCAATGCTGAAGGAACCCCTAGCAACCTATGGAGGAACCCTAGGGTTCCACGGAATCACTGGGTTAGAGCAAGGGTGCCCTCTGAGCCCCTCTGATGTGACCCGTGACCTCAAACCAGGGAAGTGCATGCCCATGCTATGGGATTGTGGGTTGACTAGACCAGATCAGGATTAATGGGTTGTCGACCTGCCATCCCAGAGCAACAGAGTGCATGGAGCCTCCTTCAGCGATGGGAGCAGAGGAAATAGATAGCCGCAGAGGGTATAGAAGCCACATAAGCCAATGCTTGGATGATACCAAGTGCACTTAACCTGGGACCTTTCTAGCAGCTTGGAGAGCGATGCCAATAGCAGCTGGAGGAGGAAAAGTTCAGTGTATTAAATCAGATACACTGCACTTTTGCAACAAGCATTTCTTTCTCGTACATCACGGGACACAGAGCGACATAGTCATTACTAATGGGTTATATAGTTACCGTCAGGTGCTGGCACTGGCAACTTCCAAAACCGGAAGTACCCTCCCCTATATAAGCCCCTCCCATCCGGGAGCACCTCAGTTTTTTGCCAGTGTCTAAGGTGTTGGCCAAGAAGAAACATGTGTTTTTCACTGAGCTTGCGTACAGGTTCTTTTGGGCCTCAGTAAGCTATTCCGGATCCGACCAAAAAAGCTTCATAGCTAAACGGTCGGTACCCGGGCCTTGCAAAGAGAAGAGCAAGGTTCTGCCTGTAATGCTTCTCTTAGGAGAGCTGGACCCTGGGATCCAGAGCTCTGGTCATACCCACGACCAAGATGTTTTCTGTGCAGGGTGCTATACAGGTCCAGGGGAGTGGAATCCTTGGGAACCCGGTCCCTGAAGGTTTGATTACAATGCCTGCCGTGATAGGTGAAGTTTGGGCTTTTGTGGACCAAACAAAGTCCTGCGGCGAGGAACAGGTAAGTGGGGGCCCCCAGGAACTTGGTTCTATTGGGGGACCCCCAAGCCTAATTTGTCTTTCTGTCTGTTACCTAATGGTATTCCCGCAAGATTCTGTGCATGCCTGTAACTACTAAAAAAAATGTAATAATTTTTAATGGTGGTCAAGAAAAAAAAAAAAAAAAAATGTTTTTTTATATATATTTAGTATATTAGACTGCGGTACCTGTGTTTGTCCACTAGAGGCCGCTGTGGAATGTTTTCTTGTCATGTGGACTAGTTTCTTCTCAGAGAGCAAAGTCCAGGCAGTTGGTGAGTTCTCCTATAGGAAACTGCTTCCTCTGCCATGTTGCAGTGCTCGTCCATCCCCCGGCCTGCGGCAAAGAGGGGCCCTGGCTCCTGTCCCTGGTTTCCATGTTCGAAATTAGCGCAGAGGGCGCACGTGGCCGCGCGCGTGCGCGTGCACGCGCCTCTATATATAGAGGTGAGCCGGGAAAGGGGGCGGAGCCTGGGGGATGACGCTCTGTGCGCGCCGCAGCGCTTCTGCGCATGTGCGGGCGTCCCAGCAGGTTTTAAAAAAGCCACAATATTGTAGTAAGCTGGCTATGAAGTACAGAGACAGAGCTGGCAACATTTAAAGGCATACAGCAAGCGGTTGATACAGGCATCCCCTAGAAAGGCACATTAGTAGACACCAACTGTTTATTATAGCAGCATTTATGCTAGACTATTATCAGTAACTGGTGTATTTCGGCTGGAATACCTCAGCTTTGTGGCTTAGGAATATGCCGTCTAAAAACTCCGGGACTAGAAATTCCAGGAGGAATAGGGGGTCTCCATCGGGCTCTGAGGATCTTGGGCATGCTTTGGCTGCACCAGTCTCCCCTGAAGAATCAGAGGTTAGTGACCGTAGGGCACCCCCAGGAGTACCTGGTACTGTGGCTGTCCTCAGTTCACCTGCTCCTGTGTATGTAACAGAGGAGGTTTTTTCCTCAGCTCTGGGAGGACTGGAAGAGAGATTGTCAGCATTAATCGCTGCTTCCCTGTCACAGGAGAAAAGCGCTCGATCTCCGTCTCCTCCCTCAGAGTGCCTGTTAACAGAGCAACAGTCCCATACAGAGGTCGACCTACCTGAGGGGGATCAGGATGAGGTTGATTCGGTTGTAGAGGAATCAACAGTGGAAGAGCCGTTCTCAGCATCACATGCTGAGAGGTTATGGGTTCAGTCCCTGACTAATATGGTCCGATCAGCATTTAAAATGCCACTTGCGGAGCCATCCTCCACTTCTGTCTCCTCGTTGGGGTCGCTAAAAGCTCCCCAGACTGTTTGTTCCTTTCCGATCCATCCTTTACTGGAGGGGCTCATTTACCAGGATTGGGAGCATCCTGACAAAATATTTACTCCCCCCAAGAGATTTCCGGTGGTCTATCCCATGGAGGATAAGTTCATCAGAAAATGGAAGGTCCCTACAGTGGACGCAGCCATCTCTTGTGTGAATAAATCACTGACATGTCCGGTGGAAAATGTCCAAATGTTCAAGGACCCAATAGATAAAAAATTGGAGTCATTATTGAAATCTGCTTTTTCTACAGCAGGATTGGTGACACAACCAGCAGTGGCAGCTATAGGGGTCTGCCAAGCAGTGAAGGATCAGTTGAAACAGGTCTTAAGAGACTTGCCGGATCAGCAGGCTCTTGCCCTAGCTGATCTACCTAGAGCCTTATGCTTTGCGGTGGACGCTATAAAGGATTCAATCCATCAGGCCTCCCGCCTTACGCTGTCTGTAGTACATATGCGCAGGCTTCTATGGCTCAAAAACTGGTCTGCTGAAGCTCCCTGTAAAAAATTGCTGGTCAGCTTCCCATTTCATGGGGAGCGCTTATTCGGGGAAGACCTGGACAAGTATATCCAGAGAATTTCCAGCGGTAAAAGTACACTTTTGCCGGTTAAAAATAGAGTTAGAGGTCCCTCCTTTAAGAGGCCGGCTTCTCCAGTCCCTAGGACATCGGCTGTGAAACAGTTCCGACGGCCTCCCCGGTCAAATCCCGGAGGTAAAAATCAGGGACAGTTGCAGGGTAACAAGAAGCCCTGGAGCAGGAGAGGTACAAAACCTCCCCCAAAGTCAAATGCATGAAGGGTTGCCCCCACCCAATCGGGTGGGGGGAAGACTTCAGTTGTTCACAGAAACCTGGCGGGACACGATCCGAGACAGATGGGTGCTCTCCGCAGTAAATCTGGGATACAAATTGGAGTTAAAAAACTCCCCTCCTTCCCGCTTTATAAGGTCAAACGTGCCAAGGGATCCCCAGAAGAGAGGATCCCTCCTGTTGGCACTGGAACAATTATTGCTTCAAGCAGTAATTATAGAGGTTCCCCTGGAAGAATGGGGGTTCGGGTTTTACTCAAACCTCTTTACAGTTCCGAAGCCAAACGGGGACGTGAGGCCCATATTAAATCTAAAAGGGCTAAACAAATTCCTACATATCAGGACTTTCCGGATGGAGTCGATCCGATCGGTAGCCACTGCCCTACAAGGGGAGGAATGGTTAGCCTCGATCGACATCAAAGATGCTTATTTGCACATCCCCATCTTTCCACCCCACCAAAAATTTCTACGCTTTGCGGTAGAAGGGCGCCATTTTCAGTTCAGAGCCTTACCCTTCGGTCTGGCCACAGCACCAAGAGTGTTCACAAAAATTCTGGCCCCATTATTGGCCAATCTAAGAACACGAGGTGTAACGATAATGGCATATCTAGACGACTTGTTGCTGATAGACCACTCAGTGGAAAAACTAGAAGTGGTTGTTCACGAGACAATCAAGTATCTGGAATATCACGGTTGGATTATCAACCGAGACAAGTCAGCCCTAAAACCAGTCAAAAGTCTGGAATACTTGGGGCTAAGGCTGGATTCAGACCAGAGAAAGATTTTCTTGCCTCAAGAAAAGGGGTCGTCTTTGAGAGATTTGATCCACTTAGTGGGTTCAAAAAGACAGCCATCCATACGCCTGTGCATGAGGCTGCTGGGAAAAATGGTGGCATCATTCGAAGCAGTACCCTACGGTCAATTCCATTCAAGGAAGTTGCAAAGGGCCATACTGTCAGCCTGGAACAAAAAAGTTCAGGCTCTGGACTTACCAATGTCCTTGTCCCCTTCCGTTCGCAGGAGCGTCCGCTGGTGGTTGGTTCCCCAGAATCTGGAAAGAGGGAAATCCTTCAGTCCGATTTCCTGGAAGGTGGTCACTACAGATGCCAGCCTTATAGGCTGGGGAGCAGTACTGGAGCAATGGTCTCTCCAGGGCAGATGGTCGGATGCGGAAAAGGCCCTGCCCATCAATCTCTTAGAGATACGAGCAGCCCGGTATGCCCTAGTAGCATGGACATCCAAACTCCAAGGGTCCCCTGTCAGAGTTCAGTCAGACAATGCCACAGCAGTGGCATATATCAATCGTCAGGGGGGCACCAGGAGTCGTGCAGCCCAAAGGGAAGTAAATTACATCCTGAGATGGGCAGAAAGATATGTCCCAGCCATATCTGCGGTATTCATTCCAGGGGTGGAGAATTGGAAGGCGGACTTTCTAAGTCGCCAACAATTATGCCCAGGGGAATGGTCCCTTCATCCCGAGGTTTTCCGGACAATATGTCAGCGGTGGGGAACACCGGATGTAGATCTGCTAGCATCCAGATTCAACACAAAAGTGGACAGGTTTGTCTCTTGGGCAAGGGATCCCCTAGCGTGCGGCTCGGATGCCCTAGTGTTCCCTTGGGATCAGTTCAAGCTGATATATGCATTCCCACCGCCACAATTGTTACCTCGATTACTCCGCAGAATCAGGGTAGAAAAGAAACCAGTGATTCTGGTGGCTCCAGCGTGGCCCCGAAGAGCATGGTACGCGGAGATTGTAAAAATGTCTGTGGGGAGTCCTTGGACCCTCCCACATCGTCCGGACCTGCTTTCGCAGGGACCGATATACCACCCTTCCTTACCAGCCCTAGGTTTGACGGCCTGGCTATTGAAGCCCACATTCTAAAAAAGAGAGGGCTCTCTAATGCTGTGGTATCTACCATGATCAATGCCAGGAAGCCGGTATCCAGGCAGATCTACTATAGAATCTGGAAGGCGTACATCGCCTGGTGTGAAGCCAAGAAATGGCATCCACGTAAATACGTAATAGGTAGGATTCTGGACTTCCTACAATGGGCTGTAGATAGGAAGCTTGCCTTGAGTACTATCAAGGGTCAGATTTCGGCCTTGTCAATATTTTTTCAAAGGCCCTTGGCTTCGCATTCACTAGTCAAAGCCTTTATACAAGGAGTGATGCGTATTAGTCCTCCGGTTAATATTCCCATATGTCCATGGGATCTAAACTTGGTTCTGTCGGTTCTACAGAAACAACCATTTGAACCATTACAGCATATTTCCTTAGTGCTTCTCACCAGGAAATTGATTTTTCTAGTAGCCATTTGTTCGGCTAAAAGAGTATCGGAATTAGCAGCTATGTCCTGTAAGGAGCCATATCTGGTTATCCATAAGGACAGAGTAGTGTTACGTCCTCATCCAGCCTTTCTTCCTAAGGTGGTATCGAGTTTTCATTTGAACCAAGATGTGGTTCTTCCTTCTTTTTTCCCCAAGCCTACTTCGGTAGAGGAAAAGTTATTGCATTCTTTGGATGTAGTAAGAGCAGTTAAAGCTTATCTAAAAGCCACTGCTCAGATTCGCAGAACGGATACTTTGTTTATTCTGCCGGAAGGCCCCAGAAAGGGTCAGGCAGCGTCAAAATCTACTTTAGCCAAGTGGATTCGACAGGTCATAATACAAGCCTATAGCTTGAGAAGTAGACCGCCTCCGTTCAAAGTTAGGGCGCACTCCACGAGAGCAGTTGGAACTTCATGGGCAGTGCATCACCAGGCCTCCCTGGCTCAAATCTGTAAGGCCGCAACATGGTCTTCGGTACACACGTTTACTAGGTTCTACCAGGTGGACGTTAGAAGTCAGGAGGATGTCGCCTTTGGGCGCAGTGTGTTGCAGGCCGCAAAAGATCCTCATGTCTGATAGCGCTCAGCTTATATATGGTGTATCCCCCCCCTCATTTGGCATTGCTTTAGGACATCCCATTAGTAATGACTATGTCGCTCTGTGTCCCGTGATGTACGAGAAAGAAAATAGGATTTTTATAACAGCTTACCTGTAAAATCCTTTTCTTGGAGTACATCACGGGACACAGAGCTCCCGCCCCTCTTTGGGGACACTTATTGCTTTGCTACAAAACTGAGGTGCTCCCGGATGGGAGGGGCTTATATAGGGGAGGGTACTTCCGGTTTTGGAAGTTGCCAGTGCCAGCACCTGACGGTAACTATATAACCCATTAGTAATGACTATGTCGCTCTGTGTCCCATGATGTACTCCAAGAAAAGGATTTTACAGGTAAGCTGTTATAAAAATCCTATTATTAGCACTTAGTGATGAGCCGAACACCCCCGGGTTCGGTTCGCACCAGAACCCGCGAACGGACCGAAAGTTCGAACGAACATTAGAACCCTATTAAATACAATGGATGCGAACGTTCGAATTCTAAAGTGCTAATTATAACAACTATTATGCATGTTATTGTCATAAATAGGGTTTGGGAACCCGGGTTGTGCACCAGGGGACATGTATCAATGCAAAAAGAAGTTTTAAAAACGGTCGTTTTTCGGGAGCAGTCATTTTAATGATGCATAAAGTGAAAAAAAAAAAGTCAAATATTCCTTTAAATATCGTACCTGGGGGGTGTCTAAAGTATGCCTGTGAAGTGCCACGTGTTTCCCGTGTTTAGAACTGTCCCTGCACAAAATGACACTTCTAAAGGAAAAAAAAGCCATTTAAAACTGCTTGCGGCTTTAATGTAATGTCTGGTCCCGGTAATATGGATGAAATTCTTTAAGAAAAATGGCATAGCTACCCCATGACCCCCCCCCTACCCCAGCCCATTACCAGCCCCTTTGGGTCTTGTATGGATATTAAGGGGAACCCCGCACATAAAATAAAAAAGGCCCTATATACTCTGAACAGCCGTATACAGGCGGTGCATACAAGACAGGGACTGTAGGTTTGTTCTTATGTAGAATCTGTTTGTAATTTTGAACAGGTACATTGTTGAAGTGTAGCTCCAGCCCAAAAATCTATTTTTAAACTTTTTGGGAAACATAGGTAAGGGTTATCACCCCTGTAACATTTGTTTTGCTGTCTGTGCCCCTGTTCAGAACATTTCACCTCACTTTCCGTCCCAATGACAACTGTTTTTGAAATGTGGTGTTTTTCTTGAAACAAGGATTGCTGATAAAGCATCAGTACAGATGAGACCCCTTTCTCCCATATTTATTCTTACAGGAGAGAATTTTCCTTTCTAGGGGTAGATTTCCTCTCACTTCCTGTTGTCTTCTTTCGTTTGCAAGTAGGAGTCGTTTGTAAGTTGGATGTTTGAAAGTAGGGACCTGCCGTATATACTCTGCAGAAATAGGCCCCTTAGTTGTTGGTGTTGGCACAACACTGTAAGCACTCAGTTACTCTTGGTTGGTGCTGGAACGCCCTGCTGTCAACTATTATATCAGGAATTTTAATTACATATAATTGTTGAACAGTGGTAGTAAAAATTGGGGCTTTGATGGTGGTGCTGGTGCCACAACACTGTAAGCCCTGACAGTTACTCTTGGTGGGTGCAGCAATGGGCCCTGCTGTGAATTATTAGATCAAGAATTGTAATTACATGCCCCTTTTGAACAGGGCTGAAAAATTGGGCCTTTCGTGGTGGTGGTGGTGGTGGCGTTGCCACAAGACTGTAAGCCCTCAGAGTTACTCTTGGTGGGTGCAGCAATGGACCCTGCTGTGAATTATTAGATCAAGAATTGTAATTGCATGCCCCTGTTGAACAGGGGCTGAAAAATTGGGCCTTAGGCACTGGTGGCACAACACTACAACCCCTCACAGATACTGTACTTGGAGCACAGCAATGAGCCCTGTTGCAAAGTATTGCTTCAAAAATTGTAATGACACGCCCCTGTTAAACAGGGTCTGAAAAATTGGGCCTTAGGCACTGGTGCCACAACACTCCAACCCCTCACAGATACTGTACTTGGAGCACAGCAATGAGCCCTATGGCAAATTATTGCTAAAAAAATTGTAATTACACGCCCCTGTAAAACAGGGGCTGAAAAATTGGGCCTTAGCCACTGGTGGCGGCACCCATAAACAAAAATGATCTTCCAAGCTATCATCATCAATCGTATCATTGAGGACTCGGAGGAGGAGGATAGCCAGTCAACATAACAGCACAGGCACTCAGCATCAGCATCAGTCTTGAAGGGATGTGACATGTTAAAATCAATTAGTCTGTTATATCAGCATCAGGTGTGTGGTAGCTGGTGGTGATCCAAGACTGGTTCATCTTGATGAAAGTCAGTCGATCAACCGAGTCGGTGGACAGGCGCACCCTGTGATCCGTGACAAATCCTCCAGCAGCACTGAATGTGCGTTCCGAAAGAACGCTGGATGCAGGACAGGCCAGTAGCTCAATTGCATACTGTGCAAGCTCTGGCCAGTGATCCATCCTCAAGACCCAGTAAGCCAGAGGATTTTCGGTGGGGAAGGTGTCCAAGTCTGACCTTGCCCCTAGATATTCCTGCACCATGTTTATCAGACGCTGGCGATGGTTGCTGGAACCGATCATACTTTGGGGCTGCGGACTAAAGAATTGTCTGAACGCATCGGTCAGACGGCCACCTTCCCCACCGCTCCTTCTTTGACTGGCCGAAGCCTCAGCAACTCGTTGTCCAGGACCAGGAGTTTGTAACCTCCCAGTCTCTGGGAACGCGTTGCACAGACCTTTCTGCAAGGCCTCCCGGAGTTGTCTCATCCTCTGCTCCCTCTGCGACGGTAACATAAGGTCCGCAACCTTACCCTTGTACCGTGGATCAAGGAGAGTGGCCAGCCAGTAATGGTCCCTCTCCTTGATCCGAAGAATACGAGGATCCTTCCGCAGACTTTGCAGGATCAGGGAGGCCATGCAGCGTAGGTTTGCTGAGGCATTCGCTCCGGAGTCCTCTGGGTCACTAAGGACGACATGATCCGCAGCCACCTCCTCCCAGCCACGTACAAGTCCACTGGTTTCTTGGGACTGTAAATCATCCCTAAAAGACTGCTGCTGATGATGCTGAGTGCCAGCCTCCACCTCCATGCTGACACAATCCTCCTCCTCCTCCTCCTCCTCCTCCTCCTCCTCCTCTTCCTGTGCGATGGGTGGGACAGAAGGAACACTGTCTGGGTAAAGGGGGCCTTGAGAGGCAAGGAAGTCCTCCTCTTCCTGCCTCTGTTCTGCCTCAAGTGCCCTGTCCATTATTCCACGCAGCGTGTGCTCCAACAGGTGGACAAGAGGTACAGTGTCACTGATGCATGCACTGTCACTGCTCACCATCCTCGTGGCCTCCTCAAATGGTGCCAGGACAGTGCATGCATCCCTGATCATGCCCCACTGGCGTGGAGAAAAAAAACCAAGCTCCCCTGACCCTGTCCTGGTGCCGTAGTCGCACAGGTACTCATTGATGGCCCTCTGCTGCGTGTGCAGCCGCTGCAGCATGGCCAACGTTGAGTTCCACCTGGTGGGCATGTCACATATAAGGCGGTTCTTGGGCAGGTTCAACTCCTTTTGCAGCTCAGCCAGGCGAGCACTGGCATTATAAGATCTGCGGAAATGCACACAGACTTTCCTGGCCTGCCTCAGGACATCCTGTAAGCCCGGGTACCTGCCCAAGAACCGCTGCACCACCAGGTTAAGGACGTGAGCCACACAGGGCACATGGGTCAGTTGTCCCTGTCGGAGGGCGGAGAGGAGGTTGGTGCCATTGTCGCAAACCACCATTCCTGGCTTAAGCTGGCGTGGCGTCAACCACCTCTCGGCCTGGCCCTGCAGAGCAGACAGGACCTCTGCCCCAGTGTGGCTTCTGTCCCCCAAACACACCAGCGCAAGCACGGCATGGCATCTTTTTGCCTGCGTACTTGCGTAGCCCCGTGAACGGCTACGGAGCACCGCTGGTTCATAGGACAAACCACAGGAAGAGGCCATGGAGGAAGAAGAAGAGGAGGGGGTGGAGGAGAGAGGTGTGTCACAACCAGTAGTAGCATTTTGGAGGCGTGGCGGTGGGACAACCTCCAACACTACTGCACCTTGTCCTGCATCCTTCCCAGCTGCCAAAAGAGTGACCCAATGGGCCGTGAAAGAAAGGTAACGTCCCTGTCCATGCCTGCTGGACCATGAGTCAGCGGTAATATGCACCTTACCGCTGACCGCCCTGTCCAGCGAGGCCAAGACATTGCCTTCCACATGCCGGTAGAGAGCCGGAATAGCCTTCCGTGAGAAAAAGTGGCGTTTGGGAACCTGCCACTGAGGAACCGCACATTGCACAAACTCACGGAAGGGGGCCGAGTCTACCAACTGAAAAGGCAGCAGTTGAAGCGCTAGCAATTTAGCCAAGCTAGCATTCAACCGCTGGGCATGTGGATGGCTGGGAGTGAACTTCTTTCGACGGTCCAGCAGCTGGGGCAGGGAAATTTGCCTGCTAGAATCGGACGTCGGTGTACTGCTAGCAGAGTGGCCGCAAGTACTTGGCTGTGACACACCTAATTCTACACCTTCATTCCTCTCAGTGCATGTTTCAGAGAGGACTGAAGTTATAGTGGGGTTGGAGATCCCAGCTGATGCGGTGCAAGGAGAGGTCCGCTTTGTTCTTTGGTGTGGGTCTTTGAGGTAGGCTTGCCAACGAGCTGCATGGCAGGTCAACATATGTCTGGTCAGGCATGTGGTACCCAAGCGGCTGATGTTTTGGCCACGCGATATACGCTTGAGACATATGTTGCAAACAGCAGCTGTGCGATCTGATGCACTAGCCTCAAAAAAGGCCCACACCAAAGAACTTTTTGAATGACGGGCAGAGGCAGCGCCCTGCACAGGCGGAGCTCTGCGGTGTGATTCCGTCGGTGTACTGCCCTTACGCTGGCCACCAAAGGGCATCCTGCCTCGTTGGAGATGTGCCTCCTCCTCATCCTCCTCCTCCTCCTCTCTCCTATTAGGCACCCACGTGGAGTCAGTGACCTCATCATCACCTCCCTCCTCATCACTGGAGCCAATCTGGCAGTATGCTGCAGCTGCTGGAACATGACTGCCAGATTGGTGTCCTTCTTGAGCATCCCCTCTGTCTGCTCTCACGCTACTGCCTTCCTCTAGCTGGGTTTCATCATCAGACCCTTCGAAAGGCTGGGCATCCTCCTGGAGCATGTACCCAACACTGTGCTGAAACAGTTCGGGGGACTCCTCAGGAGGAGGACATGGTGGGTCTAGGGAAGGAGTGACTGATGATGAGTCTGACATTGATACCAGGGAAGAGGACGCTTTGGCAGCTGCTTTTCCAGTACCCTGAGCCTGGGTGAGAGAGGATGAGGAGGAGGAGGAGGGCTTGGTCATCCACTCTACCAAGTCTTCGGCATGATGTGGCTCAACATGTCCAGCTGCCGAAAAGAAGGACAAGCGTGTCCCATGGCCATGTGCTGATGACAATGCACCGCGTCCACGACCAGCACTGTTGCCCCCAGACACAGAGCCTGCTTGCCCTCTTTTATTGCCTCCTGACTGTCTGCCTCTCCTTGTTTGCCTTCCAGACATTCTAATAGATGGCCTGCAGGGAGATGGGAAAAAAGCAATAAGGGCTACCTTCAGGTGTCCTTCTCTGTCCCTTGAAACAAGGACTTTGACAGTGAAAGAAACTGACACACTCTCCCTACCTACAGTTTTCTGTCCCTAGAAAAAATGTTTTTTTTAAGCACAATTTAGCACAAGGAGAATTACCTCACTGTCCTTCCAGGTCCCTGGAAACAAGGACTTTGACAGTGAAAGAAACTGACACACTCTCCCTACCTACAGTTTTCTGTCCCTAGAAAAAATGTTTTTTTTAAGCACAATTTAGCACAAGGAGAATTCACTCACTGTCCTTCCAGGTCCCTGGAAACAAGGACTTTGACAGTGAAAGAAACTGACACACTCTCCCTACCTACAGTTTTCTGTCCCTAGAAAAAATGTTTTTTTTAAGCACAATTTAGCACAAGGAGAATTCACTCACTGTCCTTCCAGGTCCCTGGAAACAAGGACTTTGACAGTGAAAGAAACTGACACACTCTCCCTACCTACAGTTTTCTGTCCCTAGAAAAAATGTTTTTTTTAAGCACAATTTAGCACAAGGAGAATTACCTCACTGTCCTTCCAGGTCCCTGGAAACAAGGACTTTGACAGTGAAAGAAACTGACACACTCTCCCTACCTACAGTTTTCTGTCCCTAGAAAAAATGTTTTTTTTAAGCACAATTTAGCACAAGGAGAATTCACTCACTGTCCTTCCAGGTCCCTGGAAACAAGGACTTTGGCAGTGAAAGAAACTGACACACTCTCCCTACCTACAGTTTTCTGTCCCTAGAAAAAATGTTTTTTTTAAGCACAATTTAGCACAAGGAGAATTACCTCACTGTCCTTCCAGGTCCCTGGAAACAAGGACTTTGACAGTGAAAGAAACTGACACACTCTCCCTACCTACAGTTTTCTGTCCCTAGAAAAAATGTTTTTTTTAAGCACAATTTAGCACAAGGAGAATTACCTCACTGTCCTTCCAGGTCCCTGGAAACAAGGACTTTGACAGTGAAAGAAACTGACACACTCTCCCTACCTACAGTTTTCTGTCCCTAGAAAAAAAAATTTTTTAAGCACAATTTAGCACAAGGAGAATTCACTCACTGTCCTTCCAGGTCCCTGGAAACAAGGACTTTGACAGTGAAAGAAACTGACACACTCTCCCTACCTACAGTTTTCTGTCCCTAGAAAAAATGTTTTTTTAAGCACAATTTAGCACAAGGAGAATTACCTCACTGTCCTTCCAGGTCCCTGGAAACAAGGACTTTGACAGTGAAAGAAACTGACACACTCTCCCTACCTACAGTTTTCTGTCCCTAGAAAAAATGTTTTTTTTAAGCACAATTTAGCACAAGGAGAATTACCTCACTGTCCTTCCAGGTCCCTGGAAACAAGGACTTTGACAGTGAAAGAAACTGACACACTCTCCCTACCTACAGTTTTCTGTCCCTAGAAAAAATGTTTTTTTTAAGCACAATTTAGCACAAGGAGAATTACCTCACTGTCCTTCCAGGTCCCTGGAAACAAGGACTTTGACAGTGAAAGAAACTGACACACTCTCCCTACCTACAGTTTTCTGTCCCTAGAAAAAAAATTTTTTTAAGCACAATTTAGCACAAGGAGAATTACCTCACTGTCCTTCCAGGTCCCTGGAAACAAGGACTTTGACAGTGAAAGAAACTGACACACTCTCCCTACCTACAGTTTTCTGTCCCTAGAAAAAATGTTTTTTTTAAGCACAATTTAGCACAAGGAGAATTCACTCACTGTCCTTCCAGGTCCCTGGAAACAAGGACTTTGACAGTGAAAGAAACTGACACACTCTCCCTACCTACAGTTTTCTGTCCCTAGAAAAAATGTTTTTTTTAAGCACAATTTAGCACAAGGAGAATTACCTCACTGTCCTTCCAGGTCCCTGGAAACAAGGACTTTGACAGTGAAAGAAACTGACACACTCTCCCTACCTACAGTTTTCTGTCCCTAGAAAAAATGTTTTTTTTAAGCACAATTTAGCACAAGGAGAATTACCTCACTGTCCTTCCAGGTCCCTGGAAACAAGGACTTTGACAGTGAAAGAAACTGACACACTCTCCCTACCTACAGTTTTCTGTCCCTAGAAAAAATGTTTTTTTAAGCACAATTTAGCACAAGGAGAATTACCTCACTGTCCTTCCAGGTCCCTGGAAACAAGGACTTTGACAGTGAAAGAAACTGACACACTCTCCCTACCTACAGTTTTCTGTCCCTAGAAAAAATGTTTTTTTTAAGCACAATTTAGCACAAGGAGAATTCACTCACTGTCCTTCCAGGTCCCTGGAAACAAGGACTTTGACAGTGAAAGAAACTGACACACTCTCCCTACCTACAGTTTTCTGTCCCTAGAAAAAATGTTTTTTTTAAGCACAATTTAGCACAAGGAGAATTACCTCACTGTCCTTCCAGGTCCCTGGAAACAAGGACTTTGACAGTGAAAGAAACTGACACACTCTCCCTACCTACAGTTTTCTGTCCCTAGAAAAAATGTTTTTTTTAAGCACAATTTAGCACAAGGAGAATTCACTCACTGTCCTTCCAGGTCCCTGGAAACAAGGACTTTGACAGTGAAAGAAACTGACACACTCTCCCTACCTACAGTTTTCTGTCCCTAGAAAAAATGTTTTTTTTAAGCACAATTTAGCACAAGGAGAATTACCTCACTGTCCTTCCAGGTCCCTGGAAACAAGGACTTTGACAGTGAAAGAAACTGACACACTCTCCCTACCTACAGTTTTCTGTCCCTAGAAAAATGTTTTTTTTAAGCACAATTTAGCACAAGGAGAATTACCTCACTGTCCTTCCAGGTCCCTGGAAACAAGGACTTTGACAGTGAAAGAAACTGACACACTCTCCCTACCTACAGTTTTCTGTCCCTAGAAAAAATGTTTTTTTTTAAGCACAATTTAGCACAAGGAGAATTACCTCACTGTCCTTCCAGGTCCCTGGAAACAAGGACTTTGACAGTGAAAGAAACTGACACACTCTCCCTACCTACAGTTTTCTGTCCCTAGAAAAAATGTTTTTTTTAAGCACAATTTAGCACAAGGAGAATTCACTCACTGTCCTTCCAGGTCCCTGGAAACAAGGACTTTGACAGTGAAAGAAACTGACACACTCTCCCTACCTACAGTTTTCTGTCCCTAGAAAAAATGTTTTTTTTAAGCACAATTTAGCACAAGGAGAATTACCTCACTGTCCTTCCAGGTCCCTGGAAACAAGGACTTTGACAGTGAAAGAAACTGACACACTCTCCCTACCTACAGTTTTCTGTCCCTAGAAAAAATGTTTTTTTTAAGCACAATTTAGCACAAGGAGAATTACCTCACTGTCCTTCCAGGTCCCTGGAAACAAGGACTTTGACAGTGAAAGAAACTGACACACTCTCCCTACCTACAGTTTTCTGTCCCTAGAAAAAATGTTTTTTTTAAGCACAATTTAGCACAAGGAGAATTACCTCACTGTCCTTCCAGGTCCCTGGAAACAAGGACTTTGACAGTGAAAGAAACTGACACACTCTCCCTACCTACAGTTTTCTGTCCCTAGAAAAAATGTTTTTTTTAAGCACAATTTAGCACAAGGAGAATTACCTCACTGTCCTTCCAGGTCCCTGGAAACAAGGACTTTGACAGTGAAAGAAACTGACACACTCTCCCTACCTACAGTTTTCTGTCCCTAGAAAAAATGTTTTTTTTAAGCACAATTTAGCACAAGGAGAATTACCTCACTGTCCTTCCAGGTCCCTGGAAACAAGGACTTTGACAGTGAAAGAAACTGACACACTCTCCCTACCTACAGTTTTCTGTCCCTAGAAAAAATGTTTTTTTTAAGCACAATTTAGCACAAGGAGAATTACCTCACTGTCCTTCCAGGTCCCTGGAAACAAGGACTTTGACAGTGAAAGAAACTGACACACTCTCCCTACCTACAGTTTTCTGTCCCTAGAAAAAATGTTTTTTTTAAGCACAATTTAGCACAAGGAGAATTCACTCACTGTCCTTCCAGGTCCCTGGAAACAAGGACTTTGGCAGTGAAAGAAACTGACACACTCTCCCTACCTACAGTTTTCTGTCCCTAGAAAAAATGTTTTTTTTAAGCACAATTTAGCACAAGGAGAATTACCTCACTGTCCTTCCAGGTCCCTGGAAACAAGGACTTTGACAGTGAAAGAAACTGACACACTCTCCCTACCTACAGTTTTCTGTCCCTAGAAAAAATGTTTTTTTTAAGCACAATTTAGCACAAGGAGAATTACCTCACTGTCCTTCCAGGTCCCTGGAAACAAGGACTTTGACAGTGAAAGAAACTGACACACTCTCCCTACCTACAGTTTTCTGTCCCTAGAAAAAAAATTTTTTTAAGCACAATTTAGCACAAGGAGAATTCACTCACTGTCCTTCCAGGTCCCTGGAAACAAGGACTTTGACAGTGAAAGAAACTGACACACTCTCCCTACCTACAGTTTTCTGTCCCTAGAAAAAATGTTTTTTTAAGCACAATTTAGCACAAGGAGAATTACCTCACTGTCCTTCCAGGTCCCTGGAAACAAGGACTTTGACAGTGAAAGAAACTGACACACTCTCCCTACCTACAGTTTTCTGTCCCTAGAAAAAATGTTTTTTTTAAGCACAATTTAGCACAAGGAGAATTACCTCACTGTCCTTCCAGGTCCCTGGAAACAAGGACTTTGACAGTGAAAGAAACTGACACACTCTCCCTACCTACAGTTTTCTGTCCCTAGAAAAAATGTTTTTTTTAAGCACAATTTAGCACAAGGAGAATTACCTCACTGTCCTTCCAGGTCCCTGGAAACAAGGACTTTGACAGTGAAAGAAACTGACACACTCTCCCTACCTACAGTTTTCTGTCCCTAGAAAAAAAATTTTTTAAGCACAATTTAGCACAAGGAGAATTACCTCACTGTCCTTCCAGGTCCCTGGAAACAAGGACTTTGACAGTGAAAGAAACTGACACACTCTCCCTACCTACAGTTTTCTGTCCCTAGAAAAAATGTTTTTTTTAAGCACAATTTAGCACAAGGAGAATTCACTCACTGTCCTTCCAGGTCCCTGGAAACAAGGACTTTGACAGTGAAAGAAACTGACACACTCTCCCTACCTACAGTTTTCTGTCCCTAGAAAAAATGTTTTTTTTAAGCACAATTTAGCACAAGGAGAATTACCTCACTGTCCTTCCAGGTCCCTGGAAACAAGGACTTTGACAGTGAAAGAAACTGACACACTCTCCCTACCTACAGTTTTCTGTCCCTAGAAAAAATGTTTTTTTTAAGCACAATTTAGCACAAGGAGAATTACCTCACTGTCCTTCCAGGTCCCTGGAAACAAGGACTTTGACAGTGAAAGAAACTGACACACTCTCCCTACCTACAGTTTTCTGTCCCTAGAAAAAATGTTTTTTTAAGCACAATTTAGCACAAGGAGAATTACCTCACTGTCCTTCCAGGTCCCTGGAAACAAGGACTTTGACAGTGAAAGAAACTGACACACTCTCCCTACCTACAGTTTTCTGTCCCTAGAAAAAATGTTTTTTTTAAGCACAATTTAGCACAAGGAGAATTCACTCACTGTCCTTCCAGGTCCCTGGAAACAAGGACTTTGACAGTGAAAGAAACTGACACACTCTCCCTACCTACAGTTTTCTGTCCCTAGAAAAAATGTTTTTTTTAAGCACAATTTAGCACAAGGAGAATTACCTCACTGTCCTTCCAGGTCCCTGGAAACAAGGACTTTGACAGTGAAAGAAACTGACACACTCTCCCTACCTACAGTTTTCTGTCCCTAGAAAAAATGTTTTTTTTAAGCACAATTTAGCACAAGGAGAATTCACTCACTGTCCTTCCAGGTCCCTGGAAACAAGGACTTTGACAGTGAAAGAAACTGACACACTCTCCCTACCTACAGTTTTCTGTCCCTAGAAAAAATGTTTTTTTTAAGCACAATTTAGCACAAGGAGAATTACCTCACTGTCCTTCCAGGTCCCTGGAAACAAGGACTTTGACAGTGAAAGAAACTGACACACTCTCCCTACCTACAGTTTTCTGTCCCTAGAAAAATGTTTTTTTTAAGCACAATTTAGCACAAGGAGAATTACCTCACTGTCCTTCCAGGTCCCTGGAAACAAGGACTTTGACAGTGAAAGAAACTGACACACTCTCCCTACCTACAGTTTTCTGTCCCTAGAAAAAATGTTTTTTTTTAAGCACAATTTAGCACAAGGAGAATTACCTCACTGTCCTTCCAGGTCCCTGGAAACAAGGACTTTGACAGTGAAAGAAACTGACACACTCTCCCTACCTACAGTTTTCTGTCCCTAGAAAAAATGTTTTTTTTAAGCACAATTTAGCACAAGGAGAATTCACTCACTGTCCTTCCAGGTCCCTGGAAACAAGGACTTTGACAGTGAAAGAAACTGACACACTCTCCCTACCTACAGTTTTCTGTCCCTAGAAAAAATGTTTTTTTTAAGCACAATTTAGCACAAGGAGAATTACCTCACTGTCCTTCCAGGTCCCTGGAAACAAGGACTTTGACAGTGAAAGAAACTGACACACTCTCCCTACCTACAGTTTTCTGTCCCTAGAAAAAATGTTTTTTTTAAGCACAATTTAGCACAAGGAGAATTACCTCACTGTCCTTCCAGGTCCCTGGAAACAAGGACTTTGACAGTGAAAGAAACTGACACACTCTCCCTACCTACAGTTTTCTGTCCCTAGAAAAAATGTTTTTTTTAAGCACAATTTAGCACAAGGAGAATTACCTCACTGTCCTTCCAGGTCCCTGGAAACAAGGACTTTGACAGTGAAAGAAACTGACACACTCTCCCTACCTACAGTTTTCTGTCCCTAGAAAAAATGTTTTTTTTAAGCACAATTTAGCACAAGGAGAATTACCTCACTGTCCTTCCAGGTCCCTGGAAACAAGGACTTTGACAGTGAAAGAAACTGACACACTCTCCCTACCTACAGTTTTCTGTCCCTAGAAAAAATGTTTTTTTTAAGCACAATTTAGCACAAGGAGAATTACCTCACTGTCCTTCCAGGTCCCTGGAAACAAGGACTTTGACAGTGAAAGAAACTGACACACTCTCCCTACCTACAGTTTTCTGTCCCTAGAAAAAATGTTTTTTTTAAGCACAATTTAGCACAAGGAGAATTCACTCACTGTCCTTCCAGGTCCCTGGAAACAAGGACTTTGACAGTGAAAGAAACTGACACACTCTCCCTACCTACAGTTTTCTGTCCCTAGAAAAAATGTTTTTTTTAAGCACAATTTAGCACAAGGAGAATTCACTCACTGTCCTTCCAGGTCCCTGGAAACAAGGACTTTGACAGTGAAAGAAACTGACACACTCTCCCTACCTACAGTTTTCTGTCCCTAGAAAAAATGTTTTTTTTAAGCACAATTTAGCACAAGGAGAATTACCTCACTGTCCTTCCAGGTCCCTGGAAACAAGGACTTTGACAGTGAAAGAAACTGACACACTCTCCCTACCTACAGTTTTCTGTCCCTAGAAAAAATGTTTTTTTTAAGCACAATTTAGCACAAGGAGAATTCACTCACTGTCCTTCCAGGTCCCTGGAAACAAGGACTTTGACAGTGAAAGAAACTGACACACTCTCCCTACCTACAATTTTCTGTCCCTAGAAAAAATGTTTTTTTTTAAGCACAATTTAGCACAAGGAGAATTACCTCACTGTCCTTCCAGGTCCCTGGAAACAAGGACTTTGACAGTGAAAGAAACTGACACACTCTCCCTACCTACAGTTTTCTGTCCCTAGAAAAAATGTTTTTTTTAAGCACAATTTAGCACAAGGAGAATTACCTCACTGTCCTTCCAGGTCCCTGGAAACAAGGACTTTGACAGTGAAAGAAACTGACACACTCTCCCTACCTACAGTTTTCTGTCCCTAGAAAAAATGTTTTTTTTAAGCACAATTTAGCACAAGGAGAATTACCTCACTGTCCTTCCAGGTCCCTGGAAACAAGGACTTTGACAGTGAAAGAAACTGACACACTCTCCCTACCTACAGTTTTCTGTCCCTAGAAAAAATGTTTTTTTTAAGCACAATTTAGCACAAGGAGAATTCACTCACTGTCCTTCCAGGTCCCTGGAAACAAGGACTTTGACAGTGAAAGAAACTGACACACTCTCCCTACCTACAGTTTTCTGTCCCTAGAAAAAATGTTTTTTTTAAGCACAATTTAGCACAAGGAGAATTACCTCACTGTCCTTCCAGGTCCCTGGAAACAAGGACTTTGACAGTGAAAGAAACTGACACACTCTCCCTACCTACAGTTTTCTGTCCCTAGAAAAAATGTTTTTTTTAAGCACAATTTAGCACAAGGAGAATTCACTCACTGTCCTTCCAGGTCCCTGGAAACAAGGACTTTGACAGTGAAAGAAACTGACACACTCTCCCTACCTACAGTTTTCTGTCCCTAGAAAAAATGTTTTTTTTAAGCACAATTTAGCACAAGGAGAATTACCTCACTGTCCTTCCAGGTCCCTGGAAACAAGGACTTTGACAGTGAAAGAAACTGACACACTCTCCCTACCTACAGTTTTCTGTCCCTAGAAAAAATGTTTTTTTTAAGCACAATTTAGCACAAGGAGAATTACCTCACTGTCCTTCCAGGTCCCTGGAAACAAGGACTTTGACAGTGAAAGAAACTGACACACTCTCCCTACCTACAGTTTTCTGTCCCTAGAAAAAATGTTTTTTTTAAGCACAATTTAGCACAAGGAGAATTCACTCACTGTCCTTCCAGGTCCCTGGAAACAAGGACTTTGACAGTGAAAGAAACTGACACACTCTCCCTACCTACAGTTTTCTGTCCCTAGAAAAAATGTTTTTTTTAAGCACAATTTAGCACAAGGAGAATTCACTCACTGTCCTTCCAGGTCCCTGGAAACAAGGACTTTGACAGTGAAAGAAACTGACACACTCTCCCTACCTACAGTTTTCTGTCCCTAGAAAAAATGTTTTTTTTAAGCACAATATAGCACAAGCACAAAACACACTGACACTCTCCCTACCTATCCTTCTCTTTCCCTAAACTAAAGGAATCCAGGTTAAGCAAGAAAGAAATAAAATTCACTGTCCCTGCCTATGCTGCTCTATCCCTGCTCCGGAACACACTACACTAGGCCGCCGTGCTGGCGGCCTTTTATAGTGTGGGGCGTGTACTAAACACCCTCAGCAATAATTGGCCACAGGCATCCTGCCTGTGGCCAATCATTGCTCTCCTCGCTGCCGGCGCTGTGATTGGCCAAGCATGCGGGGTCACAGTGCATGCTTGGCCAATCACAGCGCCTGGATGACACTGCGATGGCGTAGTGCATTGTGGGCCATTCGCGTCACTCGAATTTGGCGCGAACGGCCCAAATCGTTCGATCTTCGTCGAACGATCGAACAGCCGATGTTCGAGTCGAACGTATGTTCGACTCGAACACGAAGCTCATCCCTATTAGCACTTATAAAAAAGGGTTATTAAGCTGCTTTCACACTGATCCACAGGTGCAGCACAGTGCATCTGTGGCTTTCCTGCAGCTTAGCTGCTCTGAGCCATAGAATTCTATTATATCCTGCGGGTTTGGTGCGCTTTCTGAAAGCACACCAAAACACCTGAATGCATGAGTTTTGGTGCGCTTTCATAAAGTGCACCACACCTGCAAGTTGTAATAGACGTCTTTCACAAAGTGCAGCAAACCCGCAGGAAAGGCGTAGGTGCACTGTGCTGCACCCGTGGTGCTTGTAAACCGTAGCGCATCAGTGTGAATACAGCTTTATAGGGGGCTCAGGACAGTAAGGGCTCATTTACATTTGCTATTTGGGGGGGCAGTAAAGCCCCATAGTTCATTGTGGCTTGTGACCAGTTACCACATCACTTAAGTGGCCCTCACTCTTTAAAAGGTTGAGCACCCCTGTGTTAGACCAATAATACAGCCCTGATATGTAAACTAGAATGCACATTTCTGACCATATTTCATTTATCAGCTGATTTGACTTGCATTACTTGGTAGGTTGGAATGTAATTGGTTTGTTGGCTGTCATACCTCTATCTTCCAGAACCAAACAAGTTTAATCGTTAGATTCTGCACCTCATGAAACTCAAACCGGGTTTGAGTATTAGTAATACATGTTGAAGATGATCTTTCTCTGTTTTTGCATGTTATTCTTTTCACAGAAAAATACAAAAGGATACCTTTATAAAAATGTGTAAGATAGAAACCAGGAAATGTTGTTCTTTAATGAAGGTGTAGCAGTTTAAATTTTTACAAATAGTTATTATACAGTACAACTACAGCTTATACCCTGTACACACGAGCGGAATTTCCGCCAGCAAAAGTCTGATGTGAGCTTTTCTTCGGAAATTCCGACCGTGTGTATGCTCCATCAGACTTTTGCTGGCGGAATTTCCGCCAGAAAAAGATTGAGAGCAGGTTCTCAATTTTTCCGACAGAAAAAATTCCTAGCAGAAAAAATCAGTTCGTCTGTATGCAATTCCGACGGGAAAAAAATCACGCACGCTCGGAAACAATTTGACGCATGCTCAGAAGTTTTGAACTTCTTTTTCTCGCCTCGTCATAGTGGTGTACGTCACCGTGTTCTTAACGCTCGTGACCGTGTGTATGCACGCCAAGCTTGAGCGGAATTCCGTCGGAAAAAACATCCAACTTTTTTCAGACGGAAATTCCGCTCGTGTGTACAGGGCATTACAATACATGTAAATAATAAACACTGCAGGAAATCTACCAACCATGTAGCTATTGCCTGGTTTTCAGTCTGTTTGAATTTTAGAAATGCCCCCTTACAATTTAAGCTGATTAAAAACCTGCATACCTATGTCATTGCCTCTGTTTTTTAGCTGTTTTGTAAAGCACAACTATCTCTATACAAACAGAACATAAACTCAGAATAGCATTTAATGTTCGGCTTACAATATCCTGTGCATTTAGGGAGAACATTACTAACATCACTATATGTTTCATTTCAGTATAGCCACATGATTTCAAAGACTTGCACACCACTGTATCTCTGTATAATTTTTATGCTGAACCAATAAAAGTTATCATACTCCACAAAGAATCCAATTTCTCAGTAAGTAACAGCTGCTAATAAAAGAAGGATCATGTTCCTGGCCTTCTACTGAAAGGAAATTAACTTGTACTTAATGTTTTATAACTCTCCTTTTTCAAATATTTGCCTATTAAGGATTTTAGCGCTGAGAGGGCTAGTAGACTATATTAATGACTATTGCCATTAAGGGATACTTTCCTTTCAATGTTTTTCACTTACAGCAGTGCCAACGCTAAATGAGGAATAAAACAAAATAATGAAACATAGGCATATCCTGCTATATAAACGTCTCCCAATAATGTGAAGTTCTATTTTACTTTAAAGTTTCCTAGAGCAAATTCTGTCTGTTGATATACTGTGGAACTCTGCTTCTGAAAATATTTGCTATGCTTTATGCAGATTCTTCCTCTGATCCCTGCGTAAATGCTTTCTGAAAACAGCTTTCCTAACATAGTTTTTAAACTATGTTATAAAATAAAGAGAGTCATTTTCAACTATATTTTAAGGAAAGACTTTTAATGCTAAAGTCAATAGATGTTTTATTTCCCTATTCATGGGAAAAGTGTGCTTTCAGGATGCAAGTATAAAATTGTGTATAAACTATAGAGTTTTACTTTATCCGAAGCTCAACTTCAGTATAAAGAAGTGTGGTAAACATTGCTCAGGCTGCTATACTCACCCTATCTCCAGTGATGCTCCCATTAGATTTACCAATCTGTGATCCAGTGTGGGGCCTCTTTTGATGCCCAGCATCATTCGACCCACTTACTTTGAGCCCAGCACATAATGGGCATGCCCTCAAGCCACCATCATTATGTAGCACTGCCCTCTGCAGCATTTAGCACTAGCCATTGGTGGAGGAAAAAGAACAGGACCCGTGAAATCATGCGACAAGTCGGAAGACTTCAGGATTTAAGGTATGTATCAATTATTTAAAAAACAAGATGGGGGACTTCAGGCAGGGGGTGGGGGTCCCAAAAAAAAGTTTCTCTTTAAAAGGTAATTTTTCCAAGAAATGATATTTAGTGTAGATGCTAATGGGGTAAATTACTTGCTGGTTTCTTATATATCTCAGGGGCTCTTGCTACTGGAATTATTGGTTTGTAAGCTGCTGAGAACTTGCCAGAATAGAGATAAAGGAAGCTGAATAGTGACTCTACTGGTATCTAAATTAATTGTATGTATTCATTTTTTTATGCGGACAGACTTTTAATTACATTCTGTATTTGTTCTTTACAAGCAGGAAATTAACTACAAATGTATAGCTGTACACTAAAACAAAACCCTACACATTTGTTTGAATCAGCCCTAATGGATCTTATTGCAAATGCTAGGTTGATAGGTGTATTGATTGATAAAACTGCCAAATTTTTGGCAATGATCCGGTTTCTCTGGTGTTCCATCACCTACCTAAGATTTGCAAACCATCTGTACCAATACTTGGGTGCCCCATTGTAGCGGGTATAGGTTTCCTTTTAGAACCCCCTTAGTGAATGAGTGGATCTACATTTTCAACCCCTTGTACGGAGGCTTTCGGGTTACATTCAGGACATGGGTCATGTTTTATCTCAAATGGAAAATATCTGTAGCACACGGATCCCAGGCCTTACCTCCTCAAGGCGGGACACACCGTACCACAATGCCCAGGTTCCTTCTTGAATAAGTGGGTGAGCGGTGTTTAGAAATTGTTGGGTCCCTCAGCGAGTTACCTTCCCTCAGTTGGTTCTTAACCCTAGAGTGTAGGGAAGAGTCTGTTGTATGTGCACCAATAAGGCCAATGTCCAGACAAGGTTAAACCTTAATGAAGGAAGGCTTATTTTCTTTATGCTGAAAACTGGATAGGAAAGTTGGAGTTGAAGAATAAAAGAACAGGGAGGCAGGTTCAGGCACTTAATATCACCACTCAATCACAAGTGGACTCTGCTCACCCGGATAGTCCCCTCTCACGGTCCTAGCCAGAGTGATGCACAAACTTTACTTCACTTAAGTTTTCCTTGGAGATACGATCGGGAGATCCTCTGCCACAGAATCTCTGAGCCCCGAACCTCTCAGCGCTTGTAATTCAAGAACAGGTGCAAGTTGCTGCACATTACAAGGCCTTAGATCAGCCTTTCTCAACCTTTTCAACACAGAGGAACCCTTGAA
Organism: Rana muscosa; assembly: GCA_029206835.1. Classification (NCBI taxonomy): domain Eukaryota; kingdom Metazoa; phylum Chordata; class Amphibia; order Anura; family Ranidae; genus Rana; species Rana muscosa. The sequence goes on from CM055117.1 coordinate 773,956,414, forward strand.
ATAGTTCTACAGTCTCGGGGAACTATAGCTAAAAATTTGAAATCTAAAACTCATAATACATTAGTGTGATGGTCAGTGGGAAGAATGGTCCTTACACTTGTGGTCATTGGGAAGAATTACCTCCTTACAGATAGCTAAAAAGATCAATGGTGTCAGTGGGAACTTACCTGAGAGGCAGAAATTGCCCAATGCTTAAGGAACCCCTAGCAACCTCTGGAGGAACCCTAGGGTTCCACGGAACTCTGGTTGAGAATCACTGCCTTAGATGAATAGTGGAATCCCTCCAGAAGTTTACCGGGCCTCTCTTTCACCGTGAAACTCTCACCGGTCCCTCAGAAAGGTCCTCCCCCGGTCTCCTCTTCTTAGAGCGGGTCCCCTCTCAGGGGCACCCTGGGATTCCTCCTTTTAGAGATGAACCCCAGCTTAAGGTGCTGGGCCCAATGGCGAAGCTGCAGCCCCAGGCTAAAGGTGCCTGGGACCGATGCATATGCGCACCCCTGGTCTGGAGGGCCAGGTCACGCGACTCGAACTCCGGAACTCCGGAACTCTCGAACAACCCCACTCCAGGCGGCGTCTGCCCCTTATGAACCCTCTCCCGGCATGCACAGCAGGTTGACCACGCCCACTGTACTACTGCCGAGAGAGGACACCCTAAGGCACAGCACTGTCACCAGTGGTTCAACCCTGACCTGTCATGGCAGTGCCACCTACAGGCCACAGGGAACTGCACACCAGTACAACACCTGAAGAAACAACGTAACAGAACCTATCAATAAAAGCGGTCTGAGCCTGGCTACTAGCTCAAACCAACCCCTACATTTAGGCACATAGCACCCCTCAAAGTAGACACTGTCCCCAGTGTCTGAAATAAACTCAACCCATCTCAAGCCTGAGTAGGTAAGAATTTATTTCCGAACCTATATACAAATTTGAACATTGGTGCCTGAACCAATATAAAGGGAAGGGACAGAAAAGAAAGGATAGAAGAACAAAGAGTACAAAAAATATATTTTTGACATCCCATTCTCAATGCCATACTTATAAAATACACATTATACAATCCACCCCCTCCTGACTAACTACTCCACCCCATTCTCAGTAGAGTTGCTTGCAGTTTCACCTGTAGAGGGACAGAAAACAATTCACACAATAAAACATCCTACCGTTATACTATCTACAAGAAGTGAGCTGCCCCTCCGAAAAGGGACCACTCCCTTCAACAGAAGTTGCATATACTAAGCCTAGCATATGTTATACAACTTTCTCAATGGAAGTGCATAAAAGAGTTCTGCAAATCACCCCCATCTGGTGGCAGTGCAAAGTCACTACAACCAACAGTTGTTCCATAGAAATGCGTCCAGAAATCAAGCATTTCCTATCTTGAACACGACGGGTCTCCAGCCTTTGCCCTAACTTATCTACCCCAAAGTTCAGTTCTTTGTGGTGCTGCAGATGGAGAGAAACAGCAACAGCTCTCCTTATCCTCAGCAGAGTAGATTACCCCAAGTAGTGAAGGGCAAAGTTATTGGGTTCCAAAGACCGGAAAAACACAGCAAACAAAGTCCTGCTTTTTAAGTATAGAACTGAGGATCCAGCAAAACAAGGAGTTCCCATTTTGTGTCAAAAGTTTCAATAGAGTACACAGCGTCTTCTCGCTCCTTGTTGCAAACTACCACTCGGTCTGCATGTATGTGCCGACCATAAGTCCATTCTTGCCGGCATCCTTTGAAATGATTGGCCATAGCAGCTGAGCACACAAAGTATCTACGGGCATTAGGCACTTTCAAGTGTTCCCAGACAAAGTCAGCATACCACCTCTTACGGTAGGCCTCAATTTCAAACAAAAGTTCCCTGGGAACATAGGGGTCTTCCCAGCCATATTCAGTGGCAACATTTTTGTTAAGGGAACAATTCCTTCCTCATGTGTAGGGGCCTTCACTCAGGGTGTGGTTTCCCCAGAGTCCATGGGTGATCCCTCTATAACGCTTCGGGGTGAGGTTAACGGAATTCTGTCCCAACACGTCTTGACAAACAATTCATCCACCTCAAAATCATCCCCCACGTCTGAGGACGAGTTCAGGTCGGAAGTGTCGTACTCCTCCGCTGGCAGGTAGTCTCTAGTAGACACAGATTCACTGTCTCTTAAAAGTTTCTGCGGGTCGGGTATCCAAGCATCCCCAATGGTACGGACACTGTGCTTCTTCCCCGGGAAAATTTTTACCACAATGTCCCCAGCCTCCTTACCGTCCCCTGACTTGGATCTCCTGGAGGTCCCTCCGGGTTGGAGCTCCGGTTCAGGCAGGCGCTGGGGTGGACCTTGACCGCGGCCGCGGGAGGCTGTTACGTAGCCCACCTTTCTCTTGGCAGGCGGGATGGACGTCTCAGTAGTGACGGAGGCAGCATCCGCTGTAACATCCGTCGCTGGCTCTGCGGTGGCTGGGACTTCATCTTCCACATCCGCTACAGCCGTAGTGATGCGCGTGGGCCCGGCCACGGGGGCGTATTTCCCTTCCTCGGAAGTAACCATCCCTGTAAGGAAGTTGACCTGGAAAACTCGGGGTAATTCGGTGGGTTGTTCCACTTCAAACAAGAACTCTCCACAGGTCAGGCATCTTCCGAATGGCCGTACCAGTCCTTGGCAACTCAGACAGAGCACGCCCAGGGCCTCCGCATCCCGGCAGGTATAGAGTATATACAAATTTGAACATTGGTGCCTGAACCAATATAAAGGGAAGGGACAGAAAAGAAAGGATAGAAGAACAAAGAGTACAAAAAATATATTTTTGACATCCCATTCTCAATGCCATACTTATAAAATACACATTATACAATCCACACCCTCCTGACTAACTACTCCACCCCATTCTCAGTAGAGTTGCTTGCAGTTTCACCTGTAGAGGGACAGAAAACAATTCACACAATAAAACATCCTACCGTTATACTATCTACAAGAAGTGAGCTGCCCCTCCGAAAAGGGACCACTCCCTTCAACAGAAGTTGCATATACTAAGCCTAGCATATGTTATACAACTTTCTCAATGGAAGTGCATAAAAGAGTTCTGCAAATCACCCCCATCTGGTGGCAGTGCAAAGTCACTACAACCAACAGTTGTTCCATAGAAATGCGTCCAGAAATCAAGCATTTCCTATCTTGAACACGACGGGTCTCCAGCCTTTGCCCTAACTTATCTACCCCAAAGTTCAGTTCTTTGTGGTGCTGCAGATGGAGAGAAACAGCAACAGCTCTCCTTATCCTCAGCAGAGTAGATTACCCCAAGTAGTGAAGGGCAAAGTTATTGGGTTCCAAAGACCGGAAAAACACAGCAAACAAAGTCCTGCTTTTTAAGTATAGAACTGAGGATCCAGCAAAACAAGGAGTTCCCATTTTGTGTCAAAAGTTTCAATAGAGTACACAGCGTCTTCTCGCTCCTTGTTGCAAACTACCACTCGGTCTGCATGTATGTGCCGACCATAAGTCCATTCTTGCCGGCATCCTTTGAAACGATTGGCCATAGCAGCTGAGCACACAAAGTATCTACGGGCATTAGGCACTTTCAAGTGTTCCCAGACAAAGTCAGCATACCACCTCTTACGGTAGGCCTCAATTTCAAACAAAAGTTCCCTGGGAACATAGGGGTCTTCCCAGCCATATTCAGTGGCAACTTTCTTGTTAAGGGAACAATTCCTTCCTCATGTGTAGGGGCCTTCACTCGGGGTGTGGTTTCCCCAGAGTCCATGGGTGATCCCTCTATAACGCTTCGGGGTGAGGTTAACGGAATTCTGTCCCAACACGTCTTGACAAACAATTCATCCACCTCAAAATCATCCCCCACGTCTGAGGACGAGTCCAGGTCGGAAGTGTCGTACTCCTCCGCTGGCAGGTAGTCTCTAGTAGACACAGATTCACTGTCTCTTAAAAGTTTCTGCGGGTCGGGTATCCAAGCATCCCCAATGGTACGGACACTGAGCTTCTTCCCCGGGAAACTTTTTACCACAATGTCCCCAGCCTCCTTACCGTCCCCTGACTTGGATCTCCTGGAGGTCCCTCCGGGTTGGAGCTCCGGTTCAGGCAGGCGCTGGGGTGGACCTTGACCGCGGCCGCGGGAGGCTGTTACGTAGCCCACCTTTCTCTTGGCAGGCGGGATGGACGTCTCAGTAGTGACGGAGGCAGCATCCGCTGTAACATCCATCGCTGGCTCTGCGGTGGCTGGGACTTCATCTTCCACATCCGCTACAGCCGTAGTGATGCGCGTGGGCCCGGCCACGGGGGCGTATTTCCCTTCCTCGGAAGTAACCATCCCTGTAAGGAAGTTGACCTGGAAAACTCGGGGTAATTCGGTGGGTTGTTCCACTTCAAACAAGAACTCTCCACAGGTCAGGCATCTTCCGAATGGCCGTACCAGTCCTTGGCAACTCAGACAGAGCACGCCCAGGGCCTCCGCATCCCGGCAGGTATAGAGCGCAAAGCGGCCTTGGGCTTTGAGCCGGATCCCTGTATCTGTCAGGGGGGCAGTGATGGAAGCAATATCCATGGCTGAGGTAGTCGGGAACATTAGGGGTCCCGGTGGAATTGGAATCCATGGAGTAGTAGCGGGCATATTGCTTCTTCTTCTTCACTGGTTTGGCTCGTACTGTCCCTTTGGCGCCAAAGACACCATGTGCAACACACACTTGGCGGGGGCTCCTCCCCTTTTTCCTTTTCTGCACACAGCTCGCGGGCTTTTCCTAGTTCTGGACAAGCCCACGAACTATGCACCTAGAAAAAAACTCAAGCACAGTCCTGTACCTCCATTTTCTTCAATAAAACGTGGTGCAGTCCAACTTTCACAATGGCCGAAAAACAGTCCAACCTCTGGGGACTTGAGCCTCCACGTGGTCCCTGGCCTTACCTCCTCAAGGCGGGATACACCGTACCACAATTCCCAGGTTCCTTCTTGAATAAGAGGGTGAGCGGTGTTCAGAAATTGTTGGGTCCCGCAGCGAGTTACCTTCCCTCAATTGGTTCTTACCCCTAGAGTGTAGGGAAGAGTCTGTTATAGGTGCACCAATGAGGCCAATGTCCAGACAAGATTAAACCTTAATGAAGGAAGGTTTATTTTCTTTATGCTGAAAACTGGATAGGAAAGTTGGAGTTGAAGAATAAAAGAACAGGGAGGCAGGTTCAGGCACTGAATATCACCACTCAATCACAAGTGGACTCTGCTCACCCGGATAGTCCCCTCTCACGGTCCTAGCCAGAGTGATGCACAAACTTTACTTCACTTAAGTTTTCCTTGGAGATACGATCGGGAGATCCTCTGCCACAGAATCTCTGAGCCCCGAATCTCTCAGCACTTGTAATTCAAGAACAGGTGCAAGTTGCTGCACATTACAAGGCCTTAGATGAATAGTGGAATCCCTCCAGAAGTTTACCGGGCCTCTCTTTCACAGTGAAACTCTCACCGGTCCCTCAGAAAGGTCCTCCCCCGGTCTCCTCTTCTTAGAGCGGGTCCCCTCTCAGGGGCACCCTGGGATTCCTCCTTTTAGAGATGAGCCCCAGCTTAAGGTGCTGGGCCCAATGGCGAAGCTGCAGCCCCAGGCTAAAGGTGCCTGGGACCGATGCATATGCGCACTCCTGGCCTGGAGGGCCAGGTCACGCGACCCAAACTCCAGAACTCTCAAACAACCCCGCTCCAGGCGGCGTCTGCCCCTTATGTATCCTCTCCCGGCATGTACAGCAGGTTGACCACGCCCACTGTACTACTGCCGAGAGAGAACACCCTAAGGCACAGCACTGTCACCAGTGGTTCAACCCTGACCTGTCATGGCAGTGCCACCTACAGGCCACAGGGAACTGCACACCAGTGCAACACCTGAAGAAACAACGTAACAGAACCTATCAATAAAAGCGGTCGGAAGCCTGGCTACTAGCTCAGACCAACCCCTAAATTTAGGCACATAGCACCCCTCAAAGTAGAGGGGCGCTACATATCCAATGGGAAAATTAATATGTTTAGGTGACATTAGATGTTGTGGCCCTTTATTCATCTATTCCACAGCATTTGGCCATCACAGCGATACAACACCACCTGAATAAGTACAGTAGTTATCCTCCAGAGCTTCAGAGCCACCTTTTGATATGTACTGAATTCCTGTTAACACATCATTTTTTTCTTTTTGATGATTGTTTTTATTTACAGTTGTGCGACGCCTCCATGGGAGAAAAATTTTCACCATCTTTAGCAAATTTATTCATGGGGTGGTGAGAGGAGTATTAAATCTTCTCACATAATAACCAATTTTTTAATGCCGCGTACACACGACCGTTTTTCATGACAAGAAAAATGCCATTTTTTAATTTGGTCATTAAAAGCGATCGTGTGTAGGCTCCAGAGCATTTTTTGCGACGTGAAAAATGGTCATTAAAAATTTGGAACATGCTCTATTTTTTCTCGTTGTGAAAAAAACGTGCATGCTCAGAAGCAAGTTATGAGACGGGAGCGCTCGTTCTGGTAAGACTAGCGTTCATAATGGAGATAGCACATTCGTCACGCTGTAACGGACTGAAGAGCAGGAGGCTGAAAAGCGCGAATCGTCTCTCACCAAACTTTACTAACATGAGGATCAGCAAAAGCAGCCCAAAGGGTGGCGCCATCTGAATGGAACTTCCCCTTTATAGTGCCGTTGTACGTTTCGTACGTCACCACGCTTTGTTCGAGCATTTTTTTTCACGATCGTGTGTAGGCAAGGCAGGCTTGAGAAGAATCACGTCAAGAAATAATATAAATTACTGTATGCATGCTACTGTGGATCGCTTTTTATATGCCAGGCTTTTCATATGCTTACAAAATATATAAATATATTTTTTGTGCTGTGTTTCTTAAATGATTCTTAATAATTTAGCATCTTTATGAAGCACCCTTTATTTTTATTATGTTCCATTTTGGAATAATATAAACTACGCATGCTATTTCGGGTCACTCCTTATGTGCCTGTTTTTTCACATGTCTATCTTCTGTGATGTGTGCCATGGCACGGAGTCATGTCGGGGTTTCCCTTCACTTTTTTTTTTTTTATCAAACCTCTTTTTTATTTTTATATGCAAACAACATTGAGACAATACAAATAAATTTGTACAAACAAAATCACATTAAGCCAAACACAACCCCAAAAAATAAAAAATAAAATACTGTATTTATCGGCATATAACACGCGCCGGCGTATAACACGCACCCCAAGTTTAGGAGGGAATTTTAGGGAAAAAAGCCTTTAGAAGGGAAGTTTAAGGAAAAATAACTTACATTTAAATGCAGCCTTATCAGTATCATTTGCAGCCTTGTCACAGTGCAGCCTTGCCCCAGTGTCCATTGCAGCCTTGTCACAGTACAGCCTTGCCCCAGTGTCCATTGCAGCCTTGCCCCAGTGTCCATTGCAGCCTTGTCACAGTGTCCATTGCAGCCTTGTCACAGTGTCCATTGCAGCCTTGCCCCAGTGTCCACTGCAGCCCTGTCACAGTGCAGCCGTGCAGCCTTGCCCCAGTGTTTATTGCAGCCTTGCCGGAATTTAAAATTGGCGCCGCCGAGACTGGGCAGAGCGGGGCGAACGCCGCCGAGAACGCAGGGACTGGGCGGAGCTGAGATACACATAGCCGAGTGTACTCGGCTCTACTCGGCTCTTCTCGGCTCCGCTCACAGTCACTCCGAGTCTCACCCTATGATGGACATAACACAGGTCAAATGGCGGGACTGGGCGTGACTGTGAGCAGAGCCGAGAAAAGCCAAGTACACTCGGCTATGTGTATCTCGGCGGCGATCGCTCCGCCCTGCTCACAGTCAGCGGAGATCGACGGAGATAGGTGGGTATCAGCGTATAACACGCACCCACGATTTCCCCCTGATTTTAAGGGAAAAAAAGTGTGTGTTATATGCCGATAAATACGGTAAACCCCAAACCATCCCACCCCAACAAGACCCCCCCTATCCCCCAACCCCCACTCTGCTCTTGGAGTATATATGAAAAAAATAAGAAAAAAAAAGGACAAAAAACAGTATCCAATATTACAAAGTACATAGTACAAGTAAATAGTACCTATTGGTTTACATGGTACCTAGGTCATGGACTGGAGTCATCTTGACCAGGTAGCATTACTCATGGAATTCCTTAAGGAGTATGTATGTTTTTCAAAAAGAATAATGTTATTGAGATCTAAAATCCACTCGGGTACAGTCGACGTATTGGGAGAGGTCCACTTAAGGGCAATCTGTCTACGAGCTACAAAAAGTGTGCGTCTTATTGTGTTAGATAGAGGAGGTATAAATAGACGTATCGCAGTAGCCCAGAAGACATATAAGTGTTTCAATCGGAATGTTAATGCCCAATAGCCCGTTTAAGGTACCAATCACCTCTGCCCAGTATCTTTGGAGTTTCGGGCACCGCCATAAAAGATGTATTAGCGTACCTGTATTACCACATCTAGCACAGGCTGGCTCTGATTTCAATCCGATTGCATACAAAAATTGGGGAGTTCTATAGACTCTATGGAGGATAAAAATCTGTGTCAGTCTGTGTGATGCAGAAAGAGACACCCGGGGTGAGGAACAGAGAATATACCCTTTTGCATCTTTAATTCATCTGTGTTGGTTAATCGTGTGACCTTTTTTACTATTTAAGTGTTACTTATTTTGTTTTTTATCAGCCATTATTAAGGACTAACGTCCGAAATGCATAGGCTGTTTTACAACTTTGTACATGTTCACCTAATAAAGAAATACCATTTTGGCTGTCATCCTGAGTGCCAACCATCCCTTTCCTTACACAAGGTAAAGATTATCTTAGCCATTTTCTATTTAAAGTAAAGTTATATGCATTGAAGTATAACTAAAGAAATGTTGTTTCTTAGATTTGGATAAAGTGGCGTAGAGCTGAGCGAATTTGTCTGGGTTTGAATAACGGGGGTTCATTGAATTCTATTTGAAATTTATGAAACCTGAATTTAGCAGCATATTCTGTTGAAGTTTATGAAGGGGTGACACTTGATATTAAATTCTGCCCATTGTAAAGGCTAATACACAAACTATTGTACAAAAAGGGCATGGGAATCTGGGCACTGCAAATGTGAATACCGGTAATTAACAAAGCAATGCCTTCAGTATTATTTTCACAGACAATGTCAGCAACACTGTATTCTGGCATCAAAAATTTGGGATATGCAATGGATTTTTTTTATGTTTACATTAAGCTACATTAAGTACCTAGCCACTGATATTTTTTCTAGAAGGCTATCCCTGTCCTCCACCAGCATGTGGAATGCAATATGTATGTGCAGCAGGATCAATGATTAACTTTGCATTATGGGTGGAACTGTATATAGATGTGCTTAGTTCAGGGATAAAGTTGTGGAGAAGTTTAAAGCAGGGTTAGGTTATAAAAAAAATCCCAAGCTTTGAATATTTCATGGAGTACTGTTCAATCCATCAACTGAAAATGGAAAGAGTATGCCACAACTGCAAACCTACCAAGACATGGCCACCTAAATTGACAGGCCGGGAAAGGAGAGTATTAATAAGAGGCCATTGTCGAAAGAATGTCATAAGAAGTCCCATTTGCAGTTTGCGAGACGCTGGTCAGATGAGACAAAAATTTAACTTTTTGTCCTAAAAGCAAAACGCTATGTGTGGCGGAAAACTAACGCTGCACATCACCCTGAAACGTGGTGTTGGCAGCATCATGTTGTGGGGATGCTTTTCTTCAGCAGGGACAGGGAAGCTGGTCAAAATTGATGGGAAGATGGATGGGGCCAAAAGACTTGAGACTAAGTTGGAGGTTCACCTTCCAACAGGATAGCAACCCTAAACATACAGCCAGAGCTACAATGGAATGGTTTATCTCAAAGCATATTCATGTGTTAGATGGCCTACCAACAACGGGGTACTATTCTATCACTGACACTGCAAACGGGATGCTTTACCTCCCACAAATCCCTCTACAAATTTTTTTTCAGGGGGGGGGGTTTGGTAAGGTAACAGGGGTCTAAACATCTCCCCTTTGAGACAGGGAAAGGGACTGATGACAGAGATTCCCCAGTCCCTTTCTCTGCAGCATCTGCTGCCCTGAAAATTAATGAACAGGAGACAGAGGCTCCTCTCCATTCATAAACTGAAGCATGCTCTCCATTCTGACAGATCCGGGACAGGGGGAGACTGTGGGAGGAGCCAGAGAGCCAGGGAAGACTCAGGGGGACCTGGAATAGCATGGGGGGACCGAAGGAGGAGCCGGAAATCTGGGAAGGACGCATGGGGACCCAGAGGAGGACAGTGGGGACTAAAGGTGGACATGGGGGGAACAAAGGAGGACATGGGGGGACCAGAGGAGTACATGGGGGGACAAGAGGAGGACATGGGGGGACCGGAGGAGGACATGGGGGCATCGGAGGAGGAGCCGGAGAGCTGGGAAGGATGCAGGGGGACCCAGAGGATGACATAGCGGGGGACCCAAAGGATAAAACCTATCAGGACAAGGAGAGCCAGGAAGGACAAAGGGGACTCCAAAGGAGGACACAGGGAGGACAGAGGGGGACAGGCAGGTGTGATCGGTGCAGTGGTGGGGGGAGGGGGGGTTACAAGCACCACTCTCCCTGACAGCCACGGGATGGAGAGGAGGAGAAGCGGTTGTCAGAAAAGCTATACAGGGGGATCGGTGCTCATAACTGCCCCTCACCGCCACACTGATCACCCCTGAGGCTTCCTAAGTATCGGGTCAAGCATCGGAGCATTTGCAAGAGTACAAGTACTCGTGCATATGCTTGCTATCGTGCAACCCTAGCTTTAAGGATCAAGAAATAAGCCACCATAAGAAGATGCCTGGTTAAAGATTTTTATATGAGAATGGGGGTCTGTTGAAATAAAGCTCAACTAAAATCGTATTTAAAACTAAATAGAAGCATTGAGGGTGCATTAGGATCAGTGGCTGCAGTGCTGATCAGTATTTTCTGACAATGGAGGAGTGTGCACTGCCAGCGGGGAGGATTCTTCCATCTACCTCGCTTGTGTGGATGGGGAAATCTTTTTTTTTTTTTCGATCAACCCACTGACTGATTGAAAAAAAAAAGACCCATCTACAGGTAGCCCTAAGCTCTCCACACACTGATGAAAATTCAGCCAGTTCAGCAGGGAGTGGCCAAGTTTTGATTAGTGTGTGACTGTCCCTACTCAGCTAAAGTGGATTGTTTGATAGGGTGACCAGACATCCCCGGTTTCCGGGGACAGTCCCCGGATGGAGGACACTGTCCCCGGACCAAGTCTGTCCCCGGTTTTGTCCCCAGATTGGATTTGAACAGGGGCTTGGGCCTTGGGCAATTTCAAAGACAGTCAGTGTAGTATTAAAAATAAAAATTCAGAATTACACCCCCCCGCTCCGCCGCTCCTACTAGCTCAGGGGGGTGTATTTTTTTTCCATGATCTGTGCCCCTTTCTGATGATCATGTGCTGGACGGAGCGGAGGGAATATTTCTTTAGTTTTGGGCGCATGCCCATTCAGCTCCGCTTGTTCTTCTGCCTTGGCTCAAGTCCAGGTCAGCCACCTGCCTGCTTATCTCCTTGCCTTCCCTGGCAGAATGATCTTCTTCCGCTCCCCACCCAGTAGTAGCCGGGGCCTAGAGAGTTAAGCCCTGTACACACGATCGGATTTACGGATGAAAACAGTCCGATGGACTTTTTTCATCGGACAAACCGAACGTGTATGGGCCCCATCTGTCTTTTTTCCATCAGTGATTAAAAATAGAACATGTTTGAAATTTATCCGATGGAAAAAAAAACAATAGCAAATTCCGATCGTCTGTGTGGAACTCCATCGGAGAAAAAACCCACGCATGCTCAGAATGCAGTCAACGCATGCTCAGAAGCATTGAACTTAATTTTTCTCGGCTCGCCGGAGAGTTTTACGTCACGGCGTTTGGGACGGTCGGATTTTTGACTGATGGTGTGTAGGCAAGACTGATGGAAGTCAGCTTCATTGGAAATCCAATGGAAAAATATAACGGATTTTATTAAATCAGAAATACGATCGTGTGTACAGGGCTTAAGACTTGACAGGCTGTGAGGCGGGCGGCGGTGGCGACGGGCAGAGAGTCGCTGATTACTGGCATTACTAGTAAAAAAATAAATATGTCCCCGGATTTCATTTAAAAAATCTGGTCACCTTATTGTTTGATCAACTTCTGTCTTGCCCCATAGTCAAAACAGGAAGTGAGAGGAAATCCCTTCAAAGTGAAGGAATCACCGGTGGTTGTCCTCAGGGTCACCAGAACTAGTGTACCGATTGGAAGATTTTCTCACTATTATTGTTTTGGTGACACCTCAAAACGGTAAACAAGTCAAATAGGTTGGGTTAAGCCAGCCAAAGACAGAGCGATTTTCTCTTGATTCCCTCGTGCTGAGCCATTAGCTTCTCCCTGGGGGGGGGGGGGGGGGGAAGCTGTCCCTGCTGGGAGAACACAATGATTACTGCTAGCAGCTATGATAGCCGCTAGCAATAATTGCATGTAAAATCTGACAGACTGGTTGTTCCCAAGTTGATTGATCCATCAACTAGGGTCCATTCTGATTGCTCACACATGGTTTGACAGCAAGTGACAGATGTTCTAATCCCTCCCCACTGTATTTAAGCTAAAAGAAAAAAAAATCAGATCACAGTACATCTCTCCTCCACCAGCTCAGCTCCCAGTTACAGTTCATTCCTCTTTCTCCAGCACTTGTGAAACTTTTTACAGCTACAGTCTGTACACCCCCCTGTGGTGTATCGGGGGGGGGGGGGTTCAGTCCATACTGACTCTCTGGGGGTGCTGTGACTGCCAGACATTTATTTTCTTTGTGTTGTAGAATGCTGCACCACAGTACTGAGCAACACAAAAAAAAATGTCAGACAGTCAAAGCACTCTCAGCGAGTCTGAATCCAGTGCTTCAGTGACAGTGGCTATTCAGAGTGAAAGGGAGTTTTCTTCCCTGCTTTCGTAACATGACAGAGCCAAGAGGATGACTTCTCCTCACTCTGAGCTCCCACGACATATGGTCATCTGGGGTATGAGTTTAGGGAGGGGGGAGATTGTACTGAGTTGGGTGGGGGGTGTCTGTACTGGAGGTTTGTACTGTGGAGGGGGGTCCTTACTGAGGGGTCTATAGTGGGGATTGGGGATGTCTGTACTGAGGAGTTTGCAATGAGGAGCAGGGGTATTTGTACTCAAGGGCCTGTCATGGGGGGTGTCTTTACTAGGTACTGTGTGCTGGGGGAATCTGTATTAAGGGGACTGTTCTGGGGGCTAGTCTGTGTTGAGGAGTCTGTCCTTGGAGGGGGATCAGTCTGTACTAAAAGATCTGTGCTGGTGGGGGTCTGTATTAGGTTTTGAGCTGGGGTGGATCCATCCATACTAAAAGGTCTCTGCTCCGCGGGAGTCAGTCTCGCCTCAGGGGTCTGTGCAGGTGGAGGGGGGTTGGTCTGTTCTATTTGGTCTATGCTGGGGGGGTCAGTTTGTTTTGGAAGGAGTCTGTACTGAGGGGTTTGTGCCGATTGGTTACTATGCACTGCTGTACCAGATTCTGTGTGGACATTGGTGTCCTCACTTACAGATATAAAAAAATTATATTTGTTTGCTCATGTCTTGTATACTGCTACCAGTATAAGTAACGTGTATAAATATATATATATATATTGTTTGCTCGTGGTGCGTATACTGCTACCAGCAAATTAAAATTCTGTGTTTTACCTGACTGACTTCTTCGGGGGATAAAGAAAAAAACTTTTTTTTGTACTGTACCAAGAACATTACCTGTGGGCATAACATTTCAATTTCTAGAAATGAAAGAAAAAGGATTGAAATACTTAAGGTTAAGGGTACTGACCTGTCAGTAAAAAAATACAATGAATAAATATTGCAAAAAAATAAATAAAAGAAGTTAGCAAAGACTGAAACTGAAAAACAGATTGGTAAAGATTTTAAATTGCACAAAAAGACACGGGGCAGTGCCATTAATTGCTAATGGCATCCCCTCCCGCATTCACATTTGCCAAAACACATGGTATTAAAGACGAACTGCAGTCTGCTCACATAATTTGTTATAAACTTCTTTGCCATTCTGAAGCTTCCTTCCAACCCTATTATTTTATATATACTGTGATTCTGTATTTGCCAAATATGCTGCAGAAATCTCCCTCCAATGAATCTGGCTGCAATCATTTTAACTGTGGGCAGCTGAAGCTGTTGCCTGTTCACTTCCTGGATTTACACAGAGGCACACCTCCAGCTCTGCAGCCCTGCAGCTCTCATTGGCCCTCTTATGACTCAGCCCCCTCCCTTCCTGGCAAACTCTCACAAGAGTGAGAGAAAGAGCTGTGCATGATGTCATAAGCCTAGGCTTTATATCAGACAAGAAACAGAAAGTGGATTGTATAAGGTATTTACTGGTAGAAAAAAAAAAAAAAGTACTATCCAAAGTTAAAAAAACAAGGGCATAAGATTTAATAGATGGAAAGTTGAAAAAAATTACTGAAGTTCCACTTTAAAGTAACATGCGATTTGGTGCAGAGCGATTTTTTTTAAAAAAAGGTCATGCATTTTTATGAATTTGACCAATAGGGCAGCCCATTGAGATGATGGACTGCCATGAGCACTAAGTGCAAAATCAAGCAAAAACTTTTGCGCTCCGTTGCACCTGCATAGCTGTAATTGAAGCCTGATTCCCAAAGATGTTTTACATTTAATAACACTGGAGTGGACAAAAAAAATCTTATAATGCAGGATTTTCTAATGGAGGACTTGGAAAATATAATTGTAAAAGACAATGCAAAAGCTCAACCTTTAAATAAATATTTTCATCTCTATTCACCAAAAAATGGTCATTGCCAGATAATAATGTACAGAGAGATAAACAATGCTACCCAGTCACCATTCCTAGATCAACACAGGAAGCAACTCTATTAAACCCAAACAAAATTAAGATAGATAATGCATCTGGCCAAGTCCATCCATTACTGAATGTTGAAAAATTAAACTCAGTATCTAATAACCCACTATATCTTTTTTTCCCCTCTCTTTCAGCTGGGACAGTCCCACGAGACTGGCATACAGAAGATATTGAGCGGTTATAAATACAGTATACCTTGCTATTCCATGCTAAAAAATCTAGGCGCATGCAGTTTTGCATGTCAGTCTATAAACATCTATAAGTCACATATAAAAATCAAGGCTTTATTATTTACTTACTAATGTGTTTTCAATACATTGAGGCACTGGTGACATAACCAGAGCCTTCTGCCGCGTACACACGGTCGGAATTTCCGAGGAAAAAAGTCAGACTGAATTTATTCATCGGATATTCCGACCGTGTGTATGCCACATCGTTTTTTTTTCTGTCGGAAATTCCGACTGACAAAACAAAAGATCAAGTCTTCTGGACAGCAGCACTCCAATAAAAAGCCTTTATTATGTAAAATCTTCAAAATCCAAATACAGCACATCAAGTCACAAAATTCTGGTTAGAGCTGACTAGTTTCACACTTTCTTAGTGTTTAATCATAGCCAAATTCCGACGGAGTTAGAAAGAGAACATGTTCTCTTTTTTTCCGACGGAAAAATTTCTATTGGAAATTCCGTTCATCTGTATGGAACTCCGACGGAGAAAAAAAACACGCATGCTCAGAATCAAGTCGACGCATGCTCGGAAGCATTGAACTTAATTTTTTCGGTTCGTCGTAGTGTTGTACGTCACTGCGTTCTTGGCGGTCGGAATTTGGTGTGACAGTGTGTATTCAAGACCGCTTGAACGTTTATCCCGATGGAAAATCCGACCGTGTGTACGCGGCATTACAGGTGCCTCTCAGGAAGAGTGTCTAATGAATCACGGCACCAGTATTCTAGACATGTTACAGAAAGATATTTACAAAATTGCAACATTCACAGTTAAATGGTAAATTCAATAAAGACTGCAGGAGGTCAAATTATGTACTTATCGAGCTGCACGATCAATCATTAAAAAAAATCACGATCTTGATTCAACCCCCCCTCATGATTTTAACCACTTTCCGACCACCTGACGCTAATGTACTGCGGCAAGGTGGCTCGGTTGCCTAAATCGCTGTACCGGTATGGCGATTCTTGTACTAGCTTTCGAGGGCGCGCTCTGATTGGCCAGCGGGGGAGCCAATCAGCGGGTCCGGCGGACTCGATGTCTGTCGGCTACCCGTGATCGTTCCCCACAGAGACATAACAGGGATAAACAAGGCAGATCTCCGTTCTGTCAGGGGAGGACATTGAGATCTGTCTTCCTGCTAAGATCTGTGTTTCCCCAGTCACACAGCCCCCCATACAGTTAGAAAACACAAACAGGGAACACATTTAACCCCTTGATCGCCCCTGATGTTAAACCCCTTCCTTGCCAGTGTCATTAGTACAATAACAGTGCATATTTTTAGCACTGATCACTGTAAAAATGTCACTGGTTCCCAAAAAAGTGTCAAAAATGTCAGTTAGGTGTCCGATCTGTCCGCCGCAATGTCGCATTCCTGCTAAAAATCACTGATCACCACCATTACTAGTAGAAAAAAAAATGCCCTAAATCTATCCCCTATTTTGTAGACGCTATAACTTTTGCGCAAACCAATCAATATACGGTTATTGAGATTTTTTTTTTTTTTTAAATATGCAGAAGAATACGTATTGGCCTAAACTGATGAATACATTTTTTTGGGATATGTATTATAGCAGAAAGTAAAAAATATTTTTTTTTTTTCAAAATTGGCGGTCTTTTTTTTGTTTATAGTGCAAATAATAAAAACCCCAGAGGTGAGCAAATACCACCAAAAGAAAGCTCTATTTGTGGGGAAAAAAAGGAAATCAATTTTGTTTTATGTAGAAAGTCGAATGACCGCGCAATTTTTAGTTAAAGTAACGTAGTGCTGTATCGCAAAAAAAATGCCCTGGTCATTAAGGAGGTAAATCCTTCCAGGGCTGAAGCATTTCCTCAAATCTTAATAATAAGTGCAGAGCCATTCTCTGCTCAGAGCTGTCAAAAAAAAGCAGGCAAATGTTTGTCAACATTTCTTAGCACTCAAGCCTCGTACACACGACCGAGTTTCTCGTCCAAAACCGACAAGAAAAGTGCAGAGAGAGCTTTATTGTCGAGAAAACCGTTCGTGTGTATGGTTTTACGACGAGAAAACTGCCATGAATCTCGACAAGAAAAATAGAGAACCTGCTCTCTATTTTCTCGTCCGGATTCTAGATTTTCTCGTCGTGTTTCTCGTCGGCCTGTTTTGTGACGAGAAAATGGTTCGTGTGTATGCTTTTACGACTCTTCAAAAAGCGCGCATGCTCAGAATCAAGTATGAGACGGGAGCGCATCTTCTGGTAAAACAAGCCTTCGTAATGGAGATAGCACATTCATCACGCTGTAAATTATTGCATCGTTTAAATGTTGTGCATTTAAATCTTCTTTAGAATGTTACAATAATGAAAACTAATGAACTTGTTTTTCTGCTGATATTCACACAGAGTTCTGACTATCTATTTTAAACCTTTTTCATGCTGCTCTTAAGAAGATTTAGCTGTATTATATCGTGCAAGAGAGGTTAGTGAAGGGAAATAACCTCTCCATCAGTGGCGGCTGTTGCTCAAAATGCTCAAAATGTTTGGGGTGGCCACCCCAAATTTTATATATAAACTTCCTCAATTTTTGCGACTGTGCCTATTAAACGCCACCAGTTGCCCCCTCCAATGCAGCCAGTTTGCCCCCTCCAATGCAGCCAGTTCCCCCCCCAGCCCTGCACTTACCTTCTTCTGGTCAGCGCCATCCTTCTTCTGTCCTTGATGTCTTCTCCTGCCCTCGATGTTGCATCAGCCAATCAGGTTACCGGTAAACAGACTTGGTGAACATGATTGGCAGAGGAGCCTGTCAGTGTTTACCCAAGGAATGCACCCCCCCTGCGTCCCCTGGTTAACTTTTATGAAGCCAATTACATCCCAAACAGACACTTGTACCCCACTTCCAACCAATGTATCATGTTTTTATTTTTTATACAAAATTTCTGTGTGATAACTATACCTTTTGTTTGATTCTCATAGGGGAGAGAAGACTGGGAGGAGAACACTCCAGGGAGCACAGGAACCCCACACCTTCTAAACAACCCCAACCTCACCAAGACACACAACCTGAGGGTGTTGAGGAAGTTGAAGAGGTGGAGGAAGGAGAAGTGCAGGAAGGAGAGGTGGATGACGTGGTGGAACTGGTCACCACAACAGGTCAGTATCTGTCACCCCAGCTTCAGGTAAGAGATGTAGGCCTGCAGAGTTATAATACCTTTTGTATTTTTTATAGGGGATGTAAATGTTGTGGTGAAAGAAAGTACACGTTTCTCTGCTGACAGTGCCCTACGAATCATACAGCAAGTGATGGAATGTAGTACAGAACTGGACAGAATTAAGCAAAGAATTCATGTGATGGATCAAACCTTTAAAGACATCCTAGATGTTTTGGGGAGAATTGAATAAGGCATCAAAACCCCCATTTTTGGTTTGAGATTGTTCTTCCCCCTTTTTTAAGCTTTTAGACAATCAATCAAGCCAAAATTTGAATATGCACACAGTGTGTCAACATGTGCCATCTGCCATTAGGGGATATCCATGTACGTATTATGGGGGTGCAACCCCTTCCTCGTATCTCAAGTAGGTGAACTGAAGAAGGGGTTGCACCGAGAGGGGGCAAACTGGCTGCATTGGAGGGGGCAAACTGGCTGCATTGGAGGGGGCAACTGGTGGCGTTTAATAGGCACAGTCGCAAAAATTTAGGAAGTTTATATATAAAATTTGGGGTGGCCCCCCAAACATTTTGAGCAACAGCCGCCACTGATGGAGAGGTTAGTGAAGGGAAATATGCATGGAGGATAAAAAAGGGGCATTTAAATGCTTCCAGCATGCATGAGGACAAAGGGGACATTCTTAGCATATTACAATCATGGTAATTAGGGAAGGATGAAAGAAATACAATACATTAGAATACATGAAATACATAAAATGTGATGTAAAAGGAGAAAACTTACCCTAATATAGTCCTCCTGCAGGACTTGGATAATGGCAGAACAGGTGTCTGGGATTATGAGGCCCAGAGCCTGGGGGAAGATGCCTGTCGTGAACTTCAAGTCCTGCAGACTTCTCCCTGTCGCCAGGTAACGCAAGGTGGCGATGAGCCTCTGCTCAGCACTGATGGCTTCCCGCATAACGGTGTCCTGCCTGGTAATATAGGGGGACACCAAAGCCAAAAGATGCTGAAAAACGGGGTCAGACATCCGCAGAAAATTCCTGTAGTCCTCAGGATTATTCTCGACGATCTCCCGCAGCAGAGGCATGACAGAATTGGTCCCGCTGGAGCAACCAATTCTTGGTCCATGAACTCCTCCTCACCCCGTTCATGGACTCGTCTTGGTCCAAAACAAGCAGACCAACACCAAGCGCCCGCACAGCACGAACTCGACGATGAGAACGTACCCGCGACATGGCTAGGAAACGGTCGTCTTATCAGAACGTACTAAACAGAACGCACTTTAGAACAGCAAGGCCTATGAAGAACGAACTGAAATTCAGAAACGAACGGGCAAGAACGCACTGTAAAACAGATACGACCTGCCTACACGCCCTGAAAGACAAGATACGAACCCACAAGCACAAACTGAACCACAGAAAACAAACTGAAAGCACGAAGACTGAAAAGCGCGAATCGTCTCTTCCCAAACTTTTACTTCACACGCAGTAACACGAGATCAGCAAAAGCAGCCCAAGGGGTGGCGCCAGGGAAATCGATCTTCCCCTTTATACTGCCGTCGTACGTACTGGACGTGACCATGCAGAACAACGACGAGCTTTGGAATTGTCAGTGTGTACGCATGGAAAGCTTGACGAGAAACTCGTCAAGGTTAACAAGAATCTCGTCTAGAAAAACAACGTGTTTTTAACGACGAGAAACTCGGTCGTGTGTACGAGGCTTTCGAGATAGAGAAGAGAAGAGATGCAATGGGGGTTATTTACTAAAGGAAACTCATCTTTGCACTACAAGTGCACTGCAAGTGCAAAGTGCACTTGAAATTGCACTGAAATTGCACTGAAAGTGCACTTGGAAGTGCAGTCGCTGTAGATCTGAGGGGGACATGCAAGGAAAATAAAAAACAGCATTTTTGCGTGTACATGATTGGATAATAAAATCAGCAGAGCTTCCCCTTGTGACAGGGGTCACTTTGGGCATAGGGTGACTGAGGAAATATATCTTGGACTACCTAAAATGGGATAGTAATATTAATCCACAATATTTACTGTTTGTTGATCCTGAACTCAACAGGTTAATTGAGAGATGCTGATTTCTTCAACTCCAATCACCTGGATGCCTGTGTAATGTTAATGAATTCAGACTAGCTTCTAAAAGATCTTTTCATTGTGGGGTGTGATAATTAACTCTGTAATTGTGGGTATTGTAAATTAACAGTCAGACAGTCTGGGGAACATAAAGGTTATGCATAGTCATTTAAGCTGAAAAGGGATTAGCTATTGAACTCACCTGTTGTCTGCTAAAATGGCAGAATATGTGTATTGGGAGCTTGTTATGTAACCATTGTGTGATGTTGTGGGTGGAGTTGTTCATTTGGACTACAGTATTCTTTTTGTGTATATAAGGGCCTGCTTCTCTCAATAAAGGTCTGAGACCAGTTGGAAATATACAGAGTGTTTGTCTCATATCTCTGGAAGAATTATTCCTATGGGCAGCGGTCGCCTGACTGTGGAGTGTCGGTAGTGGATGTGTGTTCAGCGTTAACCCCTTTCATACTTGGGGTGCCGTTACACCCCTCATTTCAGATCTTCCCCCTCAGATCTACAGTGACTTCACTTCCGAGTGCACTTGTAGTGCACAGTGGATTTGCCTTTAGTAAATCAACCCTATTGTATCAATTGGTTCTTTTAGAGCAAAGGGATAAACTTTGGTCTGTAAATGAAGGCAGTTTAACCACTTAAAGACTAAACCTTTTTCTGAGACTTGTTGCTTACAAGTTAAAATCAGTATTTTTTGCCAGAAAATTACTTAGAACCCCCAAACATTTATATATTTTTTAGCAGAGACCCTATAGAATAAATTGGTGGTTGTTGCAATATTTTATGTCACAATGTATTTGCACAGCGGTCTTTCAAACGCAATTTGCTGGGAAAAAATACACTTCAATTAATTTTAAAAAAACGAAACAGTAAAGTTAGCCCAATTTATTTGTATAACGTGAAAAATTATGTTAGGCTGCGAGAATCATGAGAGAATTGTGATCTTTATTCTAAGCAAAAAAATTGTGATTCTCATTTTATCCAGAATCGCGCAGTATATTACATTTTTATTCTGGGGTTTTTATATACTTTGGGGTTGGGGACATATATCGGCATGAGCCGGTCGGCAAGCGGTTAAAGATATTGATTTACTAAAACTGGAGAGTGCAAATTCTGGTGCAGCTGTGCATGGTAGCCAATCAGCTTCTAACTTCAGTTTGTTCAATTAAGATTTGACAATAAAAACTTGGAAGCTGATTGGTTTTCTACGCAGAGCTGCACCAGATTTTGCACTCTCCAGTTTTAGTAAATCAATATCTTTAACCGCTTGCCGACCGGCTCACGCCGATATACGCCGGCAGAATGGCACGGCTACGCAAAGTGACCTCTGCCGCGAGCTCCGTGACCGTGTCCGCGGGACCCGTGGACTCGATGTCTGCCGGTGTCCCGCGATCGTGACACGGAGCTGCAGATTGGGGGGATGCCATTGTAAACAAGGCATCTCCCGGTTCTGCTTTGTGACATGACACTGATCGTCTGCTCCCTGTGATCGGGAGCAGCGATCAGTGTCATGTCACAGTAAGCCCAGCCCCCACACAGTTAGAATCACTCCCTAGGACACACTTAACCCCTTCCTCGCCCCCTAGAGGTTAACCCCCTCCCTCCAAGTGTAATTTACACAGTAATCAGTGCATTTTTATAGCATATGATCGCCGCCATTACTATTAAAAAAATATATATTAATAAAAATGCCATAAAACTATCCCCTATTTTGTAGACGCTATAACTTTTGCGCAAACCAATCAATAAACGCTTATTGCATTTTACCAAAAATATGTAGAAGAATACGTATCGGCCTGAACTGAGGAAAAAATTCGGTTTTTATACATTTTTTGGGGATATTTATTATAGCAAAAAGTAAAAAAAAAAATGCTTTTTTTTTCAAAATTGTCGCTCTATTTTTGTTTATAGCGCAAAAAATAAAAACTGCAGATGTGATCAAATACCACTAAAAGAAAGCTCTATTTGTGGGGGAAAAAAAGGACATCAATTTTGTTTGGGAGCCACGTCGCACGACCGCGCAATTGTCAGTTAAAGCGACGCAGTGCCGAATCGCAAAAAGTGGCCCGGTCATTTGGCAGCCAAATCCTCCGGGGCTGAAGTGGTTAAGTACAACAGAGTCAACAAAATCCTTTTGCTATTGGGATTTAAGAGAATATCTGAAAAAAGTAGACTAGTTAATCATGCACTCATATTTTATACATAATGAATTATATGCTGGTATTATTTTGAGAACAATAGTTACACAGCACTTGGAATTTGTACTGCAATATGCTCAAGCTAAACGTATCTTCTACTGTATCAAAGATTACATAATATGCCCAGTGTCAACATTAGTTATGACACTGCAGCATAAGTGACAACTAAATACTGCTTTACATTTCTGTTACTTAAAGCGACCCTATAATTTAGAACAGCAACGTAAACTAAAGCCAGCTTTTAAAAGAAGAAAATTTATATTTACCTTTCCAGCATTCCCCAGGTCTTAAAGGTGTGTTGCAGATCTCTGGTTTCCTGCTCTTATCTGACACTTCCAAGTATATGGAATACCTGCTTCCCTGCTGCATGCTGTGTTTCCTCCCATTGGCTTCTAATATAGGATCTAGGGGCCAGCAGGAGGAATAACAGCATGCAGAGAGAGAGTATATATTCAACACACCCTGATGGGCTTTAAAACTGTTACATTTTACATGCTGCCAGAAAGGTTAGTATGCTTTTTTTACAGACTAGTTTTAGTTTACTTTGGTAATTTTAACCCCTTTCTGCTGGTAAAAGCTGACCCCATTTACACATAGAATTCACTTTCCACCATCTCAACTACAAAAAATTGCAGAATGATTTAAAAAATATATTTTTATTAAATCTTTTTATCTTTAGTCATGGTTGACCCATCCCCTGTCCCAGACAATAATGTTTTCAACTTCCCCTGCAGCCTCCTGGGATACCAACATCACATATTCCAGGAGGCTACAGTATTCCAATACACAGTGTCAGGGAGGTACATTGGGTGCCACCCCAACAGGGGACCAGCTGCAAGGACCAGGAACAGTCTGCCAGTTCCCTGATAATGTCAGACAGGAAGACGGAGGGGTGGGACAGGACCTAGAAGAGGAGAGGGAATGTGAGAGAAAAATACAACTGTGCATCCATTGGGCTTGTGAGTACATTTATTTAGCATAAAAAAGCAGCAAAAGTATAGGGAAGTGTTTCTCAACTCCAGTCCTCAAGGAGCCCCAACAGGTCATGTTTTCAGGATTTCCCTCAGATGAAACGGCTGTGAAACTGATCAAATCACCTGTGCAAAACAATGGAAAGCCTGAAAACATGACCTGTTGGAGCGCCTTGAGGACTGAAGTTGAGAAACACTGGTATAGGGCACATGAACAGAATTTTTGGTGTGGAGAGAAAAGTTCCTCACAGAGGCTCATGTGATCATGTGTTTGGCTTTCACTATGGTTATGTTATCAGGAGCCCACCCTACCAGCTCTAGATTGTAAACAGTGACTAGGAGCCTTTGGCTCCTAGTCACTTTTGCTTGGAGGCATGTGATCTACCTCGATCCCGGCAAAGAACAGCCAAGGGGTTGCTTTAACTTATGTACAGCATGCCAAGGATGGGTCTTAGATTGGTGCTATGTGGCACCAATAATTGGGTTGTGGTCCCTTCAAGGGAAATGTTTTGGATACTCAGGGGTCTCACCTGTGATGGGTGAGGATTTTTGGTCTAGTCAAGCAAAGGAGAGCACTGACTTGCAGTCCTCTCACCATTAGTGATGGCTTATTTGGGACCTGAAATTTTGGAGGTGACATTGGGGTGGGAAAAGGGCCTCCACTCCAACGTTTTGACATGTGAACGAGGGATACCTATAAGCAAAAGTATAATTATATAGGCATAGGATACTGCCACGCCCCTTAAAGGAGAATTATACCAAAAAATATTAGTTAAACCCACAAGTGATTTTTACCACTATTCTTTTATAGTGGCTTCTGAAATTTACAAATGCAGCAATTTAGAAATTGTATGAAATTTTTAGCACTGGGAAACACTTTTTGAAAGATAAAAAGTGCATTTTATATACAACTATATAGATCAGACCAAAACGAGGAACAAATGAGGAGGAAAGATGGACAGAGGGAGTTTGTTACAAATCAGGGATAGTCCCTTGAAATCAGGGACAGTTGGGAGCTATGCATAAGTCAGGAAGCTCCTTGTGCTAGGGGGTGGAGTAGTTGAGGAGCCCTGGCTGCGTGCTGCACGTGTGCTACAAACTGACAAACATCTGAAGCTGGACGCTGCTAAAGCCTGGTACACTCTACGAGTTTTTTTTTCATTCGCTGAAATGAACGAAAAAAGACTATCAGCTCTGAGCGGAGCTACTGTACTAACTATGCAAAGCTGATATAGCTATCTCCCCTGCTAATCTGTTGTGTTCTGACAGGGGGACGGCCCATTTGCCAGAACACTCCAATCAGCGATCTCCGCCATTTGCTGAGAGCTCTGATCGGGAGTCAGTTGGCTGCTGGTTTTCCATCATGCTCGTCCGACAGAAGCCGACCAAACGGACAGGGTGGCATACACAAGGGCCAAATGCCAGCTGTTTTTTTTTTTTCTCCCAACGTTCGGTACGTGTGTAAGGGGCTTAACTCTGGGCTAAAGCCCTTACTTGATTTTGCATAGCTAATTGTTTGATTTGTGCTGAAGATAAGCAGACTTTTTTGTGTTGCATTGTCTGAAGTGTTGTTCTGCTGCCTGGAAGCTCTAATTTGTTTGCTGGAAAAAAAAGAAAGGATTTTACGTTTAAAGAGTAACTCCACTTTTGTTGAGAAAAAAACATTCCTCCCTGGGTGATCAATGTGCATTACAAGGATTACAACAACCTTTGTTGCAGATTCCTACCTTTTGTTATTCTGAAGTAATCCATGTGTGTTTGTCTGTGCCTCTGTATAGAGTGCGTCAAATGGGACTGGTTTCATAATTAACTCTCAGGTATGCAGCTACTGCATCCCTTTAGAAGTGCTCCTATTGAAAGTATCTCTCCCGAAAAAAAAATTGTTGCAGGGGATGCCTGAAATCGGACATGTAAGTTAGGCAGACTTCTAAGAAAATTGGTGAGCCAATCACACAATCACGATATTATGTTTCTGGTGAGTGGTCAGTACACACTCTCTGTACAGGACAACTCCAGGTAGCCATATTGCATTGCATTCTCAGAAAATTACAGTGGCTGCAGATTGAAAAGGAAAGGTCATTTTTAATAACATTCAATTACAATATGATTAGTGTTGCAATTATATGTACTATATTATTTTTTATTTGCTATTTTTAAGTGGAGTTACCCTTTAAAATAACATGGTCCTGAGGTGCTGAATCCCCTGAATATCACATACAAATATACAGTAGGTATCTTACTATGGTCTTTTGATTGAAAAAAAAAAACTGCTAATATGTCATTTCATTAAAAATATATTTTCTAAAAATGAAACAATCTTGTTATTATTTAAGGTAAACATCTCCACAGATCAAATCTATTTTCTGCACTACTAATTGGCAAATAAATGCAGTTTAGCTCATAAGTCATTTTACTGGAATATTACACCACCTAATCTGAGTTCATTAAAAGATAAAAATATCCTGGGTAACAATTTCACTCTTATTAAGGCATGCCCTTTAATTTAAGAACATTTCCTTGTTTTTTGGACTTGGGGCTATAAAAATTCATCTGCTCAGTCACAGACCATTTAATTTTGGATGCATCATTGCCAGTTGGTTACAGTAATTAGCATTCCCTGTGTTGTGGCAGATTCCCTTAAGCTATGCTAACTAGGGTTGCACTTCTTGTATGAAAACATAAGCAGCAATGTGCAAATGAGCCAGGCCACCCATCTCACAGACATAAGCTCAACCTACAGTTTTTTGGCTCAGGGTGACTTGTAAACCCACCTGCAGATCTTATTTACTGATTATTTATGACAAGGACCGACAGCATCTGTGAACAAGCACATTATGGCATTTCAGATTCATACCTAATGCTTAATAAATGTACTATTTTTTATCATGGCTCGTTAATTCTAATGCCTCAATACTCTCATAAATCACAACTCAAATTTTACCTAGAATTATTTTTTTTATCTGCTCAACTCAAGATCAGTGAAGGGAAGGTTGACTGGTAATAAATTGCATGCATCCAGGTTTTGCCTCAAGGTACAAGTTATTATAAAGAAAAAGTCAGCGATATCCAACCACGGTTTTCATCTACAAGCTCCTTACAAGGGCACAAGTTTGAAGATGTGTTTTGACCAAAGTAACGATTCAGCCAAGTTGCAGCCAGAGGCCACATGCTTCAGAGATGGACTACAACCTCCTAAGTACCTGATTCTGGGTCTTTCACAGTCAGAGGGTGTTGCTTGGAGTCTTTAAAACACCTGGCATAATCTTTTTGCACGATTGTTAAGAACATTCTTTAACCACTTGCTGATTGCTCACAGTAAATATACTGATAAACAATGTGATCACGATTATTTTGAATGTTTTCCAAACATGGTTAAATGAAGGGTAAAATAGGATTTTTATAACAGCTTACCTGTAAAATCCTTTTCTTGGAGTACACCACGGGACACAGAGCTAGTCATTACATAATGGGTTAAGGGTCACCAGCGGTGATTGGACACTGGCACAACCAATGGAAGACAGTTCCCCTCCATATAACCCCTCCCATCAGGGAAGTACCTCAGTTTTGTAGCAAAGCAGTAAGGTTCCCATAAGAAGGGTGGGACCTCTGTGTCCCGTGGTGTACTCCAAGAAAAGGATTTTACAGGTAAGCTGTTATAAAAATCCTATTTTCTTTATCGTACACCACGGGACACAGAGCTAGTCATTACATAATGGGACGTCCCAGAGCAATGCTCATATGAAGGGGGGGAGACACAGATCAAAACAGGCCGCTTGCGGACCAGAAGCCCTATACTGCTGCCTGCAGCACACTTCGCCCAAAGGCGGAATCCTCATGTCCTTTCACATCTATTTGATAGAATTTGGAAAATGTATGGACTGAGGACCAAGTTGCAGCCTTACAGATCTGCGCCATCGAAGCCTGGTGGTGCACTGCCCATGAAGCACTTATCGCCCTGGTAGAGTGCGCCTTAACAGGAAAAGGAGGAGTCCTGTTCTTTAAACCATAAGCTTGAATAATTACTTGTCTAATCCACCTGGAAATGGTGGATCTTGATACCGCTTGGCCCTTCTTGGGCCCATCTGGTAAAATAAACAAAACATCTGTTTTACGTATCTGAGCGGTTGCTTGCAGATACACCTTTACCGCTCTCCCTAGATCTAGAGAGTGTAATAATTTTCCCCCGCCGTCCGCGGGTTTGGAAAAAAGGAAGGCAGAACAATGTCTTGATTCAAGTGAAAAGCCGACACCACCTTAGGTAGAAAAGCCGGATGGGGTCGTAGTACGATTTTGTCCTTGTGACAAATTAGAGAAAGAGAAAGAGCTGCTAGCTCTGATACTCTCCTAGCAGAAGCTATAGCAATCAGAAAAGCCAACTTCCTACTTAATATAATTAAAGGAATATGGCGAATAGGTTCAAAAGGTTGCTTTTGCAACACTGACAATACCAAATTCAAATCCCATGGACACAAGGGAGTCCTAACTGGAGGATTTATCCTCAGTACCCCCTTAATGAATGTCCGAACTAGGGAGTGAGATGCCAATGGTCTCTGAAAGAAGACTGATAGAGCCGATATTTGCCCTTTGATGGTGCTAAGGGCTAAATTCATATCCACTCCTAACTGGCAAAAAGCAAGAATCCTGCTTATTTCATATTTCTGAGGATTCCAACTTCTGGATTCACACCAGGAAACGTATGCTCTCCAGACTCTCTGATAGATGAGTCTGGAGGCTGGCTTTCTAGCATTAATGAGCGTAGAAAGAGCCGGACCAGAGACCCCTCTCTTTTTAAAAATGTGGGTCTCAGCAGCCAGGCCGTCAACTTTAGCCTTTGTAAGGAAGGGTGGAATACTGGACCCTGTGACAGCAGGTCGTGTCGGAGTGGAAACTTCCAGGGCCTTCCTATCGCCGTTTTTACAATCTCGGCATACCAAGGCCTCCTGGGCCAGTTTGGGGCCACTAGGATTACTGGTATTCCCTCCTCCTTGATCCTGCGAAGCAGTCTTTGTAGAAGAGGGATCGGAGGGAATGCCTAGATCAGTGAGAACTGATTCCATGGAGTTATTAGAGCGTCTGTATTATTAGAGCGTCTGTCCCGTAGGCTAGAGGATCCCTCGTTCTGGACACAAAGTTGTCCAATTTCTTGTTGAACCTGGCAGCTAGCAGGTCTACATCTGGGTTTCCCCATCTCAGACATATGGCCTGAAAGATCTCGGGGTGAAGAGACCACTCCCTGGTAGCAGCTGCTGACGACTCAGGTAGTCTACTTGCCAATTTTCCATTCCTGGAATGAAGATTGCAGAAAGGCAAGGTACATGCTCTTCTGCCCATGCCAGGATCCGGTTCACCTCTCTTTGGGCTGCCCGACTGCGGGTGCCTCCTTGGTGATTGATGTAAGCTACTGCAGTAGCATTGTCGGATTGAACCCGAACTGGGTAGCCCTGTAACCTGTATGTCCAGGTTTTGAGGGCTAGATATACCGCCCGGATCTCTAGCACATTGATGGGCAGGATCCCCTGAGTCTTGGCCCAGGTTCCCTGGGTAGAAGCCTCCTCGAATACTGCACCCCAGTCCGATAGGCTGGTATTCCTAGATACCACCTTCCAGGCCACTGGGAGGAAGGACTTTCCCTTCCGTAAATTCCTGGCTTCTAGCCACCAATCGAAGTTGTGGCGTACTTGTGAGGACAGGCGCATGGGTATATCCAGAGCTTGGCTCTTCCTGTTCCAGGAAGCTAAAATATTGCCTTGAAGTAGTCTCGAATGAAACTGGGCGTAAGGAACCGCCTCGAAGGAGGCTACCATCTTTCCCAATAGTCTCATGCAAAGGCGAATAGACGGCCTCTTGTTTGCTTTGACCTTGTGGATCAGGTCTTTCAGAGACTGTATCTTCGGTTCTGGCAGGTATACCTCGTTTTGGGCTGTATCTATGATCATGCCCAGGTACCCTATCCTTCTTTGGGCCTGGAGAGAGGATTTTTGTAAATTTATAATCCATCCTAAATGCTCCAGGTATCCTACTGTAGTGTGTACAGCGTGACCCAATCCGTCCTTTGACTGATCTATTACTAGTAGATCGTCCAGATAGGCTGTTACCGCAATGCCCCGTGTTCTTAGGTTACTAACAGAGGAGCTAGCACCTTTGTGAATACTATGGGCGCGGTGGCTACACCAAACGGCAGAGCCACAAATTGAAAGTGGCGATCTTCTACCGCAAACCTTAGGAATCTTTGGTGAGCGGGGAGGATGGGTATGTGTAAATGTGCGTCCTTGATATCTATGGACGCCATGAATTTTCCGCCCTTTAAAGTGGCGGCCACGGATCGGATCGTTTCCATTCGAAAAATGGCGATCGTTCAGGAACCGATTTAGGGATTTTAGATCCAGGATGGGTCTGACATCTCCATTTGGCTTTGGAATCACAAAGAGGTTTGAGTAAAAACCTGAACCTCGCTCTTTTTGGGGTACGTCTGTAACTACCCCTTGAGCCCTTAAGTGATTCAAACCTTTGAAGAAGGATTCTCTTTTTTGTGGATCCTTGGAGAGTCTTGAACCTCGGAATTGAGAAGATGGGATCTCTCGAAATTCCAGTTTGTACCCTGAGGATATTGTGGATACTACCCAATTGTCCTGGATTTCTGACCACCAAGTTGCTCAGAACTGACAAAGCCTTCCTCCCACTCGGCCGAGCGGGGGCGCCCCTTCACTGAGAGGCTTTGGGGGCTTGCTTATTAGCTCTTGCACCCCACGGCTTTTTGTTCTTCTGAGCTTGCCCCTTGGCTTTTGTGGGCGGCTAAAACAGGCCGCCGCCACTGGTTGGAGTCAGATTTCCCGGGAGCTGGGGAGAGAGCGTTTAAAACAAGATCTCTTGTTTTTCTTTCTCTCAGGTAAAAGTCATTTTACCACTTGATCTTCTGTATATATTTTTCTAAATCTTCCCCAAATAGGCGTTCGCCATGGAACGGGAACTTGCCAACAGCTTTTTGCATGGGGTCTCCGCTGACCAATGCTTAAGCCAAAGTACTCTGCGCATCTGTACCAGCTGGAGTGTAAGGCGTGATGCCTGTATGATAGAATCTCTCATGGCATCCACTGTGAAGCATAAGGCTTTTAGGCAAATTTTTCCCAATTTCTAGCCTGCTCTGAAGACAGTTCCTTCAGCCCCTGCTTTACCTGTTGGCTGATGACCTGACCCATACCGACTGCTGCTACTGCAGGTTGGGTAATTGAGCCGGCCAAAAGGAAGGAGGATTTCAACTTCCTCTCAGAAGGATCTTTTAAACCCTTGTACATTATCCACCGGACATGTCAGGTTTTTATTTACACAAGAAATAGCCGCAACTACCGCAGGCAGGCTCCATTTCTTAAAAAAAAAAATATATATTTTTTCCCCCATAGGATAAAGAATGTTAAACCTTTTTGGAGGTGAGAAACGCTTATCTGGATGTTGCCAGTTTGCGTATATTAGATCCTGTAGTAACGGATGAACCGGGAAGGAGCATGCACCTTGCAGGGATCTTAATGACCCTAGGGAGGAGACAGGTAATTCCGTTACCTCCGCAGAGGTTAACTTAAATGCACTGCTATAGCATTGTACCTGTGACCTTAAAATCTGGCTCCTCATCCTCTGCTGATGTAGCCTCCTCCTCCTCATCCTCCTCCCTCAGGTACTTCTGAAGGGAGGTCCAATACTGGAAGAGACCTGCTTCGCTTATTGTTCCTTTTTAGAGGACTTAGCGATTAAGGTAGCAATTTTTTCCCTCCAGATTATTTAGGGCAGCTGATAAAGTGTCCTCAGTGACATATACAGGCCCAAGCTCCACTGGGGAAGCCGCCATACCTGACAGAGGTAATGGCTCATCCTGAACAGGTGCATTTAGCAACACAGGAGAGAAAGGTACCGAGTCAGCACAGTTAGAGCCTCCTCTCAGGCGGTGGTGCTTTCTTATCTCTTTTTGTCCGTATTACTTCCCCTGGAAGGCTTACCGTTTAGACAAAATACAAGGTACCTAAATGCATATACTACCGTGTTCAGTTTAGCAAATACATTAAGTATGCAACTTTTAACACATAACTATGCATAACATGGATGTCTTCTAGGAAGTACCCAATCCAACCACATGGAGTCTTACGTCCCTGTATAGCTGCTGTGTTTCTCTGCCAGGAATAAGAGAACTAACGAGCTTGCTTGCTGCTGCAGTGCTTCTCACACTGACAGTCTTTTAAAATTGGCACCGTTTCTGTGCCTGCGCGCGCCACGTGCCCGCGCACGCCTTCGCCCCCCCCCCCCTCCGATAAAGCGCGCTCCCGCGCGCGCAGCGCGCGGCCCTTAGCGCTATGGCGGTGGCCATAGTGAGAGAGGACTCTCATCAGCCCTTGTTCCCACTTACCTGCATCTGCAGGTGTCTGGTCGGCCACCGAAAGGAGGATCGGGGTGCCCCAGCAAGCTCAGCAGCGGAGGTGACGAGCAGTGTACTTCGCCGAAGCCGACACTGAACAGAGTGAGGTGAGTATATTCAGCTCTTTACTCCCCCCAGTGGTGGAAAAAAAAGAAGACATCCACTTTTTGAAAAAGGTCCCAACCTAGTTGTGGACCTTCTAATCTCACCTTATCCACGCCGCAGGTTTTTCTGCTGAAAAATTTCAGACAGATACCAAACTTCACCCTTCACGGTGGGCTATGTGTGCCAACCTTCAGGGATATGGGTTCCTATTTAAAGGATACCTCTCCCCTGGGCCTTGTACAAGACTCTTACCAGGACTTTATAGCGAAATAGCGAAAGTGCTGGATCTTAGAGCCCAGTCCTCCGAAGAGAGACATTACAGGCGACGCCTCATGGATGAGGCCCGGATCCCATCCAGATTCAGCTCATTTGTAGGCGTCTTGGATGGATCCGAAAGCATAGCTCTTTTACCCCCAGAGGGTCTCTTTGGTAGAGCTTTCCTTTAGCACCTCCTAACGCGTCCAACACCTTTCGACACTGGCGAAAAAACTGAGGTACTTCCCTGATGGGAGGGGTTATATGGAGGGGAACTGTCTTCCATTGGTTGTGCCAGTGTCCAATCACCGCTGGTGACCCTTAACCCATTATGTAATGACTAGCTCTGTGTCCCGTGGTGTACGATAAAGAAATGTAACCCTCCTAGCGGTATTCCAGAGTGTGGCTTAGGGTTAAATTTCAGTACCATTAGCGGTAAAACCCAAGCCACATTCGGGATTGCATTGCAAAATCCTGGTGAAGTATACTTACCTTGTTACCAGGATCCTGTGATGTCCCCCCCGCTGTGTCCTCCGTCGAATCCCCTCCCAATGTCCTGTGTTACGGGCTCCGTTTCCTGCGAGCATCGCAACGCATGGTGCCGGAGCCCGGTGGCAAATTCAAAAAGTACACAAAACATCACACATACAGTACACTGTAATCTTACAGATTACATTACTGTATGAAATCATTTCACATCCCTTTTGCCCCTAGTGCTTTATCCAGTGCCCTGCGTGCACTTTTATATTATACAGTTGTGCTCATAAGTTTACATACCCTGGCAGAATTTATGATTTCTTGGCTTTTTTAAGAATATGAATGATAACACAAAAACTTTTCTTTCACTCATGGTTAGTGTTTGGCTGAAGCCATTTATTATCAATCAACTGTGTTTATTCTTTTTAAATCATAATGGCAACAGAAACTACCCAAATGAACCTGATCAAAAGTTTACATACCCCAGTTCTTCATACCGTGTATTTCCCCCTTTAAGATCAATGACAGCTTGAAGTCTTTTGTGGTATTTGTGGATGAGGCTCTTTATCTTCTCAGATGGTAAAGCTGCCTATTCCTCTTGGTAAAAAGCCTCCAGTTCCTGTAAATTCTTGGGCTGTCTTGCATGAACTGAACGTTTGAGATCTCCCCAGAGTGGCTCAAAGATATTGAGGTCAGGAGACTGAGATGGCCACTCCAGAACCTTCACTTTATTCTTCTGTAGCTAATGACAGGTCAACTTGGCCTTGTGTTTTGGATCATTGTCATGTTGGAATGTCCAAGTACGTCCCATGCGCAGCTTCCTGGCTGATGAATGCAAATGTTCCTCGAGTAATTTTTGATAACATACTGCATTCGTCTTGCCATAAATTTTGACAAAATTTCCTGTACCTTTGTAGCTCACACATCCCCAAAACATCAGCGATCCACCTCCGTGTTTCACAGTAGGAATGGTGTACCTTTCATCATAGGCCTTGTTGACTCCTCTACAAATGTAGTGTTTATGGTTGTGGCCAAAAAGCTAAGTTTTGTTTTCATCACTCCAAATGACTTTGTGCCAGAAGGTTTGAGGCTGGTCTCTGTGCTGTTTGGCGTATTGTAAGCGGGAAAATTTGTGGCATTTGCATAGTAATGGCTTTCTTCTGGCGATTCAACCATGCAGCCCAACTTTTTTCAAGTGCCTCCTTATTGTGCATCTTGAACAGCCACACCACATATTTTCAGAGAGTCCTGTATTTGAACTGAAGTAAAGCCCCGTACACACGATTGGATAACCTATGGTTTTTCGTCCGATGGATTTGTCCATCGGAAATCCGATGAAACTGTTTTTCATCAGTCTTGGCCACACACCATCAGTCAAAAAACCAACGGCAAGAAAATGACGGCACGTACAAAACGTACGACGCGCTATAAAAGGGCCGAACAAATCTAATGGCGCCACCCCTTGGGCTGCTTTTGCTGATTTCGTGTTACCACGTGTTAGTAAAAGTTTGGTGAGAGCCGATTCGCGCTTTTCAGTCTCCGTGCTTTGCAGATCGTTTCCTGGTGTTCAGTTTGTGCTTGTGGGTTTGTATTTGTGATTCAGTGCGTGCAGTCAGGTCGTTACTGCCTTGCAGTGCCTTCTTGGCCGTTCGTTTACTGTTTTTCAGGTCGTTCTTCTCAGGCCTTGCTATTCCACGGTGCGTTCTGTTTGAGTGCGTTCTGACCAGCCGACCGGTTTAAAACCATGTTTGAAGTGCGTTCTCGTTCTCGAGCTCGTGATGGCTTTGGACTTGGTGTTGCAGTTAACACTGTAACCCAAAATCAGTCTGTGAACAGGGTGAGGAGGAGTTCATGGACTAAGAATTGGTTGCTCCAGCGGGACCAATTCTCTCATATGCCTCTGCTGCGGGAAATCCATGAGAATAATCCTGATGATTTCAGGAATTATCTCAGGATGACGGACCCCGTATTTTACCGTCTGTTGGATTTGCTGTCCCCCTATATCACGAGGCAGAACACTGTGATGCGCCAGGCCATCACTGCCGAGCAGAGGCTTATTGCCACGTTGAGATACCTGGCGACTGGGAGAAGCTTGCAGGACCTCAAGTTCTCAACAGGCATCTCCCCCCAGGCTCTCGGGATCATTATCCCTGAGACGTGTTCGGCCATTATTCAGGTCCTGCAGAAGGACTAAATGAAGGTAATTTTGCTCCTTTAACCTCACATTATATGTTTTTATTGTTTTAGAATCTTCTTTTTTTTTCCTCCTAACACAAATTTGCCTGTTTGTAAGATCCTGGTAATGTCCCCATTTTCCCCATGCATGTTTTTACCTGTAAAGGCCTTTTTGGGCCCTACATGCCTATTTCCCTTCACTTACCTCTCCAGCATGCTATTGTGGGTGCAAACCCAGCTAGCCTTCTATTTTCCTTTTCATACTTTTGGGGTCAGTGCCCTCGTAGTTTGACAACCCTCCCTCCCCCCCCTAAAGATGTGAAATTATTTTTAGTTCTCAATCAAGCTCAGCAGAGTGGTAGAGCCTTTTTTTGGATCCCCCACAATCACCTTGGCCCCCCACTTAGATTATTTTAGAATGTCCACTCAGCGGGGGTGAGGCATCTGCTAAGTGGGCCTTTGTTTATTGGTAGGAAAAACTCCCTTAAATAATAATGTTAGAATGATGTTGGTCAACAATGTTTTTGCGTGTAATCTGCTTGCACTGTAAACATAAACCGTACTAATGTCTTCTTTTTGTTTGACTCCACAGTTCCCTAGCACACCACAGGAATGGCTGACTGTGGCCTCCCAATTTGCCCAGCGGTGGGATTTCCCCAACTGCGGAGGGGCAATTGATGGGAAGCACGTCCACATAGTGCCGCCACCCCGTTCGGGGTCATACTATTTTAACTATAAAGGTTTCAATAGTATTGTGTTAATGGCGGTGGTGTCGGCACGGTACGAGTTCCTGTATGTGGACGTGGGGAAGAACGGCCGGATGTCCGATGGCGGAGCATTCGCTGAGACGGAGTTCGCTCACCGTCTGCAGGCTGGGGGTCTTGCACTGCCTCCAGATGCAGAGAATGTGGAAGGGCTACCGTTCGTTTTCATCGCGGATGAAGCTTTTGGACTAGGACCACACCTCATGCGGCCATTTCCCCAACGCACCCTCACCCCGGAGAGGAGGGTTTTTAATTACCAGCTGGCCAGAGCCCGGAGAGTTGTGGAGAATGCCTTGGGATAATGGCCAGCCGGTTCCGCCTGTTTCAGACAGCTATCAATTTGGCGGAATATAAACTGAACAACATTGTCTACTGCTGCTGCTTATTGCACAACTTTTTGCGAAAACTTTCTGCTAATTATGTAAAATCAGTTGGGCCTGAGGCCGGTCCATCTGAACTGACAAATCTGACCGGCCTCAGCACTGCCCGTACTGGCTTGGCCCCCCCAAAGTGCCCGTGAAGTACGTCGGAAATACGTAGAGTACTTCACGGGTAGGGGGGCCATCGCAATGCCAGACCACATCTGACCATTTATTCTTACCTTTTTCAAATAAAAAAAAATTGGATTTACTACAAACTTGTGTTGTCATTCTTGTATTTGTGGTTTATGTGTCTCCCAGGTTCTAGTAGTGCCAAGTGTATTTGTCCTTAGTAAATACCCTCAAATCTCACAGGTAAAAACACTGTTTTTGCATCTTCAGAACTGCTATTGAGCATAGAAAGAACAAGGCACACCTTTTTTAGACTTCCCAAATTTTTATATTGATTGCACAACTTTTTTGGTTGTTTTGCGAAATTCTAGTTTTTTTTTTGTTTGTGCGGCTTTTTTGGAAGAAACATGCATGGGTCAAAAGCCAATTTTTTTTTTATGAAAAAGTAAAAAAATAACACAGTGAAAAATACAAACATGAGATGGGGTGATGTTACCCCTGATCCATCCCAAATGTGAAGAACCACACTTTCTTTTTGGGGCTCAAATGGGTATCTTCAACATGATCCCATGGCTAAGGTAAACATGTGCTATCTGCCATCATGGGGGATCAATGGCCGTGCTTTGGGGGTGAAAACCCTTCCTCTCACCTACTTGAGTAGGGAGGAAGAGGTTGCACCCCCAAAACAGGGACATAGATATCCTGTGACGGCAGATAGCACATGTTGAGTCAGTGTGTGCATCATCACTTTTGGGCTGGTGGAAATCCCATAGGAAATTTCGGACGCATAACAAAACACAAAAACAGGGGGGGGGTTCACACTATTCTCCCCAAAATATCTATCATGTTTTTATATTTTTGCTCAATCACAATCATTCTCTTTCTCATAATGTCCATTTCGCTACTGCATTCCATGATTTCCTGAATGATTATTTTGGCGCTGGCACTCGAGAATGGAGGATTTGGACTTCCTGACACACCCCCACGTTCAGTCCCTAAAAACAAAAAAAAATGTTTAAACTATGCAGGCCTACATCTGTATTTACCTTGAAGTTGTGGTGCCAGACACTGACCTGTTGTGCTGATAAGCTCCACCTCTCCTTCCTCCACCTCCCCTTCCTCCACCTCCGCTTTCTCCCCCTCCGCTTCCTGAACCTGCTGATCTTGGTCTGCTTTGTGATCTTCGGGGAGTTTCTGTGGTGTTTGGTTCCTCGTCTCCTGAGCATGGTGTCCTCCCAGTCTCCTCTCCCCTATGGGAATTTAAAAAATAATGTATCCTTTAGCACACAGACTTTTTAGGCCTGAAAATGGATTCTCATTGTTTTGAAGTGGGGTACAATTGATATTTGGCCCTGAGTTTCAAGATGAACATATGAGATCTTGCAAACTCAACAAAGCAACATGTTATTTTGGAGGACACTCACAAATACACTTGGATAACCACCAAGGTATCCACTGGACCACCTGTGTGTGACACCGTTTATAAATTTGGTCATGTGGCCCAGAGTATAGTATCTTGATCAAGAACAAAAAAAAGTACACAACTGCTGGAGTGTCATCTCCTTTACCCAGAATACAGTTTATCCTTTCATTCACATTCTAATTTTCCTTACAACACATCATCTTGCCAACAATGTGTAGATAAACATTGTTGAAGTAAAATGAGGCATGCCCACATGTAGTTTACGTGGATATGTGCCAAACATGTTTGGGGGAAGAGCAGCATTTTTTATTTAACAACACATTTACCAAATAAGTGGACTCTCCACTTAACATAAAAGTTGACATTTTAAAATGTGAAACCAGTCAAGCCAAGCACATGTTGCAAAACATGGAAGAATACATATTTCAATGTGAAAGAACACAGTAAAAAAAAACTTACTTTTCTCTAGGCTTTTTAGAAGCTTCCTATACTGCTCCGGCTCCCTGAGCTTCAGGTCTGACCACCTTTTACGGAGTTGTTCCTTGGATCTCCTGACCCCATATTTTTTATAGAGAGTCTTCTCCACTTTATCCATAATTTGAGACTTTCGGAGATTAGGGGTGTCGTATGGGCCATGCTTGCCGTCGTAATCCTTCCTCTGCAGAATGTCCACCATCTCCGCCATCTCAGAAAAAGACATATTAGTCGCCTTGTATCTTTTTTTACAGGATCGGGACGTTTCCGCCTCCGGGCATTCCTCGTCGGTAATTTCTACTAAAGAAGCCACCTGTGTCTGCGACATGTCGCCGTCTCACACTGTGCGCCGATCGTTAAGGGGCGGGGAAATGCAGAAAAAGTCCGTCATGAGCGGGCGACGAGGGCGGAGTTACACGCATGCGCAGGGTATAAAAAGGGGAAATAAGTTATTAGGGATGCGCGGAGTAAGGACGACCGGAAGTGAACCAACGAACTGAACTAAGGTAAGAAGGGAACTCGGGCCTGCAGTGGCCTATAATGGTTCATGATTGTAAAGGGCAATATTGTGATAAGTTGAGGAGAATCAAATCTTAATTTTTTTTTATCCTTGTTTTTTTACTTGCTGATCCAAAAAGATGCATAAACTACGTGAGCCGAAGGTGATGCTGACTTTTATTGAAAAATATAAGGAACAGCGCAACCTGTGGGAACTGAAACACCCAGCGTACCACAAGAGTGATGTACATCGGGCAACTATTACCAAATTAGCAGAGGATATAAAGCCATGGATCCCAGATGCAGACTACACTATGATCAATAATAAAATCAACAACCTGCGTAATTCCTATAAAAAAAATACAAGGAAGTGCGCCAGTCAAAGAGATCAGGAGCAGCAGCCGACGATGTAGTAAAGCTCAAGCTGTGGTACTACAGACATCTTCAATTTCTGGATGACCAGATCGAGGCCAGGGAATCTGTTTCCAGCCTTCCCTCAACCCTTCCTTCCACCCTTCCCTCCAGCGTTCCTTCCACCCTTCCCTTCACCCCTGCAGAGGCGGAGGAGGAGCCTCCTGAACTTGAAGAGCCAGATCTTTGCATCTTCAGCCAGGTATAGTATTTTTGATGATAATTATTGTCCACTAAGTAATATTGTGTTGAACTGTTTGGATTACCCATAAATGATATCACCCCCCCCCCCAAAAAAAAATATGCACCAGTAATGATATCCAAATTGTGGGTGATAGATTCCACAAATAATACAATTTTTATTTTTATTTTATAAACAGGATGAGGCAAGCCAGGAGGAAGAGGGTCAGGAGTGTGGCAGGCAGGAGGAGGCAGGGCCAAGTGGGACTCAGCAGGTCCCCAGGCCTAGTGGCAGCACCGTCTCCCAAGTGGCTCCCCTCCACGTCAGACCGCCAAAACAACGGCGGATGACACAAGTGGAGGAGGAGTCACTAAAGATGATTCAGGAGGCTGCTGCCATCATGAGGGCCCCCCTCAACCCTACAGAGGGGTTTAGCAGCTATCTGGCGGATAAGTTGCTCCAAATGGAGGCGGGACAACGGGCCCTTTGTGAGCACCTCATATATATGGCCGTACACATGGGGGTGAGGGGGCAGCTGACTGAGGCCACCCATCTGTCACATCAGGCCAATCCCTCTCCTCCTTCTCCTCCTCCTCCTGCCACATCACCACCCACAGTGGCCCAGCCTGCAAGGGTGCGTGGACGGGCCGTGGAAGGAACACTGCAGGGAAGCATGGAGGGAAGGCTACAGGGAAGAGCAGGAGGTGATTCCCTGGCCTCGAGCTGCTCATCCAGAAGTTGCAGGTTGATGGAGTACCACAGCTTGGGATGATGTATGTCTTTGGCTGCTGCTCCTGATTTCATTCTGTTGTTGATTTTATTATTCATCATAGTCAGGTCTGCATTTGGGATCTAAGGACTTGATATTCTTTGCTAATTTCTGAATAGTTGCCCTTTGTTTTTTGTTTGCTTTTTTTCCGAAATAAAGGGAAATTTGATTTCAGCCAACATACATGCCTGATGTGTTTTTTTTTGAAGTAGCAATAACATTTCATAAATACAATGTGTAATTAATAACAAGGCACACCAACCTCCATGAGGAAACGAAAAAAAAAAAAAAGTTGTTGTGAGAAATTGACACACCAAATAATGCACAACAAATTTAAAGACCAAAAAAAAAAAAAAGGGGGAATTTGTGAGCTCGGCCTTGAAGAATTAAACTAATTATTCCTAAGATCACAAGAAAGAAGAAAGACATACGTTTGTCAGAACTCATGAGAAAGATCTGCTGCCAAAATGACATTTTAAACACCGTTCTAAAGCAACAAAACATGCGCTGCATTAAACGAAGCAATAACTTGCAGAATGACGAATGTGCTCTCTCCATTAGGAAAGCTAGTTTTACCAGAACGAGCGCTCCCGTCTCCTAATTCAGTCTGAGCATGCGTGGGTTTTTTAACCGATGGACTTGCCCATAGACGATCGGAAATTCCCATCGGTTTTTTATGCATCGGAAAATTTTAAAACAAGTTCTATTTTTTCCAACCGATGGAAAAAAGACCGATGGGTACCATACACGATCGGTTGGTCTGATGAAAACCATCCATCGGACGGTTTTCATCAGTCAAACCGATCGTGTGTACGGGGCTTTATTTGTGGGGTTTTCTTTGCATCCTGAACAATTTTCCTGGCAGTTGTGGCTGAAAGTTTAGTTGGTCTAACTGACCGTGGTTGGGTTTCAACAGAACCCCTCATTTTCCATTTCTTGATTAGAGTTTTAAGACTGCTGATTGGCATTCTCAATTCCTTGGAAATCTTTTTATATCCCTTTCCTGTTTTATACAGTTCATCTACCTTCTCCCGCAGATCTTTTCACAATTATTTTGCCTTCCCAGAGACTAAGGCCTCGTACACACGACCGAGTTTCTCGGCAAGAACCAGCAAGAAACTTGCTGGCAGAGATGTCTTGCCGAGTAATTCGTTCGTGTGTATAGTTTCTCGTCGAGAAAACCGACAAGTAACCTCGACGAGAAAATAGAGAACCTGCTCTCTATTTTCTCGTCGAGATTCTCGTCAACCTGTTTCTCGACGAGAAAAGTGAGTGTGTGTACACTTACCTGTCCGCCGGAAAGCCTGCGCATGTTTGAAATGAATTTGACGCATGCGCGGTAGCTTCCTAGGCATAGATAGGGTATACCAAGATGGCGGCGACGGCATCGAATGTGACGAGCGCATGCTCGTCGTAGTCGATGACGTCACCGCGTACGCTCCATTCAAAGAACCGCGGGTTCTTTAAATCGAGCGTGTGTACACTCGGCCGGGACAATTTTCTTGTCCAAGAATCTCGTCGAAAAAAACAACATGTTTTTTTCGACGAGAATCTCGGCCGTGTGTACGAGGCCTTAGAATCTAGAAATGTCAGTGCAGCACTGGATGAAAGATGCAAGGGTCTGTCAGGAGTCCAGAAACGCATTGACCTTTTATACACACTAATTACAAGCAAACAGATCACAGGTGAGGATGGTTACCTTTAAAAGCTATTCAAACCCCTTTGTGTCAACTTGTGTACATGTTATAAGGCCAAAATCACAGGGTATGTAAACTTTTGATCATGGTCATTTGGGTAGTTTCTGTTGTGATTATGATTTAAAAAGAGTAAACACAGTTGATTGATAATAAATGGCTTCAGCCAAACACTAACCATGAGTGAAAAATGTTTTTGTGTTATCATTCATATTCATATATGAAAAATGGCCAAGAAATCATAAATTCTGCCAGGGTATGTAAACGTATAAGCACAACTGTATATACTGTTCTTTCTGCCTGGAAACTTGACATTGTCCATGACAACCAAAAAGTGTCCCTTTACGTCAAAAGTGGTTTTAGACCAGCTAGAAAACAGCGATTGTAAATTAGAACACTTGCAGAAATGAGCGATAGTGGGGAGTGGGGAGTGGGGAATTTGGGGAATTAATTTTATTATATTATTATTTTTTTATAATTATTTATAATTATTTATTATATTATAATTTATGATTTTGTGTTTCAAACAATTTCATACCCGGGATGTCTACTAGACTCTTGTTTGGACAGATTTAATAAGTGAGTTATTACTAAGAATTTCAGGCCTACAATATAAAATGCCAAATTTCTATGCAAAACAATGTACCTCTTTGAGATTCAAAAATCTGACATAATCATATCGCCAGGGAGGTTAAAAGTGC
Organism: Rana muscosa; assembly: GCA_029206835.1. Taxonomy (NCBI): domain Eukaryota; kingdom Metazoa; phylum Chordata; class Amphibia; order Anura; family Ranidae; genus Rana; species Rana muscosa. Next base: position 773,998,776 of record CM055117.1, read on the forward strand.
ACAAAGTATAGAATAACACAAATTAAATATCCTTTGATAGCGCAAACAGTACATTTCGAAAACAGGGAAATTAAGAAATATGTCCTCCTTTAAGGAGATACATCTGTGGAGATATACTGGATTAGGGTGTGATATTGAGATTATCACTTGAGTATTAATTTCTGATTAGAGTTGAGCGGACACCTGGATGTTCGGGTTCGACGGGTTCGGCCGAACTTCGGAAAAAAGTTCGAGTTCAGGACCCGAACTTGACCCCGAACCCGAACCCCATTGAAGTCAATAGGGACCCAAACTTTTGAGGACTAAAATGGCTCTAAAAAAGTAATGGAAAGGGCTAGAGGGCTGCAAATGGCAGTAAAATGTTGTTAAGAGCATGGCAAGTGCTCTGCAAACAAATGTGGATAGGGAAATAACTTAAAATAACATAAAAAATAAATAAATAAATAAATAATATGCTGGAGGCCCCTTTCTCAGCAGAAGAGGTACAGGAAGTCATTAAGAACCTCAGAAACTCAACTGCACGATGCCACACATATGGTGGGAATGCCCCAGAATACGCCCTTTCTGGAAAAAATTATTCAATTTAATGGATAAGCTAGTGGGAAAATAAAATACTTTGAAATAAAAAAAATAAAAAATTATAATCTTGACCTAGGAAGAGGAAGTCCATATGGAGTAGGAGGTTGAGGTGGCGGTGGATGTGGCTGTGTAGGCGGAAGCGGCAGTGGAGGAGGACGAGGTAGCCAACACTGGTTCAAAAATACAACAATGGCTGGGTAAGGCCGGTGATGTGTCAAATTCTGTCCCCCGTCGGATAGTGTTCGCCCTGTACTGCGCTTGCTCAGTACGTAGGACAAGGGGATTTTAAATCTCCGAAGACGAACGGCGCCTGCGCGGTGAGTCCAGATTCAAGCCACACCATCCGAGGTTCAAGCCGAGCCAAGCGAGGCCGTGCCCGAAACGTGGCGAGCGAAGCGAGCCCGTGAGGGGCCCTGTTACTATGTGCTACCGTATGTCCACTTGGATGGTGGGGCTATAACCTGCACTGACTGCGCAGGCGCCGTTCATCTTCGGAGATTTTGTGAATCTCCTTGTCCTCCGTACTGCGCCTGCGAAGTACGTGCCGGACACTATCCGATGGCCGGACAGTTTTTGTCAGAACACCGGTATACATGTCTATTCTGCACAAGGTATGGACAAGTCCAGTGGGATCCATGCCTGGTTCATTTTAATGAACGTGAGCTTGTCCACATTGGCTCTGGACAGGCGGCTGCACCTGCCATGCTAAATACACGTTCAGATAATACACTGGCTGCAGGGCAGGGCAGCACCTCCAAGGCGTAAAGGGCAAGCTCAGGCCATGTGCCCAATTTGGAGACCCAGAAGTTGAAGGGGGCAGACCCGTCATTCAGCACGTGTAGATGTGTGCACACATACTGCTCCACCATGTTGGTGAAATGTTGCCTCCTGCTAAGACGTTCCATCCCAGCTGGTGGTGCTGGTTGTTGTGGCGTGCTGACAAAGCTTTTCCACATTTCGGCCATGCTAACCCTGCCTTCTGAGGTGCTGGCGGTGCCCCGGCTGCGTTGGCGACCTCTTCCTCCTTCTCTGCCTTCGCCTTGTACTTCCACCGTACCCCCGCTGTCAGGTGGGAATGCCACCAGCAGCGCGTCTACCGCTTGTACTCGCGCATCTTATGATCACGCTCCAGTGAGGGAATTAAGGACGGTACGTTGTCCTTGTAACGGGGATCCAGCAGGATGGCCACCCAGTAATCAGCACCAGTTAGAATGTGGGCAACTCGGCGGTCGTTGCGGAGACACTGCAGCATATAATTGCTCATGTGTGCCAGGCTGCCCAGAGGCCACGAAAAGCTGTCCTCTGCGGGAGGTGTATCGTCTGTGTCCTCTGTATCCCCCCAGCCATGCACCAGTGATGGCCATGAGCTGGTCTGGGTGCCACCCTGCTGTGAACATGGTTCCTCCTCCTCCATCTCCTCCTCCTCATCCTCCTCCAGAACTGTGCCCTTGCTGCCGGACAATTGTGTACCTGGCGTTTGTTGGTGCAGGAACCCACCCTCGTAGCCACTTGTGAATGACTGCCCTGAAAGCCTTGGAAATGATCCCGGTTCCTCCTCCTCCTCCTGTGCCACATCCTCTTCCATCATCGCCCTAAGTGTTTTTTCAAGGAGGCATAGAACTGGGATAGTAATGCTGAGAACGGCCTCATCGGCACTGGCCATGTTGGTGGAGTACTCGAAACAGCGCAACAAGGCACACAGGTCTCGCATGGAGGCCCAGTTATTGGTGGTGAAGTGGTGCTGTTCCGCAGAGCGACTCACGCGTGCGTGCTGCAGCTGAAACTCCACTGCCGCCTGCTGCTGCTCGCACAGTCTGGCCAGCATGTACAAGGTGGAGTTCCACCTGGTAGGCACGTCACATATGAGGCAGTGAGCGAGATAGCCGAAGTTACGCTGCAGCGCTGACAGGCGAGCAGCAGCAGGGTGAGAACGCCGAAAGTGCGCACAGACGGCCCACACTTTCTGCAGCAGCTCTGGCATATCGGGGTAATTTTTCAGGAACCTCTGGACCAACAAGTTCAGCACATGCGCCAGGCAAGGGATGTGCGTCAAACTGGCTAGGCCCAGAGCTACTACGAGATTTCACCCATTATCGCACACCACCAGGCCAGGCTTAAGGCTCACTGCCACCAATCACTCATCGGTCTGTTGTTCCATGTCCCTCCACAACTCCTGCGCGGTGTGGGGTTTTTCCCCCAAACAGGAAAGTTTTAAAACTGCCAGCTGTCGTTTACCCCTGGCTGTGCTGAAGTTGGTGGTGAAGGTGTTACGCTGACCGGATGAGGAGGCGGTAGAGGATGAGGAAGCGGAGTAGGAGGAGTTAGCAACAGGAGGCAAACTGAAGCTCCCTGCAATCCTCAGTGGTGGAAGGACATGCGTCAAACTGCTATCTGCCTCAGGCCCAGCCACCACTGCATTTACCCAGTGTGCTGTTAAGGAGATATAACGTCCCTGACCATGCTTACTGGTCCACGCATCCGTAGTTAGGTGGACCTTGCCACAGATGGCGTTGCACAGTGCACACCTGATTTTGTCCCCCACTTGGTTGTGCAGGGAAGGAATGGCTCGCCTGGAAAAGCAATGGCGGCTGGGCACGACGTACTGTGGGACAGCCAATGCCATCAGGCTTTTAAAACTCTGCGTCTCCACCAGACGGAATGACAGCATTTCAAAGGCGAGGAATTATGAAATGCTGGCATTCAGGGCCAGCTCTCTATCTCCAGTGTTTGGGAGATAGAGAGCTGAACGCTTCCATGGGACATTGTGGAGATGGTTGGTGACCCAGATGCTAGTGTTGCTGGCAGATCCTCTGTTTGCGGGTTGGCAGGTGCCACTGTCACTACAGAGGTGGATTATGAGGCAGAGACTGCAGCAGAAGAGGAAGCAGGAGGAGCCAGAGACCTGTCTTAGTTTTTGAGGTGTCTACTCCACTGCAGCTTGTGCTTTGCACTTAGATGCCTGGTCATGCAGGTTGTGCTCAGGTTGAGAACGTTATGCCTCACTTCAGGCTCTGATTGCACAGCGTGCAAACCACTCGTGTCTTGTCATCAGCACATTGTCTGAAGAACTGCCATGCTAGGGAACTCCTTGGACCTGTCTTTGGTGTGCTCGGTCCCTTGCTGCGTTGGGCAGTAGCAGACGTACTGTCTAGGGGATGGACGATCCGCTTTTGCACCCTGCTCCCTCTTCTGCTGTGCTGGTGGCTCTGTGCGACCACCACCTCTTCCTCCGAACTACACTGGTGACCTGCATGACGTTGATTCCATGTGGGGTCGAGGACCTCTTCGTCCTCCACATCATCTTCCACCCAGTCTTCACCCCTGCCCTCCTTGTCTGTCTGCACAATTGTGAAAGCAGCAGCAGTTGGCACCTGTGTTTCGTCATCATCCGAGACGTGCTGCGATGGTCCTCCCATGTACTCATCATGAAACATAAGTGGTTGGGCATCGGTGCACACAATCTCTTCCACTTCTGGGACAGGGCTAGGTGGATGGCCCTGGGAAACCCTGCTAACAGAGTCATCGAAAAGCAGAAGAGACTGCTGCATGATTTGGGGCTCAGACTGCTTGGCTGATTTGCAAGGGGGTGAGGTGAAAGACTGATGGACATTGGCTGCAGGTGCCAACTCTGATCTTTCATCAGGAGACTGGGTGGGAGACAATGTGAAGGAACTGGAGGCACTGTCAGCAACCCAATCTACTATCACCTGTACTTGCCCTGGCCTCAACATTCGCACAGCCTCATTAGGCGCGACCAAATACCGCTGCAGGCTCTATTGCCTACTCGCACCTGAGGAAGGTGTTTCACTTGTGCGTGTAGCTGGCACAGATCGACTACGTCATCTCCCTGCAACAGGAGCTCCACCAGCAGCACCACGACCGGGGCCACGTCCCTTCTTTGACGTTCTCCTCATATTTTCCAAATTTAGGATCTTGCCCTAAATGGGTGTTTTTGCAATAGCAGAATACACCCACAGTATGTAAACGGTGTATCTCACACCTACAGAAATGCAGAAAATGCTATTAAAAAAAAAGTTTTGCCGCAAAAAATGTTTATTTGAATAGCACAATAGAAGAAAAATATATAAATTGTGTATCTCACACCTGCAGATATGCAGAAAACACTGCAAAAAAAAAATATTTTTTGCACTAAATGTGTGTTTTTGCAATAGCAGAATACACCGAGAGTATGTAAACGGCGTATCTCAAAACCTACAGAAATGCAGAAAATGCTATTCAAAAAAAAATATTTTTGCAGTGTTTTCTGCATATCTGCAGGTGTAAGATACACGATTTATATATTTTTCTTCTATTGTGCTATTCAAATAATTTTTTTTTAGGGCAAAAACATTTTTTTGGAATAGCATTTTCTGCATTTCTGTAGGTTTTGAGATACGCCGTTTACATACTCTGGGTGTATTCTGCTATTTCAAAAACACACATTTAGTGCAAAAAAAAATATTCTTGCAGTGTTTTCTGCATATCTGCAGGTGTGAGATACACAATTTATATATTTTTCTTCTATTGTGCTGTTCAAATAATTGTTTTTTTAGGGCAAAAACATTTTTTTTGAATAGCATTTTCTGCATTTCTGTAGGTTTTGAGATACACCGTTTACATACTCTGGGTGTATTCTGCTATTGCAAAAACACACATTTAGTGCAAAAAAAATATTTTTGCAGTGTTTTCTGCATATCTGCAGGTGTAAGATACACGATTTATATATTTTTCTTCTATTGTGCTATTCAAATAAATTTTTTTTAGGGCAAAAACATTTTTTTTGCACTAAATGTGTGTTTTTGCAATAGCAGAATACACCCAGAGTATGTAAACGGTGTATCTCAAAACCTACAGAAATGCAGAAAGTGCTATTCAAAAAAAATGTTTTTGCCCTAAAAAACAATTATTTGAATAGCACAATAGAAGAAAAATATATAAATTGTGTATCTCACACCTGCAGATATGCAGAAAACACTGCAAAAAAAATTTTTTTTGCACTAAATGTGTATTTTTGCAATAGCAGAATACACCCAAAGTATGTAAACGGTGTATCTTAAAACCTACAGAAATGCAGAAAATGCTATTCCCCCAAAATGTTTTTGCCCTAAAAAAATTTTTAGGAATAGCACAATAGATGAAAAATATATAAATTGTGTATCTCACACCTGCATATATGCAGAAAACACTGCAAAAATATTTTTTTTTGCACTAAAAGTGTGTTTTTTGCAATAGCAGAATACACCCAGAGTATGTAAACGGTGTATCTCAAAACCTACAGAAATGCAGAAAATGCTATTAAAAAAAAAATGTTTTTGCCCTAAATTAATAATTATTTGAATAGCGCAATAGAAGAAAAATATATAAATTGTGTATCTCACACCTGCAGATATGCAGAAAACACTGCAAAATAAAAAAGAAATTGCACTAAATGTGTGTTTTTGCAATAGCAGAATACACCCAGAGTATGTAAACGGTGTATCTCACACCTACAGAAATGCAGAAAATGCTATTCAAAAAAAATGTTTTTGCCCTAAAAAAAAATTATTTGGATAGCACAATAGAAGAAAAATATATAAATTGTGTATCTCACACCTGCAGATATGCAGAAAACACTGTAAAAAATTTTTTTTTGCACTAAATGTGTGTTTTTGCAATAGCAGAATACACCCAGAGTATGGAAACGGTGTATCTCAAAACCTACAGAAATGCATAAAATGCTATTCAAAAAAATGTTTTTGCCCTAAAAAAAAGTTATTTAAATAGCACAATAGAAGAAAAATATATAAATTGTGTATCTCACACCTGCAGATATGCAGAAAACACTGCAAAATAAAAATTAAATTGCACTAAATGTGTGTTTTTGCAATAGCAGAATACACCCAGAGTATGTAAACGGTGTATCTCACACCTACAGAAATGCAGAAAATGCTATTCCAAAAAAATGTTTTTGCCCTAAAAAAATGTTTTGAATAGCACAATAGAAGGAAAATATATAAATTGTGTATCTCACACCTGCAGATATGCAGAAAACACTGCAAAATATTTTTTTTTGCCCTAAATGGGTGTTTTTGGAAGAGCAGAATACACCCACAGTATGTACAGGGTGTATCTCACAGTAACATATGCAGTGCCGGTGCACTGAGCTTGCAGATAAAAGTTATATTTTCTCTGGCACTGGGCTCATGGCAGTGTAAAAAGACTGTGCACTGCAACCCAACCAGGTAAATCTATGTAGATCGCTGAGTTATTAGAATAGATTTCTGAATCTGGACTCCTAGATAATTCTCTCTCCCTAAAAGCAGCAACAGGAACCTTGCCCTACACTGTCTATCTGTTCTCTCAGTACAGTGTAAAAAGCTTGTGCACCGCACCCACACAACTAAATCTATGTAGTTCACTGACTAATTAGAATATATTTCAGAATCAGGACTGACTCCTATCATGTAATTCTCTCCCTCACAGCAACAGCAGCCAGGAACCTTTCTCTACACTATCTAATGCAGAGTGACGTGCTGTGCTGTGTGTCTCTAGCTTATATAGAGGCTGGGTCACATGCTGCACTGGCCAATCACAGCCATGCCATTAGTAGGCATGGCTGTGATGGCTTCTAAGGGCACACCAGTTAAACAAAAGTTGATTGGCTGCCCTACAGCTTTTAAAAATGCGCCATTACATCGCTGAACACCGGACCCAAACCCGAACATACAGTCAATTGTTCGGGTTCGGGTCCGGGACCCAAAAACTCAAAAGTCCAGTACGGACCCGGACTAGGATTAGGGATGAGCTCGGTGTTCGAGTCGAACATACGTTCGTCTCGAACATCGGCTGTTCGATCGTGCGACGAAGATCGAACGTTTTGGGCCGTTCGCGCCAAATTCGAGTGACGCGAACGGCCCACAATACACTGCGCCATCACAGTGCAATCCCGGCGCTGTGATTGGCCAAGCATGCACTGTGACCCCACATGCTTGGCCAATCACAGCGCCGGCAGCAAGGAGAGCCATAATTGGCCACAGGCAGGATGCCTGTGGCCAATTATAGCTCAGGGGGGTTTAGTACACGCCCCACACTATAAAAGGCCGCCAGCGCGGCGGCCTTGTGTAGTGTGTTCCGGTTCAGGGAGAGAGAAGGATAGGCAGGGACAGTGTTAGTGATATTTGTTCATTTACCTTGTGTGTAGGGAGAGAGAAGGATAGGCAGGGACAGTGTCAGTGATATTCTGCTAAACCTTGTGTGCAGGGAGAGAGAAGGATAGGCAGGGACAGTGTCAGTGATATTCTACTAAACCTTGTGTGCAGGGAGAAAGAAGGATAGGCAGGGGACAGTGTCAGTGATATTTTTGCTAAGCCTCCTGCACAGTATACACCTGAAGCTAGCCCTTATTGCTGTGTTTTCCTGTTGTGTAACACAGGCAGGCATCTGCAGCACTTAAAGCAGGCGTAGTGTGATTCCTGCAAAATATACAGCTGAAGCTAGCCCTTATTGCTGTGTTTTCCTGTTGTGTAACACAGGCAGGCCTCTGCAGCACTTAAAGCAGGCGTAGTGTGATTCCTGAAAAATATACACCTGAAGCTAGCCCTTATTGCTGTGTTTTCCTGTTGTGTAACACAGGCAGGCCTCTGCAGCACTTAAAGCAGGCGTAGTGTGATTCCTGAAAAATATACACCTGAAGCTAGCCCTTATTGCTGTGTTTTCCTGTTGTGTAACACAGGCAGGCATCTGCAGCACTTAAAGCAGGCGTAGTGTGATTCCTGAAAAATATACACCCTTATTGCTGTTTTCCTGTTGTGTAACACAGGCAGACATCTGCAGCACTTACAACGGGCGTAGTGTGCCTCCTGCACATTATACACCTGAAGCTACCCCTTATTGCTCGTAGTTTTTTTTCTTTTGTGTTACACTAATGCCGCGTAAACACGATCATTATTCACGGCGGTTAAAAAACCGCCGTGAATAATGACAGGAAAAACGAGGGAACCGCTTGGTTCCCTACACACGGTTGTTTTTCCCGTCATTTTTTCTCTTGACGAGAAAAACGACCGTCTGTGGGCTCCGCGGCAGTGTTTCCCTATGGGGAAACTGCCGCGGAAAAAAATGCTGGAAAAAACGACGAGAAAATTTAGAACATGTTCTAATTTTTCTCGTCGTTTTTTATGCCGTTTTTCTCGACGAGAAAAACGACATAAAGCCCACAGACGATCGTTTTTCTCGGCGAAATGAAAAAATGCAGTTTTTCTCGTCGAGAAAAGCGGTCGTGTGTACGCGGCATAAGAGTAGGGTGACCAAAACTGCCATTCAGGGACAATTTTGCCAAGGACCGGGGGGGGGCTTGGTTGTGTTAAATGTAGTTTCGGGGTTGACGGTATTTCGGCTGCGAGTGATTTGTCGGGTGAATGGCTGGTTATAGCACTTATATCATCCCAATACCATGCTTGGAATTTATTTATATTATTACATTGTAATAATAGACCCCCTTCCCTCTGTATAGACCCCCTTTCCACTAAGTATAGGCCCCCTCCCTCAGTACGGACCCCCTCCACTAACTATAGACCCCCTCCCTCAGTACAGACCCCCGCTCCACTAAGTATATACCCCCTCAGTAAAGACCATGCTTTCTTGTACCTATAAAATATGCTTTGATTGCTTTGTCTGAGCCTAACTGAAAGAACTTCATTAAAATAGTCAGAGACTGCATAGCAGAGGTATGGACATAATACAGAAGATGGTCAGAGACAGCAGACATGATACAAGAGATGGTCAGAGACTGCAGATATCAAACAAGAGATGGTCAGAGACTGCGGACATGATACAAGAGACATAATACAGGAGACATGCTCCAAGAGACTGTCAGAGACTACAGACATGGTACAAGAGATTGTCAGAGACTGCAGACATGATACAAGAGATTGTCAGAGACTGCAGACATGATTCAGAAAATGGTCAGACTGCAGACATGATATAGGAGATGATCAGAGACTGCAGACATAGTACAGGAGATGGTCAGAGACTGCAGACATAGTACAGGAGACGATCAGAGACTGCAGACCTGATACAGAAAATGCTCAGACTGCAGACCTGATACAGAAATTGGTCCACCCGTAGCCTGCCACCAGATGCAGTGTGCCACTTTCCACCCGTAGCCTGCCACCAGATGCAGTGTGCCACTTTCCACCCGTAGCCTGCCACCAGATGCAGTGTGCCACTTGTCACCTATAGCCTGCCACCAGTCCGACACACCGGAGCCCCGGGAAAGTGAACACCCCTCCCGCCGCTGGCTGCTGATGTGACTCCTCTCATGCGGGGGTCAGGGTTGTCACATCTTCAGCAATGAGGGGTTCATGCTGGGACCTGGGTCATATTCCCCAAAAGTAATGGACTACAAGTCCCAGCATGGACCCCTGAGAATTAAGGGTGTGAGCCCATAGATTTCACATGCTAATGCTGGGACCTGTAGTTCTTCACTGATTAAGGGGGGGGGGCATCTTCAGTTCTGGGGGGAGTTCATGCTGGGACCTGTAGTCTTTCACTTTTTTGGGGGGGGGGTCACATCCCAGCATGAACCTTGCCCTGATATCTAAGGATCTGTCCTCCTTCCATCCCTCCTAGGGTGTAATCTCATCTGTCAGTGTCCTCTCTTTTTCTGCTGACCCCCTATCTGCCTTCCGTCCTCTTATCAGTGCTAGCTCCAGGCTGACACACACTAGGAGCTTCTGTCAAGTGAAGACAGTTCAGCACAGAACGCTGGCTGCTGGGGGGGGGAGAGCTGACTGAGGATTTTAACCCCGATCTGTCATGGTGAGTGCATTGGATTGTACTTGCCTTTCCTTCATCTCTCCTTGAACTTCTGCATGCTGTTGGTTGGAAGATGCAGGGAGGAGGTGGGTGGAGCTAATCAGTAGGCGCGGAGGAGGAAGTTAAATCTTCCTGCTCATGCGCTGTGCATGCTGGGGCTCTAGTCCTCTCTCCTCATAACGTCACTGGTTGCTACACGCCAAGCGGGCGGCAGAGCTAGCAACCATTTGGGCACTGAGCCAGCGGCTAATGGAAAAAGGGTCTCACCAGCCAGGGGTCCACCACAGGCTGTCAGTGAGTGACAGCAGCGATGTGAGGGATATTTTAGGGGGCATCAGATCAGTCCAGGGCCAGGGGGCTATTCCAGGACACTCTATTGTCCCGGAATGAAGGTGCCCGGGACCCGGGACAGACCTGCTAATTGCGGGAATGTGGGCACCCTACAGGCATCTGCAGCACTTACAGCGGGCGTAGTGTGCTTCTTACACACCAGAAGCTAGGCCTTATTGCTGTGTTTTCCTGTTGTGTAACACAGGCAGGCATCTGCAGCACTTACAGCGGGCGTAGTGTGCTTCTTGCAAAATATACACCTGAAGCTACCCCTTATTGCTGGTTTTCCCATCTCCCTGCAGGCCTTTAGAATGTCTGGAAGGCAAACAAGGAGAGGCAGACAGTCAGGAGCCAATAAAAGAGGGCAAGCAGGCTCTGTGTCTAGAGACAACAGTGCTGGTCGTGGACGCGGTGCATCGTCATCAGCACGTGGCCATGGGACACGCTTGTCCTTATTTTCGGCAGCTGCACGTGTTGAGCCGCATCATGCCGAAGACTTGGTAGAGTGGATGACCAAGCCCTCCTCATCCTCCTCATCCTCTCTCACCCAGGCTCAGGGTACTGGCAAAGCAGCTGCCAAAGCGTCTTCAATGTCATCATCAGTCACTCCTTCCCTAGACCCACCGTGTCCTCCTGAGTAGTCCCCCGAACTGTTTGAACACAGTGTTGGGTACATGCTCCAGGAGGATGCCCAGCGTTTCGAAGGGTCTGAAGATGATACCCAGCTAGAGGAAGGCAGTAGCGTGAGAGCAGAGAGAGGGGATGCTCAAGAAGGACACCAATCTGGCAGTCATGTTCCAGCAGCTGCAGCATACTGCCAGATTGATTCCAGTGATGAGGAGGGAGGGGATGATGAGGTCACTGACTCCACGTGGGTGCCTGATAGGAGAGAGGAGGAGGAGGATGAGGAGGAGGCACATCTCCAACAAGACAGGATGCCCTCCAGGGGCCAGCGTAAGGGCAGCACACCGACTGAATCACACCGCAGAGCTCCGCCTGTGCAGGGCGCTGCCTCTGCCCGTTATTCCAAAAGTTCTTTGGTGTGTGCCTTTTTTGAGTCGAGTGCATCAGATCGCACCACTGCTGTTTGCAACATATGTCTCAAGCGTATCTCGCGTGGCCAAAACATCAGCCACTTGGGCACCACATGCTTGACCAGACATATGTTGACCTGCCATGCAGCTGGTTGGCAAGCCTACCTTAAAGACCCACACCAAAGAACAAAGCAGACCTCTCCTTGCTCCGCATCAGCTGGGATCTCCAACCCCACTATACCTTCAGTTCTCTCTGAAACCTGCACTGAGAGGAATGAAGGTGTAGAATTAGGTGTGTCACAGCCAAGTACTTGCGGGCATTCTGCTAGCAGTACACCGACGTCCGATTCTAGCAGGCAAATTTCTCTGCCCCAGCTGCTGGACCGTGGAAAGAAGTTCACTCCCAGCCATCCACATGCCCAGCGGTTGAATGCTAGCTTGGCTAAAGTGCTGCCTTTTCAGTTGGTAGACTCGGCCCCCTTCCGTGAGTTTATGCAATGTGCGGTTCCTCAGTGGCAGGTTCCCAAACACCACTTTTTCTCACGGAAGGCGATTCTGGCTCTCTACCGGCATGTGGAAGGCAATGTCCAGGCCTCGCTGGACAGGGCAGTCAGCGGTAAGGTGCATATTACCGCTGACTTATGGTCCAGCAGGCATGGACAGGGACGTTACCTTTCTTTCACGGCCCATTGGGTCACTCTTTTGGCAGCTGGGAAGGATGCAGGACAAGGTGCAGTAGTGTTGGAGGTTGTTCCCTCGCCACGCCTCCAAAATGCTACTACTGGTTGTTGTGACACACCTCTCTCCTCCACCCCCTCCTCTTCTTCTTCCTCCATGGCCTCTTCCTGTGCTTTGTCCTCGGAACCAGCGGTGCTCCGTAGACGTTCAAGGGGCTACGCAAGTACGCAGGCAAAAAGATGCCATGCCGTGCTTGCGCTGGTGTGTTTGGGGGACAGGAGCCACACTGGGGCAGAGGTTCTGTCAGCTCTGCAGGGGCAGGCCGAGAGGTGGTTGACGCCACGCCAGCTTAAGCCAGGAATGGTGGTTTGCGACAATGGCACCAACCTCCTCTCTGCCCTCCGACAGGGACAACTGACCCATGTGCCCTGTGTGGCTCACGTCCTTAACCTGGTGGTGCAGCAGTTCTTGGGCAGGTAACCGGGCTTACAGGATGTCCTGAGGCAGGCCAGGAAAGTCTGTGTGCATTTCCGCAGATCATATAATGCCAGTGCTTGGCTGGCTGAGCTGCAAAAGGAGTTGAACCTGCCCAAGAACCGCCTTATATGTGACATGCCCACCAGGTGGAACTCAACGTTGGCCATGCTGCAGCGGCTGCACACGCAGCAGAGGGCCATCAATGAGTACCTGTGCGACTACGGCACCAGGACAGGGTCAGGGGAGCTCGGGTTTTTTTCACCACGCCAGTGGGGCATGATCAGGGATGCATGCACTGTCCTGGCACCATTTGAGGAGGCCACGAGGATGGTGAGCAGTGACAGTGCATGCATCAGTGACACTGTACCACTTGTCCACCTGTTGGAGCATACGCTGTGTGGAATAATGGACAGGGCACTTGAGGCAGAACAGAGGCAGGAAGAGAAAGACTTTCTTGCCTCTCAAGGCCCCCTTTACCCAGACAGTGTTCCTTCTGTCCCACCCATCCCACAGGAAGAGGACGAGGAGGAGGAGGACTGTGTCAGCATGGAGGTGGAGCCTGGCACTCAGCATCAACAGCAGCAGTCTTTTAGGGATGATTTACAGTCCCAAGAAACACGTGGACATGTACGTGGCTGGGAGGAGGTGGCTGCGGATCATGTCGTCCTTAGTGACCCAGAGGACTCCGGACCAAATGCCTCAGCTAACCTACGCTGCATGGCCTCCTTGATCCTGCAAAGTCTGCGGAAGTATCCTCGTATTCTTCAGATCAAGGAGAGGGACCATTACTGGCTGGCCACTCTCCTTGATCCACGGTACAAGGCTAAGGTTGCGGACCTTATCTTACCATCGCAGAGGGAGAAGAGGATGAGACAACTCTGGGAGGCCTTGCAGAAAGGTCTGTGCAACGCGTTCCCAGAGACTGGGAGGTTACAAACTCCTGGTCCGGGACAACGAGTTGCTGAGGCTTCGGTCAGTCAAAGAAGGAGCGGTGGGGAAGGTGGCCGTCTGACCGATGCGTTCAGACAATTCTTTAGTCCGCAGCCCCAAGGTATGATCGGTTCCAGCAACCATCGCCAGCGTCTGATATACATGGTGCAGGAATACCTATGGGCAAGGTCAGATTTGGACACCTTTCCCACCGAAAATCCTCTGGCTTACTGGGTCTTGAGGATGGATCACTGGCCAGAGCTTGCACAGTATGCAATTGAGCTACTGGCCTGTCCTGCATCCAGCGTTCTTTCGGAACGCACATTCAGTGTTGCTGGAGGATTTGTCATGGATCACAGGGTGTGCCTGTCCACCGACTCGGTTAATCGACTGACCTTCATAAAGATGAACCAGTCTTGGATCACCAACAGCTACCAAGCACCAGAAGCTGATATAACAGAATAATTTATTTTCAAATGTCACATCCCTTCAAGACTGATGCTGATGCTGAGTGACTGTCCTGTTATGTTGACTGACTATCCTCCTCCTCCTCCTCAATGATCCGATTCATGATGATATCTTGGAAAAACATTTTTGTTTCTGGGTGCCGCCACTTGAAAATTGCTGTTTACAGACGTTCTCCATCCAATCTGACAGAGCTTGAGCTATTTTACAAAGAAGAATGGGCAAAAATGTCACTCTCTAGATGTGCAAAGCTGGTAGAAACATACCCAAAAAGACTTGCAGCTGTAATTTCAGTGAAAGGTGGTTCTTCAAAGTATTGACTCGGGGGGGGGGGGGGGTCTGATAACCAATTGCACGCCACACTTTTCACATATTTTTTTGTAAACAAGTTTGAAAACCTTCCACTTCACAATTATGTGCCAATTTGTGTTGGTCTATCTCTATCACATAAAATCCCAACACAATACAATTACGTTTTTGGTTGTAACATGACAAAATGTGTCAAAGGGTATGAATACTTTTTCAAGGCACGGTATGTGTGCCTAATACTCACAGTGGGGGAAATTTAGGCTGGGTGCACATATATGCGATGTTGGACGCCGCGTGTGATTTGGATATGAATCGCACAGCATTCCTATTCAAATCACATGTGATGTCCGTGCGATGCGATTTGAGCCATTCATTTGTATGGCTCAAATTGCACAAAATCAGCACAAAAAAGGTGCAGGACCCTTTTTTCCCCACACTGGAATTCTGTCAATCGCACTGTTTTGCTAACTGTTTTGGGGTGTCGCTTACTTAAAATTGACAACCCATGCGGTCGTGTCTTTTCAATGCAGTTTGTGAAACACACAGGATTCACTGTGTTTCCTGCACCACATATATGTGAACCGAGTCTTATGCGGCGTACACATGATCGTTTTTCATGCCATTTTTTAAACCGACGTTTTTCTCGTCGTTTTTTTTCATGTTTCCTCTCAAGCCTGTCTTGCGTACACACGATCATTTTAAAAAACGTTCAAGCAAAGCGCAGTGATGTACAACACGTACGACGGCACTATAAAGGGGAAGTTCCGTTCGGATGGTGCCACCCTTCATGTAAGTAAAGTTTGTTGAGCGACGATTCGCGCTTTTCAGCCTCCTGCTTTTCAGTCCATTAGAGCGTGACGAATGTGCTATCTCCATTACAAATGCTAGTTTTACCAGAACGTGCGCTCCCGTCTCATACTTGATTCTGAGCATGCGCGTTTTTTTTTCACCTCGTCAAAGCATACACACCATCGTTTTTCACGTCGTTAAAAAAAACGACATGAAAAACGACGTGAAAAAAGAGAGCATGTTCGAAATTTTTAATGCCCGTTTTTCATGTCGTTAAAAATGCTCTGGAGCATACACACGATCGGTTTTAATGCCCATTTTTAAAAATGGCATTTTTAACGGCATGAAAAACGATCGTGTGTATGGGGCATAAGGCTCCATCCACACTTTTATGACTCCAAAGTCACGTGAGCAGGTATAACGGCTGGTGGAGGTGTGCACAACCAAGCAGTGTTTATAGAGGAGAATGGTGGTGAATGATATTCACGGATGTTCACAGCAATCAAGAAGTTACACATTTGTTTATTTTAGGACTTTGTAAAGTGAAGTGAATCCTTAGAGTGTACAGCAGATGCGATATTTTGATATATTTATGCACAGTGTTTGTTATTTATTATTTGGGGTGGCGCTGATTGTTACATACACACGATCGTTTCTCATACGGAATCTTTCTTCCAGTTTTCTTATAGTGTGTACCCACCTTTAGCCCTGGTTCACACTGGTGCGATTTGACATGTCAAATCGCATGTAAAATTGGCGATATTTGCCTCAAATTGCAGGCAATGGAACCGTCCTAATCGGTGCGACGCCGCATCTGCGGCGCTGCACCGATTTCAAAAAGTAGGTTCTGTACTACTTTTTGCGATTTCGGCCACGATTTACATTGACATCTGTGTCAGATGTCTTTGTAATCGCGGCTAAAATCGAGACTGCCAGCGAGAGTGAAATCGTGCGAGTTCAGCTGAACTTGCACGGATTCACTCCCGCAGACCAGTGTGAACCTGGGCTTAGGCTGAGTTCACACTATTGCGAATTGGATGCGGGTTTCTGTCTCTCTATGGAGCCGGTTCACACATCTCCGCAGCGGCTCCGGTGCAAATTGCACGGAGCCCTGTGCGTCTTTTGGTCCACCTCAGGTCTGAATTCAGCCAAAAATTCAGACTGAAATCAGACCTGAAATGGACTCCTGCTGTGAGCCGCTCTGTGCTCTAGTGTGAACCCAGCCTAAGGCTACATTTGAAAGTGTGGCAGACCTTGCTGCCCCTCTAAAAAGTGACCTGTGATGGATTTGCTTTTATGGGGCATTTGACAGCCGAAGGTGATATGTCACATCCCCACAGCTTGTTTTAACCCTGTAAATGCCACACCATCATGCCTCAACAATACGTATTACAAGCGGTTGCAATGAGGCCACATGACATGAATGGGCCTTGTGCCATAGTGGTATTGCCTGCTGAAAGTGACGGGGGGTATTCATTTTACCATGGACATGATGCCTTGCTTTAAAGCAGGTGTGTTGATGTGTTCAGTGCACACACTGCGGTATGAATGGACCCTAAGCATACATTTAGACATGCGTTAGACCTTGCAGCTCTCTTGAAAAGTGATCACTTTGACACCCAGTAAGGAGGTAATATGTTGCCTCCTTACCTCCTGCTTTGACTCTGTAAATGCTGCACCACTGTGCCCCAACAGTCTGCGTTACATGCAGTTGCAGAGCAGCTACAGTGTATCCATTCACTTGAATGGGTGGCATTTGGTGGCACTACTGCACACAGAATAAGACAGGGTCTATCATTTTTGCAACAGCTGTGAAGCAAAGCATGGTGGCTGTGACATGTGTACAACCCTGTCCAGCTACCTTTGAAGCTTAAAGTGGAACTTTACCAATAACAACTTGATAAAGTTCTTTCACAAGAGTGTGTGCAGTGAATTGACTCAAGCATTGCTCCTGTTTCTTCTTGCTGGAAACTGCCATTTTGCTGAAGCCCAGAGCCCCTGAACAGCAGTAAATCATAAAGCTTGAGTGCTTTCACACTGGGGCACGGCGCTGGCAGGACGTCAAAAAAAGTCCTGCAAGCAGCTTCTTTTAGGCCCTTTAGGAGCGGTGTATACACCACTCCTAAAGCGCCCCTGCCCATTGAAATCAATGGGCAGCACTGCTGAAGTGCCTGCAAGGTGCCTCGGCATTAGCGCTTTTAACCCTGTATTAGGCCGCTAGCGGGGGTTAAAAGCACCCCACTAGCACCCGAAAAACGACGGTAAAGCACTGCTAAAACTAGCGATGCTTTACCGCCGATGACCCCGCGCTGGCAGTGTGAAAGGGCTCTAACTGTGGGGAGACAGACTGGCTGGGAGTAGAGAGAGATCGCTGTTCCTGATCACTAGGAACAGACGATAACTCTGTACTTCCGCCCTGGCTCACATTGGAGCGATTTGGCATGTAATTTGACATGTCAAATCGCATGCCAAATCGGGGGCAATGGCACCATTTGAATCGGTGCAAAGCCACATTTGCAGCACCTCACCGATTCCCAAAAGTAGTCCTGCTTCGGGGTGCGATTTCCATTGACACCCGTGAAGCAACCCGCACAGATGTCTCTGAAATCACCCCCCGAAGTCGATACTGACATGCGGGAATGAAGTCGTGTGAGTTCAGCTGAACTCGCACAATTTCATTCCCGCTGTCAGTGTGAACCTGGGCTCCCTGACAGAACGGGGATCTGTTTGTTTACATTGACAGATCCCCGCTCTGCCTCTCTGTGGAGCGATCGCTGCTGCCGGTCACGTGGGCGACTGCTAGGGATGAGCTCTGATGTGTTCTCATTGAACACGTGCAGAGCCCGCCAAGGAAGTCGGCACCGCCGGAACGGCGCTGCGCTAATCACAGGCAGGGAGACATTGTCCCGATGCTCAGCTGCAGAGATCGGGAAATGTCTCCCTGCCTGTGATTAGCGCAGCGTGGTTCCGACTTCCTTGGCGGGCTCTGCACGTGTTCAATGCGAACACGCCAGAGCTCATCCCTAGCGACTGCTATAGCAGTTAAAGGGGCCGACGTACAGCTACGGCGATTCGTGAAGCGGAGCCAACCCGCGGCAGCTGGTCGGCAAGTGGTTAAAGCGGAAGTTCTATATTTGGGTGGAACTCCGCTTTAAGGAAGGCACAGACAGCCATAAAAACTGACAGGGGTTCTAATTCTTCTCCCCTCTATCCAATAGAAAAAAACGAAAAAAAAAAGACGTTTATACTTTAGTTATATTATAAGCCGAAGGTGAAGGGAATCTCCTGTGAGCTAGGTGTCCCCAATGAAAAATGTCACCTGTTTGTCTTCCCTCAGTGATAATATTCTCCCCTAGTAGGGAAGGGTGAGCTGTGTGGCGGGAATGATAAGGACCTCAGTGTAGTGTATGCGTATATGTATGTTTATGTTTCTGTTTATGCTTCTATACACAGATGTCTCCTGGCACTTCCTGTGTGCAGGGCGCCAACTTCCCCGGGAACAGAGAGCGCTGTGTACGGAGGGAGGGAGGGGATTGGTCTGTACGGCGATCCGTAGCTGATGATTGGCCAGGATGGAGCGTTGTGTGGAGTAGTAGTAGTGATCCCGGACAATGGAGCACAACGTGCAGAATGTTACCCTATCTCTGACCCTGCCGATCAGCTGTCACATCTGTCTGGGCAAGGTAAGGACTTCCTATAGGGAAAGCCGGGCTCCTGCATGTCATACATCTGATCTGCTGTATAGATGGGAGCCTGATGGAGGTGTCATGGTGGACGATCCTTGTACACAGCCTGGTGACTTGCAGTCATAGACTGTGATCTGTCAGTGATAGAGAACAATGGTGGTGGGTGGTAGGGATTGCTGGGAGCGGCTCTTATGGCCTCCAATGTGAGGAGGTGGTAGTTCTAAAATCATTCATATTCTGTATGTGAAGCTGCTTTGCTCCATGCTGGGTCAGTGTAAGAAAGAATTGTTTCCTCTGTTCACACTATACATGCGTTACGTATGAATGCAGCATGCGTGCGTTTCTACGCAGAACAGCGCCCTGCACTGCGTTATACAATGCATAGAAATGGAAGTACACACAGTCCGAAAATCAGTACAAAGCTTTCGAGGGCCGATCACGACAGTTTATCCGATTGGACAAAACCGATCGTATGATTTTCTTTTAATCAGTACAGTTGTCGTCAGAAAATACAATAGAAATACAACACATGACATTCTGTTGTACAAGAATTTTCGTCACTTTAGTAACCTCTCCGTTATCGATATGCGACTAGCATGCAAAAAGAAAACCGACAATCTGGCGTCCGATTTTGGGAGCATCAGACGGACATCTGTACGGGTCCTTGCACGGATGTCTATTGAAATCGCCCCCCGAAGTCGCCAAAATTAGTGCAGAAACGACTTTTGGGAATCGGTGTGTGGTCATTACCGGCAATAGGCTCCAATTTGGCATGCGATTTGACCTGTCAAATCACATGCCAAATTGGCCCAATGTGAACATGGGCTTACACTTGCTTCAACTTCATCACACATTAAGCCCTGGTTCACACCGGTGCGATTTGTCATGCAATTTGACAGTTCAAAATCGCATGAGAAGTCGCACCATATTGCCAGCAGTGGAACTGTTCAAATCGTTGTGACTCAAGTTGCACTACTTTTTGGGGATTTCATTACAACTTGCATAGACTACTGTTAAATGAAGTCCCAAGCTGCAATGAAATTGAAGGTCCAAATCTCACTGATCAGTGGCACTGAAGTAGCGCGATTTTAAAACCGCACCAGTGTGAACCAGGGCTAAAGCGCCTACTGCTTCAGCATGCTTCTGATGATGTATTTTTGATGCTTCAGTGATGCGTTGATGATGCTCAGTAGAACCCCAGTAGTATCCTCATTCGCAGATCCCCCCCCCCCCACTCAGTAGTAAGCCCCAGCTCTGACGATTTCCCCCCCCCCCCCGCTCAGTAGTAAGTAACCCCCAGCTCTGCTGATTTTACCCCCCTCTGCTCAGTAGTAAACCCTAGCCCTGTAGAATACCCCCCCCCCCCGCTCAGTAGTAACCCCTAGCCCTGCAGAATACCCCCCCCCCCGCTCAGTAGTAACCCCTAGCTCTGCCAATTTTCCCTCCCCACTCAGTAGTAACCCTCAGCTCTGCCGTTCTGCCCCCCCCACTCAGTAGTAACCCTCAGCTCTGCCGTTCTCCCCTCCCCTCACCACTCAGTAGTAACCCTCAGCTCTGCCGGTCTCCTTAACCCCCCCCCCCACTCAGTAGTAACCCTCAGCTCTGCTGTTCTCCTCCCCCCCCTACTCAGTAGTAACCCTCAGCTCTGCCGTTATCCCCCCCCCACTCAGTAGTAACCCTCAGCTCTGCCGTCCCTGTCCCCCCACTCAGTAGTAACCCCCAGCTCTGCCATTTAAACCCCCCCACTCAGTAGTAACCCCCAGCTCTGCCATTTAAACCCCCCCACTCAGTAGTAACCCCCAGCTCTGCCATTTAAACCCCCCCCACTCAGTAGTAACCCTCAGCTCTGCCGTTTAAACCCCCCCCCCACTCAGTAGTAACCCCCCCACTCAGTAGTAACCCCCCAGCTATGCCAATCCCCCTGCTCAGAAGCCAATTTCCCCCCCCCCCCCGCTCAGTGGTGATCCCCCATCTCTGCCGATCCTGTGCCACTGAGGCCTCTCTCTGGTCGCCGCTCACCTTCCACTATAGCATTCCCATGTTGCACGCTATGCATGTTGTCTGCTAGTCATGACGTATTCATTCCAAGATGGAGACCGCTCCAGGTTACTGGAATGTTCGGAAATCGAGCTCAGCATTGGCAGTCTTCATATATCATGACTTAATAAGGCGCAGGTGCACGAATCGCGTAGTCATAGTGACGGGACCCTCACTTCCTAGCCTGTGGTCCATGGCTCCACCATCCTCAGAGGCTTCCGCCCGGCCCTCCAATCCGGCGTAGCTCTGTGACGTCATTGCTGGCCACCTCCCTCGTACACAGTGTCAACACTGCAGGTTCCTCTGTCTTCACTCTACCAACTGTGCCCTGAGTGGCTGCCATTGCAGCAACCCAGCTATTTTTCATGCTCCCCGTGTGTGTCCGGGCAACCACATAATCCCTGATTCTGCCACGGCTGAAGACCCATCTGTAACATCTCCACATATGGGCAAGTAGGCTGTATAGCCCCTGGTTGTTTACATCTGGCCTTTGGTGGATCTGGTGCAAGCTTATTCTACAGCAAATAATTTTTAACTATTGAATCTCTTATGGATTTATTATGCTTTTATCAGTTCAATAAACTTCCTGTTTCATGTGACATATAAAATTTCAATGACTGCCATTTTATTCTCTAGGGTCTCTGCTGAAAAATATATACCGTATATAATATTTGGGAGTTCTGCATAATGTAGCAGAGGAGTGCCAGAATTGGCCCAGTATGGAAGTGGTTAAAAACTAACTCCAGCCAACACTGTTTTTAAGGCCCATTCACACAGATCAGTTTTTCAGTTAAAAAAAATCCTATGGAACTTTTCACACTGGTCCGTTGCGTTTTTAAAAGTGCTGCTTGGTGCATGTGTGGTGCGTTTTTGCACTTTAAAAACCACTTCCTTACTGGGCACGTAAACCCCCCTCCTGCCCAGACCAATTTTCAGCTTTCAGCCCTGACGCACTTTGAATGACAATTGCGCAGTCATACAACGCTGTGCAAAAATGACATTTCTCTTGTCATCCATGGACTGACACAGCGTGTCTTATACACCTTTTACACATGGGTTATGTCCCTGCTTGCAGGAGAAGACCTAGGCAGAATGTGAGATGTTATACATACATTCTAAACAGCCAGAGCTGAACAGCCCCGCCCAGGGGGGCGGTCCCTCCGGCATAACCCTCCCACTGCAGTCAGCAGACCTCAGTTTTTTTCTGCCTAGCAGAAGGAGAAGACGTGGCTCTCTCAGGAGCCAGTCTCCTGACCTATTTTTTATTCCTTTTGGAATTCTTTCCTATTTTTTTTCTTTTGAGATCTTCTATCAACTGTCGGCTGGGCAACAGGTTGGGTACAAGATATCCTCGTAGTCTTCCCTGTCCGACCATCGAGCGTGCTGATCCTCACCTTGTGTGCGTGAGACTCGGTTCACGACATGCCCCACAACTCCAGGGGTGGCCGGTGGGCTTCCAGCTCCGCGGTCCTCTCAAGATAGAACAGTCCGGCTGTATCTTTCGCGGTGGACCGGGCCGACAGCTACTCAGTACCGCACTGTAATAGTTCTGTCAGAAACACACCAGTGGGTCCCTCAGGGGACGGGTAAGTAGTCTCTCCTGGCTGCAGGTGAGTACATGCTGTGTGTTTCTTGTGTGGGGGATTTCCCTGTCTCCCCCTGTGTTTTTTAATGTCACTCTCTGTGCACTTCGCTGACGCTGTACTGTTTGGGGTGCCATACTGTCCTGGGGGGGGGGCTCATGCTGCTCTGCATTTCACTGGGGCTGTTTATTTGAGAGTGAGGGGCCTGGGCGCCGTTCGGCGCCATGTTTGGTGACTGTGCTGTGTTTTACATTGGCGGCCATCTTGCCGTGGTCCGCCAGAGCACATTGCGGCGGCCATTTTCTTGTAGCCGCACCTTCTTCTAGCTCTAGTTTGGCCTCTAGCGCCGCTCAGGAACGGCGCAAATCTCCTCACAGTCTCTCTCCTCTCAGCTCACTCACGCTGAGCGGCGCGGAGAGACAGGGCAGCGGAACCGAGCGGTCCTGGTCAGGTTGGTGGGTCCCCGGGGCATTCCCCTACTTCAGTCAGCACAGCCTGTGGGTGGTCTCAGAGGGGGACATTATGGAGTCAGAGTCACCAGCTTCCCCTAACATGCCAGAGGCAGCAGCCAGTGCTCCAGCACCTGCGGTCCCTATGGACCAGTTGTCGGCAGTCCTGGAATCATTTCTGACCAGGATGGAAGCTGTGTGTGAGCACAAGGGAGCAAAAAAGCGCCCTCTCCCCACTTTATCTCCACAAGGGGAGTGCTCTGATTCAGATATGGGCCTAGCTATTGCTGCTCAGGACCCTAGCGCTGAATATTTGGATGGTTTTGAACAGGACATTCCTTGTGAGGAAGACTCCAGTTCTGAGTCAGTAAATGACAGGGCGCTTGTTAGTGAACTCATTGATGCTGTGAGGGACACTCTCAAGCTAAATGCTGCGACTGCAGAACCTCAGGCGGATACAGTCTCCTTTGGTTCTTTTAAGACCAAGCCTTCTAAAAAGGTTTTTCCATATGTACCTTTCTTTGACCAGCTCATTGACCAGGTCTGGGAAAAGCCGCAGAAGACTTTCATGGTCCCGCGGCGTTTGTCTATTAGATACCCCTTTGAAGACGCCCTGCTTAAAAAGTGGGCTTCTCCCCCGGTGGTCGACCCTCCAGTCGCCCGTTTAAACAAGGCCACCACTCTCCCGATGGAGGGGACTCCTGCGTTTTAAGGACCCCACTGACAGGAGGTCAGAAGTGGTGAGTAGAGCCATGTTCGCCTTGTTGGGATCCGCCCTACGGCCAGTAGTAGCGGCGACCCTTGTGTCTCAGACACTCACGAAATGGGCAAAAATTTTGCACCAAACTGTGCAGGAGTATAACCTTCCTCCAGACACTATTGCTCTGGCCCACCAGATGGTGCAGGGTCCGATATATGTGTGCGACGCCACGTTGGACGCGGCCCCTTTAATATCCAGGGCCTCTGTCTCGGCGGTGGTATTGCGTCGTCTCATCTGGTTGAAATGCTGGTCTGCTGACCTAGCCTCTAAGAAGCTCCTGACGGATCTACCTTTTAAGTGTGGTAGACTTTTTGTTGCTGCTCTGGATGACATCATCAAGGATGTCACGGGAGGTAAAAGCACTCTCCTTCCTCAAACTATCAAGGGTAAGGAGGCCCGACGTAAACCGGGTCCTTCCTTTCCAGCAAAAAAGGGGTTTTTCCAAGTCATCTTCCAGGACGGCTTACAGAGAGAGAGGCTCCTCCCACCTAGAACAGGAAACACATGATCCACATCATAAAAGTCTTACTCGTGCATTAGCCCCTCAGTATTTGTGTTTCCTCAGGCTAGACAGGCACTATCCAAGGGATGTTTGTTATTTTTTTTGGGCCTTCGTGCCAGGCGGCAGGGGCCCCCCCGACGTCCATACCCAGTCAACAGGGGTAGTTCCCCTGGGGTATGAGTCAGTTTGGGGCCACCCAGGAGACCCGAAACAGGGGTCATGGGTGATGGTATGGGACCCCACCTCCCAAGTCGGGTGTATCCTCAGCGAGGTTACCTGTGAGGGTGGAGGAGGTGATCCAGTGAGTCCAGCCGCGGCACAGCAGGGTATCCTCCTGGCGGAGGCTCGGGCAGCCGTAGAGCCGGTATCCTTCCCGGGCAGATGGATCTACAGAGGGGAGTCTCTAGCTCCAGGACAGCATGGAGCTGGGCGCACAGCTAGTGTGTCACTTCCGGCGCAGAAAACAGGAAGTGACACGACAGGAAGTCCCGCGGCGGCCATCTTGGTACACCCATTTGGAAGCCTAGTTGAAAATAACAGGCGTGCTGTGCCGTGGGGCGGCGTCGGATCCACAGCGCCGCTCCGGACCTTCACTCCTCTCATATTTAAGGGACCCGGACCTAAAGATGGCGCCGCGCAACATGGAAGGACCCAGAGACGCAGATCTGGAGGCGCCATCGGTCGCATCGGGCCCTAAGGTAAGAAAATAAGGGGCAGACCGCTTCTTTCCTTTTCTTACCCTCCTGTGGGGGCGGCACAGGGGGAGTCTGTTTATTCCAGAGACCGTTTGTTTCTCCTATGCTGATGGTGGCAGACGTCACATATTCTAGCATAGGCTCTGGTGATGGGTACTTCTCATAATTCTTAGACTAGAATAAGAGTGTCCACGTGGTGTTTCTGGTTTGGGTGTTTACTTCAGTGTAAGTAATATGCAGGCGCTTGTCATTTACTGTATTACAGGACAGGACCCACGAGCCCAGAGATAAAACAGAAACACCTAGAAAAAGATGCCCAATATGTACCAGGAAGTTGCAAATTGGGTGGAAAAAGAATGCTTGTCAGGACTGCATAGACAGACTTATCAAGGGAGAAACAGGCCCTGTTCTCAAAGGCTTTATGGACTCATTAAAGTCAGGGATGAAACAGACGTTTCAGTCCTTTAAGCCCACACAGCAAGAGACACTTGCTGAACCCAGCCCAGGTACTTCAGGCACCAGTACTACCGTGAGGCCAGAAGTTAGGGCCCAGGTACGGGCAGTCCACCAGCATCGAGTCCTGGAGGACGGGGAGGACAACTCAGGCTCAGCCTCAGACCCTGAGGAGATAGACCCGAGCGAGGAAGGGCCAGAAAAGATGCAAAAATTCATTTTTCCTTCAGAGGAGACAGAGGAGCTCCTGAAAGCAATCTACGACACCCTGGAACTGGAGTCCCCAGAGAACCAGGAGTTGTCAGTGCATGACCTCCTATATGAAAGCCTTCAGCCTAGACAGGGCAGAACCTTTCCGGTGCATGGATCCTTAAGGGAGACCATACTTCATGAATGGAGGAAGCCGGAGAAAGCAGTATTCTTCCCTAAAAATTTAAAGAGAAGGTTCCCCTTTAAGGAAGAAGATACAAAGCTGTGGGATAGATGTCCCAGACTGGACGCTTCCATAGCCAAGGTCTCTAGAGCTTCAGAACTTTCCTTTGAGGATACAGGTATCCTGAAGGACCCAATGGACAGGAAGGCGGAGGGCTATTTAAAAAGGTGTGGGAAGCTTGCTCCGCCAACTTTAGACCCGCACTAGCCACCACATGCGTGGCGCGTACACTTGACTTATGGCTTAAACAGCTCCGCACTCTTCTGGGGTCAGACACTCCTAGGGAAGAGATTCTGGATGCTTTACCCACGCTAAGTAAGGCAGTGGCCTATATAGCGGATGCATCCACGGAGTCGGTCACATTCTCGGCCAGATCCACAGCCTTGGTTAATGAAGCCAGGAGGGCTATCTGGCTGAAGACCTGGGGAGGAGACTCTGTCTCAAAGACAAGACTCTGTTCCCTCCCGTTTGATGGAGATCTGCTCTTTGGAAAGGAGCTGGAATCCGTCCTAGAGAGGTCGGCCGATAAAAAGAAAGGGTTCCCTTTTCCCAAGAGGCAACAACAACAACAAAAGAGGAGTTTTCGTCCCTTTCAGGTGTCAAGTGAAAGGAACTCTCACCGGGGGGATAGGAGACGGAATAACAGAGCCCAAGACCAGAAAGGGGGTTGGCAATACAGGAGGGGAAGGGGCAGAGGAGGTTTCCTCTTTAGACCCTCCCAGCCTAAGAACACTTCCCAGTGACTCAGTCGGGCCTGTGGGGGGGAGATTGGGGTCATTCCTTCCACAGTGGCAGACCATCTCCAGCAGCCGTTTTATCCTAGATCTGATCGCATCAGGGTACAGGATAGAACTTTTAGGCTGCCCCCCTCAAAAAATTTTCATAACAAGTCTCCCAAGAGACGCGGAAAAAGCCACAGCTATGTCTTCCCTCCTGCAGAGTATGCTAGAAGAGAAGGTGATAAGCTTCATCCCCCCATCTCTAAGGAAAGAGGGATTCTACTCTCAAGTTTTTCTGATAAAGAAATCATCAGGAAAATTTCGACTGATTCTAAATCTGAGACAAGTAAACATGTTCGTAAAGTACAGACGTTTCAAGATGGAATCAATCTACTCCACCAGAGAGCTGTTAACCCCTGGGGTCTTCATGGTCTCATTGGACCTAAGGGACGCCTATCTTCACATCCCTATTCGAGAGGAGTCCCAACAATTTCTCAGATTTGCAGTAAGAAAAGGGTTCAGAACCCTCTATTTTCAATTCAATGCTCTGCCCTTCGGACTAGCGTCAGCTCCACGCATTTTTACGAAGATACTGGCAGAAGCGCTAGGGACTCTGAGATCAGAGGGAATTCAGATTATCCCCTATCTGGACGACCTACTGATTTTTGCAGACTCAGCAGACGAAGTCAGACGGAACCTGAGCAGAACTACCAGACACCTTCAGCAACTAGGGTGGCTGGTAAATCAGGAGAAGTCACAATTAGTACCTACTCAGAGCATTGTATACCTAGGATACCTGATAGACTCAAGGAAGTCCAAGATATTCCTGACAAAGGAAAAGGTAGAGACAATTTTGACAGAGGTGAGGAACCTCTGCACTTGTTCAAAGACCTCAATTCAGAGTATAATGAGGGTCCTTGGGTTAATGACAGCGGCCATCCCAGGAGTCCAGTGGGCTCAGTTCCATACTCGAGCTCTTCAGGCGTTCATGCTTTCTCTCTGGGATGGACAAACAAATTCACTTCAGAGACAGACGGAAATTCCGCAGGAAGTAAAGCTCTCAATAGAATGGTGGTTGATCCCTGCAAACCTCTCGGCTGGCCGACTCTGGTCCCAACACTGTCCTCTGGCAGTCACCACGGACGCCAGCGGGCAGGGCTGGGGGGCCCATTCAGGCACTCTGATAGCCCAGGGGCTCTGGAACCGGCAGGAAGCCGGCCTCTCCTCCAATGCGAGGGAGATGAAGGCGGTTCTAAAGGCCCTAGTAGCCTTTTGCCCATCCCTAAGGGGAAGACATGTGCAGGTCCTTTCGGACAACATTACCACGGTTTGTTACCTCAACAAGCAAGGGGGTACGAGAGTCCCGGGTCTGATGAGGATAGCAAGAGATCCTTCAATGGGCAGAAGAAAACCTGTTATCCCTATCTTCCATTCACCTAAAAGGGGAATTAAATTCTCTGGCAGATGCCCTAAGCAGAGAGACGCTGTCTTCGACAGAATGGTGCTTGAATCGAACAGTGTTCGAAGAAATAGTGCAGAAGTGGGGAGACCCACAGATAGACCTTTTTGCTACAAGACACAACAGGCAGGTGAAACAGTTCTATTCCCTACAGAGAGATCTTCTCAGTCGGGGCCTAGATGCCCTATCCCAGTCTTGGGAGGCAGATCTGGTGTACGCATTTCCACCGTTTGCCCTCATTCCGAGGATTATCCGGAAGATAAGAGGGTCCAATACAAAGGTCATCCTGATCGCGCCATTTTGGCCGAGGAGGTCTTGGTTCTCAGGTCTTCTAAGACTCAGCATTGCAGAACCTTGGAGACTACCTTACAGGTCGGACCTCTTTATACCAGGGAGAAGCGAATCATCCAGACCTGAGCTCTCTTTCTCTGACGGCTTGGCTTCTGAAAGGGAGCTGTTAGAGCTGAGAGGGTTATCGGCCAAGGTAATCGATACCATTCTTAGCAGCCGAAAGCCGTCCACTAACACAATTTATAATAAAATTTGGAAGAGATTTGGGGACTGGCGCAGGCTCAACAACAGAGTGTCAGGTGCCATGGTCCCGGCGGTTCTAGATTTCCTCCAAGCCGGAGCAGATCTAAACCTTGCAGTTAGTACTCTTAAGGTTCAGGTGGCTGCCCTGTCCAACTTTTTAAATCAAAGACTGTCAGAAGAACCACTGATCAAAAGATTTCTTGTGTCCATCAGCCGGAAACGAGTCCCCAAAGCAAGGAGGTTCCCTCCCTGGGACTTATCAACAGTATTACAGGGTCTCGGTAGGGCACCATTTGAACCTATAGATGAACTACCCATAAAACTGTTAACCCTGAAGACAGTAGTTTTGGTGGCCCTAGTCTCGGCTAGGAGAGTCGGTGAGATCCAGGCACTTTCAGTGATCGAGCCTTTCTGCACCATTTTACAAGACAAAATTATCCTCTCGCTGGACCCAGCTTTTCTCCCCAAGGTATCGTCTAACTTCCATAGGTCAGAAGAAATCGTGATACCATCATTCTGTGGAAATCCAAAGAATAAGGAAGCAGGATTTAATAAAATAGACGTCAGGAGATGCCGGATTGCCTACATAGAGCACACCAAGGAGTGGCGACGCTCCACCAGCTTGTTTGTTTTATTCGCAGGTCCTAACAAGGGGAAAGAGGCATCCAATGGTACCATCGCCAGGTGGATGAAGTCGGCCATTGCGGAGGCATACAAGGCAGTCTCCCGCACACCTCCATTAGGTATAAATGCTCACTCCACAAGAGCGGTTTCTACTTCTTGGGCTGAAAGGGCAGGAGCATCTCCCCTCCAGATCTGCAAGGCCGCAACCTGGTCCAGTTTCCAGACTTTTGTGAAGCATTACAGACTGGACCTGCTTGCCAGCCAGGACCAGTCTTTCGGCAGGAAAGTGCTGCAGGCTGTGGTCCCGCCCTGATCAGGTAGTACTATATTGTCCTCTCTGTAAGCCGTCCTGGAAGATGACTTGGAAAAACAGTGTTATTACCTGTTAACTACTTTTTCCAGGAATCTTCCAGGACGGCGTCAGTTCCCTCCCTTTTTATGAGGTGAGTAGCAATGTAAAGCATATATAAGGATAGAGCTACGCTGATCCAGGTTTAATGATTCTGAGGCCTTCGGTTATTTGTTAAATACTGAGGGGCTAATGCATGAGTAAGACTTTTATGATGTGGATCATGTGTTTCCTGTTCTAGGTGGGAGGAGCCTATCTCTCTGTAAGCCGTCCTGGAAGATTCCTGGAAAAAGTAGTTAACAGGTAATGACACTGTTTTTTCGTCCGTCAGAGTCCACGGGTAAGCCATCCCAGACTGACAACAGTGCGGCTGGCGGGCACAAGCGCCCCTGGGTGCGTAAGCCGGCTCCCAAGCCCGCCTCCGCGTGAAGTCTTGCCCCCGCCCGTCTCTGGGGTGGGGGGACGACTTCGCAGGTTCACAGATCGGTGGACCTCCCGGATCTCCGACCGGTGGGTGTGCGAGGTGGTCACCTCAGGATACAGAATAGAGTTCCGCTCCTGGCCCCAAACAGATTTTTTCCCTCAAATCTCCCTCTCCTTCCTGCCCGTCGGGCAGCCCTCTGGGGGCTGTACAGGATTTGATCGGGTCCGGAGTAATTGTGCCGGTTCCGTCCCAGGAGAAGTTTCAGGGGTTCTACTCGAATCTGTTGTTCCAAAAAAGGACGGGGTTCGGCCAATCCTGGACCTCAAGGCCCTGAATGCCTTCGTGAAGGTGCAAAAATTCCGCATGGAATCCATTCGCACGGTGATCGCTACACTCCATCAAGGGGATTTTCTGGCATCCTTGGACATCAAGGACGCCTACTTGCGTGTTCCGATCTGCGCAAGCCACCAGAAGTTTCTGCGCTTTGCGGTCGGCGAAGTCCACTATCAATTTGTGGCTCTTCCCTTCGGCCTAGCCTCGGCACCGAGGGTGTTCACCAAGGTGCTTGCTCCGGTCCTAGCTTTGCTGAGACAGCGAGGCGTTGCTATCGTAGGCTATCTGGACGATTTTCTTCTAAGAGCAGACAGTGGCTCAGAATTGGAAGAAAGTGTGACTATCGTCAGTCAGACCCTCAGGGAGTTTGGGTGGCTCCTGAACGTTCAGAAGTCGGTTCTAGTCCCGACTCAGCATCTGGAGTATCAAGGTCTGATTCTGGACTCCTTGGAGGCAAGAGTCTTCCTACCTCCCAGACAAACTACTGACACTTCAGTCTGCAGTACGGGTGCTGACGTCCCGAAAATGGTCGTCAATCCGCTTTTGCATGAGAGTCCTGGGACTCATGGTGGCCTCCTTCGAGGCCGTTCCTTATGCCCAAGCGCACACCAGGGCTTTACAGAAAGAGATCTTGTCCACTTGGGACAAATCCCTGTTGTCCTTTGGATCTTCAGATCCAGGTGAGTCACCTGGTCAGGGCGTCCCTGACGTGGTGGTTGAGGTCCCCGGCTCTTCGGTCCGGGAAGTCGTTCCTCCCCATCCAATGGACGGTGATCACGACGGACGCCAGCCTGACGGGCTGGGGGGGGGGGGGAGTCTGGGGAGTCCTGTCGGCCCAAGGGCTTTGGACTCCGGACGAAGCCCTCTTACCGATCAATGTGCTGGAGATACGGGCAATCAGACTGTGCCTCTCCTCATGGTCGGAGAAACTACAGGGTCACTCCATCAGGATCCAATCGGACAACGCCATGTCAACCATCAAGGGGGGACTCGGAGCTCAGCTGCGGCTTCCGAGGTCGCCCGCATCCTGAGGTGGGCCGAAAGAAGCGTGCCGGCTCTGTCGGCCGTCTACATTCCGGGCATAGACAATTGGCAGGCGGACTATCTAAGTCGCCAGACGCTGGACCAGGGAGAGTGGTCCTTGCACCCGGAGGTCTTTCAACTCCTTTGCAGACGGTGGGGCACGCCGGATGTGGACCTGATAGCCTCTCGACTCAATCGCAAGGTGTCGAGGTTTGTGGCCAGATCCAGGGTTCCCTGGGCGGATGCGTTGGTGGCCCCATGGGGTCAGTATCACCTGATACGTTTATCCTCCGCTGCAGTTGCTCCCTCACCTGCTCCGCAGGGTAGCGACCGAGGGAATTCCGGTGATCCTCGTTGCTCCGGATTGGCCTCGGCGTCACTGGTACGCCGATCTGGTACGTCTCGTCGCAGACGTTCCCTGGCGGTTACCAATACGGGGGGACCTTCTGTCTCAAGGTCCTATATTTCATCCTGCTTTACAGTCTCTGGCTTTAACGGCATGGTTATTGAAAGCCAGGTGCTGAGAGACCGAGGTCTCTCGGATTCGGTCATTTCGACCATGTTAAGGGCACGGAAGTCTTCCTCCAGAAAGATCTATCACCGTACTTGGAGAGCTTACATCGCCATGTGCGAAGAGCTGGACTGGCGCCCACGAACGTATTCCGTTCCCAGAATCCTGCATTTTCTGCAGCGTGGCGTGACCCAAAAGCTCGCTTTGAGTACCATTTAAGGGTCAGATTTCGGCCTTGGCCATCTTCTTTCAGCGACCGCTGGCGGGTCATCCCTTGGTTAGCACCTTTTGTGCAGGGGGTTCGCCATGTGCTCCCCCCTGTCAAGCCTCCTCTCCCCCCGTGGGATCTGAATTTGGTGCTCTCGGTTCTCCAGGAACCTCCCTTTGAGAATATTAGAGATATTCCCCTCTTGACTTTGTCTCAGAAGGTGGCCTTCTTGGTGGCCATTACTTCCATTAGACGAGTGTCTGAGTTGGCGGCCTTGTCCTGCAAGTCGCCCTTTTTGGTCATCCATAAGGATAAGGCGGTGTTACGTCCGCGACCTTCTTTTCTGCCACAGGTGGTCTCGGCCTTCCACTTAAATGAGGACATTGTCCTCCCGTCCTTGTGTCCTCACCCATCGCATCCCAGAGAGTTTGCGCTTCACACTTTGGATGCGGTACGAGCCTTGCGGGTGTACCTGTCTGCTACTGCCTCTATTCGGAAGTCTGACTCACTATTTGTGGCTGTCTCTGGTCCAAAACAGGGCCAAGCGGTTTTGTCTGCCACCATTTCTAGGTGGATCAGACAAACCGTCATTCAAGCTTATGCTCTCAAGGGGCGGGCGCCTCCCTTTCCGGTTACGGCACATTCCACCAGGGCAATTGGTGCTTCCTGGGCTTTCCGACATCAAGCGTCGGTTGCACAAGTGTGCAAGGCAGCGACCTGGTTGTCTGTTCATACCTTTTCTAAGTTTTATAAGGTTGATGTGGCTGCATATTCGGATGCTTCCTTCGGCCGCAAGGTGTTGCAGGCCGCTGTTTGATGTTGCAACTCCTCCGTTGAGGAGCTCTGCCTTGTTTGGAGTGAAGTTTTTGGTTTTCCATTTATACTGCTCCCATCCCTCTTGACACTGCTTTGGGACATCCCACGTGTAAAGGTGTATAAGACACGCTGTGTCAGTCCATGGATGACAAGAGAAAATAGGATTTTTGTACTCCCACCGTAAAATCCGTTTCTCTGGCATCCATGGACTGACACAGCACCCACCCTTCTTTTCGAGTTTGTACTGCTTTGTTACGAACTGAGGTCTGCTGACTGCAGTGGGAGGGTTATGCCGGAGGGACCGCCCCCCTGGGTGGGGCTGTTCAGCTCTGGCTGTTTAGAATGTATGTATAACATCTCACATTCTGCCTAGGTCTTCTCCTGCAAGCAGGGACATAACCCACGTGTAAAGGTGTATAAGACACGCTGTGTCAGTCCATGGATGCCAGAGAAACGGATTTTACGGTGAGTACAAAAATCTCATTTTTTATCTTTTTTTTTTTTTTTTCACACAAATAGAGCTTTCTTTTGGTGATATTTAGTCATCGCTGGGGTTTTTATTTTTTGCTAAACAAACAAAAAACCATGGAAAATTTAGAAGGGGGGGGGGGGGAACAAAACATGTTTCATAGTTTGTTATAAAATTTTGCAAACAGGTAATTTTTCTCCTTCATTGATATGCGCTGATGAGGCGGCACTGATGGGGACAGATGAGGTGGCACTGATGGGGGGGGGGGGGGGGGGCACTGATGGACACTGGTAGTGGACACTGGGTGGCACTGTGGGCTCTGATGAGTGGCGCTGGTGGTCACTGGTAGGCAGCACTGTATTGCACTGTCAGGTGGCACAGATGAGCATCGGTCCTGGTCTCCTTCATCGGGACTGATGTCCCTCTGACAGCCGCCGGTGATCGGCTATTTTATTTCTCCTCACGCTCTGTTGGCTGACAGCTGATCATGTGGTAAGGGGTCATGATCGACCCCTTACTCCGATCAGCCGAGTCTCATTGACTCGCTGCTCACAAAGCGTTCCGCGTGCACCCTGTAGGGGGTGCGCAAGCCGTTCGAGCACGGAAGGACGTCCAGGGACGCCCTCCCGGCAATTCAGGTCCGCGCTGCAGCCGTCTTTCGGCTATAGTGTGGATCTGAAGTGGTTAACTTACCTGATTCTTTGCTCCCCTCGTCAGATGGCGCTCTCCCACACCCCAGTGGTGGCCTATCCCTCAGCATCAACACATCTTCGTCTTGATGATATCTGGACATTAGTCAGTTGGAGTGTTGGGGGGGATTCTATAGAATGGGAGAGCGTAGGATTGGTCTGCCTAAACCTAAATGAGCAATCAACCCTTGTAGTACGGGTGCAGCTCCACTGCAAGGGGTAATTTGTAAGCTTCCTGGAGTTCCTTCCTTTTACAGAATGTCTCTTCCACACTCTATATAACATTTTTATATATATATATATATATATATATATATATATATATTATTTATAATTTTTCTTTATTTTTTTCCCTGGAGTTGGGTTTTAATCCTCAGTTCTGATGTACACTAGCCCACTAGTGGTTTGTGGTGCACATTTTAGGTAAATTGTACATTCATTTATAAGGTCTTCAGTCCAATAAAAGAGGTAATTCTAGGGAGCTGAGTAGCATATTTTCATAAATAATAATACAAAACTGTCATCTGTAATTATTTAAATTAATTGGTAGCCTTGCTTTTGGTTGTTGCTCAGCTCTACTACTAGACATCTGTGTGCTGTGTAATGTGCCAGACAGTGTACCTGACTTCATAAGCCTTTTTTCCTCTTCTTTACAGGTACGGCAACCTGTCATTTGCGTCAACCATCATGTTTTCTGTTCGAGTTGCATTGACTTGTGGCTGAAGAACAACAACCAATGCCCAGCCTGCAGAGTCCCTATTACACCTGATAATCCCTGCAAAAACATCATAGGTACTGTGAATGGCTTTTTTATTTTTTTTTCTCTTTTAAGTATCATTTGAATATGAAATATTTTATATATTATACTGTATATATCATTTTTCTATATTTGGCATTGAAATGATTTATTGGCGTCTGTTCACATCTTTAACCACTTGCCTACAGGGCACTTTTGCCCCCTTCCTGCCACAAGGCCAATTTTCAGCGCTGTTGCACTTTAAATGGCAATTGCAAAGTCATGTAACACTGTACCCAAACAAAAATTTTCTGCATTTTTTTTTTTTTTCACACAAACGGAGCTTTCTATAATAAAAACTTTTTCGTTTAAAAAAAAAAAAAAGATGGATATAAATAACTTTTTGTTATAAAATTTTCCAAACAGGTAATTTTTTCCCCTTCTCTGATGAGGCGGCACTGGTGGACACTGTTGAGAATGCACTGATAATCAGTGTAGATGTCCTTTTTTACAGAGGCCAGTTAACGTCTCTCTTCTCCTCATGCTGTCAGCGTAAGGAAAGAAGTGCCGATAACCCCGGCTTCTGTTTATACATCTGTGATTGGGCATAGCTGATCACATATTAAAGAGCCGCTGATTAGCTCTTTACTTCAACCCGTGATCAGCACTGCAATTACAGAGCGCGCTGCACTGTACTGCATCTCCTTTTACCTTCCTCCAGTCACAGCCTGGGGGCTGGGGGGGGTGTCAATGATGACCTTGGCTCAGAAGAAATGGGTTGAATGATGCTGGCCATCAGACTGAGGACATCTAGCAGCAGGAAAAAGTACTGCAAGGGAAATGTCTAGATTGAAAGTGAATACTGTACTGCAGAAAAAGATGGCTTTGTTAGTCTATGTTTTAATTCATATAATAATATTTTTGGCTGGAGTTCTACTTTAAAGTAGAACTATGACCCATTACAAAATATATGTGCTGCAGCGCCTAAATAATAGTGCATCTATACTTGGTTTCTTTTGGTCCCCCTGCAAAGTCCCATAATGACCAGTCAAACCTGCCAATGAAGTCCACTTGATGCTACTTCTTTTAAAGGTATGGCAACAGTACACTCCTATGTAAGCTGTGCCTGCATGCACCTCAGTGGGATGAGAAGATGCAGGGGCCATAATTGTCTGTAGTTTTGCTACTGACTCACAAGCCTGTAGTTGGTCAATCAGCATCTGGCCACAGCTAGCCCTTCCCACTTCTTTCTGAGTTGACAGTGCTGCCTCTGAAACCCTACCACACAAATGAAAGAGGTTTCGGCTTGGTCAGAAAAGGTACATTTTCATTTTTTTTTCTGGACTGTCCTACAGGAGCCTTATGCCGCGTACACACTATCGTTTTTTACGCCGTTAAAAATGCTATTTTTTAAATTGGGCATTAAAAACTACCGTGTGTATGCTCCAGAGCATTTTTAACGGCGTGAAAAACGGGCATTAAAAATTTCGGACATGCTCTATTTTTTTCACGTAGTTTTTCATGTCGTTTTTTTTACCGTCGTGAAAAACGGTAGTGTGTGTATGCTTTTACGAGGGGGAAAAAAAAACGCGCATGCTCAGAATCAAGTATGAGACGGGAGCACTCGTTCTGGTAAAACTAGCGTTCGTAATGGAGATAGCACATTCGTCACGCTGTAACGGACTGAAAAGCGTGAAACAAACTTTACTAACATGAAGGGTGGCGCCATCCGAAGGGAACTTCCCCTTTATAGTGCCGTTGTACGTCACTGCGCTTTCCTTGAGCGTTTTTTTTTTAATGAACGTGTGTATGCAAGACAGGCTTGAGAGGAAACAAGAAAAATCACGTTGAGAAAAACGTTGTTTTTTAAAATGACATTAAAAACGGTCGTGTACGCGGCATCAGCCTTTACAAACAAGTAAAATCAAACATTTTTTTTGCCTTCATGCACTCTATCTCCTCGCCACCACTAATATTTACCTGAGCCCGATCTCAATCCAGTGTTGTGCATGAGAGCAGCGTCTCTCCCGCATCTCTCTCTCCTCATTGGCTGAGACAGCAACGGGCGCCATTGGCTGAGACAGCAACGGGAGCCAGTGAGCCAATAAGGAGAAAGCAGGGGCTGGGCCAAGCCACACCCTGTATGCAAATAGACAGAGCAGCAGCATGGGAGCAAGCCTGCTTGGGTGCCCTTTATGGCAACCTTGCTGTTAGGGGCTGGGAGCATCGGCAGGGAACCCTAGAAGAGAAGGATTGGGGCTGCTCTGTGCAATACCACTGTCAATGACAAATGATATGCTTGTTCTTCTTTTATTTTTATTTATTTTTTTAAGAAGAAAAAACTGCCTTTTAATATCAATTTATAAAAGCATGTTTACATGCCCTGTAGGTCCAATTTTTATAAGCATTTAGAAATAGATAACTCGTACTTATTACGAGAGGTTCAGTCAGACAGAAGGACTCGCAAAGTTAACGTTATCAGGGTAGGCTGTGCCGTCTCTTTAACTAACCTATAGTGCCCTGGGAATGCTTTATCAAATAAAACTTGTAAATAAAAAAAAATGATAAATTGGTCCCCAATTCATTATAGTTTTCCCTTTTTTAGCATCTGCTTTGAGATCTAGCTCTTTGCATTTATACATGTTTTCTTTTGTAGGAGGGACAAGTGAAAATGAACGTGTGCTCAGTCATTCAGTGCGAAAACACCTCCGAAAAACTAGACTTGATCTTCTTCAAAAAGAGTATGAGGTAATCTAATTTGTGTATATATTTACTGTATCCTAGTGCCATATTTAGAATGGAATTGTTGGTGGAAATTTTATGTTACTGGTTTAGTTACTTTGGGACATATTTATAAACTTTGACATTTCTAAACATTCACTGTAAGTGAATCCTTCAGGTGCATTTTTTTTTTTTAAACGGCAGTGATTGCTTTACCACCAGTATGTTTAGAGCAACTGCTCTATAAATTTGCTCCTTTTTGTGTTCTCCTGGGACTAACTAATACGAGGAAAATCCTTTAAAGTGATAATAAACCCTTACCTAAGCCCACTGGAGTGGCTAGGCTTTGCTGATACAGTGATGAAATAAATTCACCTACATAAGCTGTACCTGTTTACCTGCAGCCTTTTCTCTTACACAGCTTTCAAAAGTACTCCATTTAGATCACGTGTCAAACGCTAGGCCTACAGGTGGAATCTAGGTCGTCTCATGTGGCCCTCGCACCTTCCCTGCAGCCCCAACACCCCCTTATTTCCGCCTCTCCTGGTCTCAGCAGACTCTGATAGCTAACACTAGCCCTCCACTGGTCCTTCACCAGACTCTGCTTCCCAGTTCAAACTGAACACCATTGCAGTACCATGTTCTGTCTGAGCGGTCTTCAATAAAGTTTCTTGTGGCTTATACCAGCATTGTGCAACCCTCCTTTTCAGACTTTGATCATCTGCTAAAGGAGTGTAAGTGGGCTCTGTGCTGGTCTGCACATGCTTTTCACAGCTTAACATTAATAATCAAATGCAGAGGCAAATATTTAATATGATAAAGAGTATATACATTAATATAGTCTTACATGTTCAGCCAGCCCTTTTGAGGGCAATCATAATGCTGTTGCGGCCCGCAGTGAAATTGAGGTTGACACCCCATGTTTGGATGGTATTTCTCAGCATCCAGGAGGTAAGAGGTGGGGATCTGATTTCACACACTGCACAACACGGAGCTAAGTGTAATCAAAATCTTAAGAGGAGGGAATGGACACACTCCCTCTATACGGGCTCCTTGGGAAACATGCACAGATGAGGCTATCACCTGCTGTGTGCTGGTTTGGTTGGCCATCTGCAAGGAATGCCTGGTGTCTGGGAAAAACTGTCAGACATGATTCATGCAGATAGCAAAGGATAGAGAGCAGACAGGATCCACACTAAATGTTATGACTTGAGGCAAGTACACACTATATGAATACATGCTTTGTTCATTTTTTATTTCAGAGGTTTACAACCACTTAAAAAAAAAATCTGACTTTCTCTCATGAACCTCTATAACCACTCGACCTCCGGAACATTTACCCCCCTTCATGACCAGGCCATTTTTTGCAATATAGCACCGTGATACTTTAACTGAAAATTGTATGGTCTTGTGATGCTGTACCCAAATGTTGTTTTTTTCCCCCCACAAATAGAGCTTTCTTTTGGTGGATTTTTTTTTTTTGCGCTAAGAACAAAAAAAGACTGACAGTTTTTAAAAAACCTATCCAATAAAAAAATAAAACGTCTTCATAAATTTAGGCCAATGTGTATTCCGGTGCATATTTTTGGTAAAAAATCCCAATAAGTGTATATTGATTGGTTTGCGCACAAGTTATAGCGTCTACAAACTATGGGACATTTTTATTTATTACTGGGACTGCAATATTGCAACAGACTTTCTGGCACTTTTTGGGAATCCGCAACACTAATACAGTTATCAGTGCTAAAAGTATGCACTGTCACTGTACTAATGACATTGGCTGGGAAGGGGTTAACATCAGGGGAGATCAAAGGGTTAACTGTGTGCCTGACCAGTGTTTTACTAAACTGTGGGGTTGCTTTTACTAGGGGAAAAGATGGGTCCTAGTCCCTGCTTTGCATAGACACGGGATCCATGCCCTTCCCTCTTGTCAGAATGGCAATTTTCCTTGGTTACATAGGCAGACTGCAGTTCTGTGGCTGATGATGGGTGGGTGCCAGAGGCCATCGAGAGCGAGCCGCCGGTGTCACGCATTCGCACCCCCTACCTGGAAGTGCAGGATCACGTGTGTATGTGTATGTGTGTGTGTGTGTATGTATGTATGTATGTATGTATGTATGTATGTATGTATGTATGTATGTATATATATATATATATGTGTGTGTGTGTGTGTGTGTGTGTGTGTGTGTGTGTGTGTGTGTGTGTGTGTGTGTGTGTGTGTGATCCTGCGTATAGAAGCCGCCCTGTAGCAGTAAAGCTGCTTTAGGGCGGTCGGCACGTGGTACAAAACACTTTACTCTTTCGTCCATGGACCGACA
This sequence comes from Rana muscosa, assembly GCA_029206835.1. NCBI lineage: Eukaryota > Metazoa > Chordata > Amphibia > Anura > Ranidae > Rana > Rana muscosa. The sequence continues at coordinate 774,038,690 of CM055117.1, forward strand.
CAGCTTCTCTATTGACAAAGTGGGTATTATCCGTTAATTAGGAGTGACTAGGCAGAAAAACTTGTAAAAAGTGTTGCATCACACCTTCTACAGTACCGCCCAGGGGGCGGACCCTCTGGGTATACCCTCTCAGTCTGCACATCGCAGATCAGTTTTTTTCTGTCTAGCAAGGAGTAGGACATGGCTCCCTTCGGGCTCATTGGTCCGGGGGAAAAAAGATATATATATTTTTTATTTTTTTGCTACATTTGTTGTTTCCTGCGATCTTCGATCAACTGCCGACTGGGTGACAGGCTGGATCCTCGATCCTTGTAGTCTCCCCAGTTTCGGCCATCGAGCGTGTGCCGACCCTAGCTACGCGCTGGGTTTTCCACGACATGCCCGTCGCTCCACGGGTGGCCGGTGAGCCTACGCTCCAGGGCCTGCATCGGACCGCTCAGCTTCGGCTGACCTTACGGCCGAGTCGCAGCAGCCTGGCCGGTGAGCTTACGCTCCAAGGCTTGCATCGGACCGCTCAGCTTCGGCTGACCTTACGGCCGAGTCGCAGCAGCCTGTCCGGTGAGCGTCATGCTCCAGGGCATACATATGATCGTCCCTTCTGGGTCCAATCACAGCATGCCTGGCCAACAGTCACCTTCCGTGCGCGGACGATGATCTGTTTGGAATGTCTTCCAGCAGAATACATGCAGGATAGGTAAGTAAAACTCCCCTGCCTCGGCTGGGTGATTTAGCTGGACATTCCTGGAGAGATCAAGTAAGTGGTTGTGGCCCCTTTCTTCCCTCTCTCCCTGCCTTTCCCTCCTCCCTGGGCTTCTAGCTAAAGGTTGCTGGGTGCTGGGGGTCACCTAGGGGGTCCCACTGGAGCGGGGCTGGCTGTAACTAACATTTAAAAGAAATGTCATTTTTGCTTACCTGTGTTTCTGTGTCTCCATGCTGTCGGCGGCCATTTTGAGGTGGTCCATGCCAAGTTTGGCCTCTTGTAACTGCCTGGCGGCCATCTTCCTGTAGTTCGGCCACACCCACTGGCCCCTATCAGGTGATCGGCGGCCATGTTTGTCCACCCTGTATGCAGATATTGCCGTTCGGCGGCCATCTTTTTTGTGGGCTATGGCTGCCTGACCTCTATCTTCTGTCGGCGGCCATTTTCTTAGAGCCCACATTATCTTCCATACAGACGGTTTTGGCAACCATTTTGCGAGAGCCTCCGGCCTCTAGGGTGCATTACACTGGCGCGAAAATTCACACAGGAAGTGCTGATAAAAGAAGCAGACTGACACAGCAGCAAGGGGACAGCATCATAGGCGCAGCATAGCAGTACCTATCCAGGGTGGTGAGTCCTCTGGGTAACCCAGCATCTCTGCAGCGCAGGAGGGTGGCCTATTGATATCTTGCCTGGAGCCCTGTGAGTGTCAGCGTGTGGTCAGCATGGCATCTGAGCCAGATGTCTTCTCCCCTGAAACACCAGATTTAGCAGCTGGTGTCCCTGAGGTGTCTATGGACGCTATGTCGGCAATCCTAGAGGCGTTTGCTGCCAGGGTGGAAGCAGCACACGGGAATACAGGGGGTAATAAACGCCCCCGTCCCCTGCAATCTTCTGGGGATATTTCTGATGCAGAACCAGGTCCAGCTACGGCTCATGGCCCAGATTCTGATGCATCAGAGACTGCAGACCGTGACCGATCGGACAGTGAGGAGGACTCCAAGTCCAGGTCAGTACGCGAGACGGCTTTGGTATCTGACCTTATTACTGCAGTGCGGGATACGCTAAAGTTGGAAAGGACTGAAGAAGTAGCAGATACTCCAGTCCCCTTTGGGTTTCGTAAACCTGCCCGCACTGCTAAGGTGTTCCCTTGTGTGTCTTATTTTGACAAACTCTTATACAAGGAATGGGAGAACCCACTGAGGGTCTTTACAGCCCCAAAGAGGTTTGCAGTACGGTACCCCTTTGAGGAGAGTTTTCTGAAGATATGGACCTCTCCCCCTATAGTGGACCCTTCGGTGTCCAGACTTAATAGAGCCACCACTATTCCAGTAGAAGGGGCTCCTGTTTTCAAGGACCCTGTGGATAAGAAGGCTGAAGCACTCGCTCGCTACCTATACTCAGTGGTAGGCTCAGCAGTACGCCCGGCATTGGCGGGGGCCCTAGTGTCTCAGACACTTACTGAATGGGCAAAATTGCTACTCCAGGGGTTAAAGGAGCGAGATGCTCCTCCTAATGAGATAACTTTGGCCGACCAGTTGGTCCAGGGCCTTAAGTTTGTCTGCGAGTCAGACATGGATACTATTCCCCTGCTGTCAAGAGCTTCGGTTTATGCAGTAGCAATACGCCGCCTGATCTGGCTAAAGGGCTGGTCTGCGGACCAGACTTCCAAGAAAGCCCTATTGGATCTGCCTTTTAAGGGCGACAGACTTTTTGGGGCTTCTCTGGATGACATCATCAAGGATGCTACAGGAGGTAAAAGCACTTTGCTTCCCCAAACTAGCAAGGGTAGGGGACCACGCCAAGGGCAAGGGCCCTCCTTTACTGCACGTAAGCATTTTTTTCGCCCTCTTAAGGCGACAGGGAAAAGACCCCAGGCCGATAAAGCGCCTGCCCAAGGACAAAAGCGTCCTTGGTCCCGCAGACCCAACAAGCCTGTGGACAAATCTGCGTCCACATGAAGGTCCGCCCCCACCCAGCTCTCGGGTGGGGGGACGTCTTCGCAAATTCGCGACTCAGTGGACTGCTCTAGTCTCCAACAGGTGGGTTTGCGAAGTAATCTCCTCAGGCTACAAGATAGAATTTCTCTCTTGTCCACCAGACAGATTCATCACCTCCAATCTCCAGCTACTACCGACCCGTCGGGAGGCCCTGTATGGGGCGGTCCAGGGTCTACTGGAACGCGGGGTAGTTATTCCAGTTCCAGAACAGGAACGGGGTCAGGGTTTTTACTCAAATCTGTTCATTGTGCCAAAGAAGGAGGGGGTTCGTCCAATCTTGGATCTCAGAGCCCTCAATTGCTTTGTGAAGGTACAAAGATTTCGGATGGAGTCGGTTCGATCCGTAGTCACGGCTCTCCATCCGGGGGACTTTCTGGCCTCCTTGGACATCAAGGACGCATACCTGCATGTCCCCATATACTCCAGACACCAGAGGTTTCTGCGATTTGCTATCGGGAAGAACCACTACCAGTTTGTGGCCCTCCCGTTTGGCCTTGCCTCAGCACCCAGGACGTTCACCAAGGTGCTCGCTCCGATTCTGGCACTTCTAAGACAGCGGGGTATCGCTATCACAGGTTACTTGGACGACCTTCTGCTGAAGGGCCCTTCAAGCTCAGAATTAGAGGTAAGCGTGTCCATTACCTGTCAGACTCTTCGAGACTGTGGTTGGATACTAAACACGCAAAAGTCAGTATTGGTGCCCACTCAACGCCTAGTGTACCTGGGGTTGATTCTGGATTCCTCAGAGGCAAAGGTATTCCTCCCTGTGGAGAAGTTGCAGACCCTCCGGGCTGCAGTACGGCAGCTGACTTCCAGGAATTGGTCGTCACTCCGTTTTTGCATGCGAGTGTTGGGCCTCATGGTAGCCTCCTTCGAGGCGGTCCCATATGCTCAATACCACACTCGAGTGTTACAGAGGGAAGTTCTGTCCAGATGGAACAGATGCCCTTCATCTCTGGATTATCAAATCCGAGTGAGCCACCTAGTCAGGAGATCCCTGGTATGGTGGCTGACAGCACCGGCTCTAATGGCCGGGAAGTCATTTCTTCCGGTTTACTGGATAGTGATCACGACGGACGCCAGCCTTACAGGTTGGGGGGGAGTCTGGGGTGTCCAGTCGGCGCAAGGTCGCTGGACCCCAGAGGAAGCCCTCCTGCCGATCAATGTCCTGGAGATCCGGGCGATCAAGCTGTGCCTCTTCAAATGGTCTCAGAGACTGCAAGGGCGTCCAGTCAGGATCCAGTCAGACAACGCCACAGCAGTGGCATATGTCAATCATCAAGGAGGAACAAGAAGCTCAGCTGCAGCATCGGAGATCGCTCGCATCCTGAAGTGGGCAGAGAGGAGCGTACCGGCACTGTCGGCCGTGTACATTCCGGGTGTGGAAAACTGGCAGGCGGACTACCTGAGCCGCCAGATGCTGGACCAGGGAGAATGGTCCTTACACCCGGAGGTGTTCCAACTCCTCTGCCAAAGATGGGGCACACCAGACGTAGATCTTCTGGCTTCCCGACTCAATCGGAAGGTATTGAGGTTTGTGGCCCGGTCAAGAGACCCATGGGCAGACGCAACGGACGCGTTGGTAGCATCGTGAGGCCAGTATCGGCTAATCTATGCCTTCCCTCCCTTAAGGCTTCTTCCTCTTCTGCTCCGCAGAGTGGAGGCAGAGGGAATTCCAATGATCCTAATCGCTCCAGATTGGCCTCAGCGTCCTTGGTACGCCGATCTAGTACGTCTGGTAGCAGACGTCCCCTGGCGCCTACCACTACGGAAGGACCTGCTGTCGCAAGGTCCCATATTCCATCCTGCTTTACAGTCATTGGCTTTAACGGCATGGCTGTTGAGAACCAGGTACTGAGAGACCGGGGCCTGTCAGACTCAGTAATTTCTACTATGAGAAGTGCTCGGAAACCGTCCTCTAGGAAGGTCTATCACCGCACTTGGAGGGCCTACATCTCCATGTGTGAGGAAATTAAATGGCATCCGCGTACCTATTTGGTTTCCAGAATCCTGCTGTTTTTACAGCATGGGGTAGACCAAAGGCTTGCCCTAAGTACGATTAAGGGACAGATATCTGCCCTGGCTGTCTTTTTCAGCGACCCCTGGCGACTCACTCTCTCGTGAGTACATTTGTGCAGGGGGTTCGACATGTGGCCCCTCTGGTCCGCCCCCCGTTACCTCCGTGGGACTTGAACCTGGTCCTCTCGGTGCTTCAGAAGGCACCGTTTGAGAATATTAGAGATATTCCCCTGTTGACACTTTCTCAGAAGGTGGTCTTTTTGGTGGCTGTTACGTCAGTTAGACGAGTCTCTGAGCTGGCAGCCTTGTCCTGCAAGGCTCCCTATTTGATTTTCCACAAGGATAAGGTGGTGCTGCGGCCGCAGCCTTCCTTTCTTCCGAAGGTCGTTTCGGCTTTTCATCTCAACGAAGACATTGTACTTCCATCCTTGTGTCCTCAGCCGTCGAATCCTAAGGAGTCGGCGTTGCATTCCTTGGACGTTGTCCGAGCTTTGAGAGTATACATATCTGCTACTTCCCTGTTCCGGAAGTCAGACTCACTGTTTGTTTCGGTGGCTGGTCCCAAGAAGGGCCAAGCAGTCTTATCGGCCACCATCTCTAGGTGGATCCGACAGATAGTAATCCAGGCTTACGCCTTAAAGGGTCAGGCGCCCCCCTTTCCTGTCACGGCGCATTCGACCAGGGCAATAGGTGCCTCTTGGGCTTTCCGACATCAAGCGTCTGTTTCCCAACTATGTAAAGCGGCGACTTGGTCGTCCGCTCACACTTTCACAAAATTCTACAAAGTTGATGTAGGTGCATCTTCGGATGCCTCTTTCGGCCGCAAGGTTTTGCAGGCGGCTGTTTAGAGTTGCAACTCCTCCGTTGGAGGAGTGCTGTTTTGTGTTTTGGGGTGAAGTTTGTTTTTATGCTGTTACCACCCCTCGTTTTTTCTCTGACACTGCTTTGGGACGTCCCACTTTGTCAATAGAGAAGCTGTGTCGGTCCATGGACGAAAGAGTAAATAGGATTTTTTACTCACCGTAAAATCCTTTTCTCTGAGTCCATGGACCGACACAGCACCCACCCCTCCTTTTAAGTTTGTACTGCTTTTTGACGAACTGATCTGCGATGTGCAGACTGAGAGGGTATACCCAGAGGGTCCGCCCCCTGGGCGGTACTGTAGAAGGTGTGATGCAACACTTTTTACAAGTTTTTCTGCCTAGTCACTCCTAATTAACGGATAATACCCACTTTGTCAATAGAGAAGCTGTGTCGGTCCATGGACTCAGAGAAAAGGATTTTACGGTGAGTAAAAAATCCTATTTTTTTTTTTTTTTTTTTTTTTCAAGAATTCCTCTAATCACAAGGACAAACTGGAAAATCCCAGATAACTTTATTCTGAAAGGTAAAAGACGTTCTATATCAGGGTATTTTACCTTCTGGTGTTGGTCATGTCTGGTTCCTCAAATGTAGAAATGATGACGTAAACTCACCATGGAGCTCTCATGTCTATACCCTCCTAAGGAAGAACACACTGGATGTGGATAAGGCTGTATTGAATAATAGAACTTTTCCCAAAAAGGAATAGTTCTAAGCCAAACAGATATGCGAGTGTTGATTGAGATTTTAAGTCTGAATTACTGGTATATATTGCACTTACCGTATATACTCGAGTATAAGCCGAGTTTTCCAGCACATTTTAATATATATTGCACTTACCGTATATACTCGAGTATAAGCCGAGTTTTTCAGCACATTTTTTTTTTTTGTGCTGAAAATGCCCCCTCGGCTTATACTCGAGTCACCTTTTTTGCGCCTGATCGCCCGGATTTTGGGGACCCAGTATTGGCCGGCCGTAGGTCCCCTGGACCCCCACATGTAGCCCCACTCTTCCTCTACAAGTGTGCAAAGTTTGTTGTCTGGGGGACCTATAGCCGGGGAGCACCGATTTTTCCAAAGCCGGGCACCCCTTCTATAGACTCCCATGTTAAACGGTAATTTCTCTGGTGAATTTGGGGATCCAGTACCGGCCGGCCGTAGGTCTCCTGGACCCCAATCTTGGCACACACACAGCCCCATTTCCCCTATACAAGTGTACAAAGTTTGTTGTCTGGGGGACCGACGACCGGGGAGCACCGATTTTTCAAAGCCGGGCACCCCTTCCATAGACTCCCATGTTAAACGTCAGTCGAGGCATGGGCACAGTGAGGCATGCACATGGACACCCTAGGCTTATACTCGAATCAATACGTTTTCCCAGTTTTTTTTGTGGTAAAATTAGGTGCCTCTGCTTATATTCGGGTCGGCTTACTTACGGTAACCATATTTTGAAGTACCAGAACTGAGAATCTTTGAAAGCAGCTACTAATTAGAATCTCCCTATCATGCCTCTGCTGTGGTAGCAGAGAAAAATTAAGGATCTTATTGCTGGTGGCCCTGGGAACAAGTTTTTACTCCCCTTCCGCACTTTTAAAACTATTGAATATTGAAATTCTTTCCTACATGTTGTGTGGTACACTATACTGGCATCCACCAGCCCCTTCAGGACACATTAGTGATGTAAGATCTGGGGATGAACCACAGTACACATCGAGGTGTCAGGCATCTGATACACACAAGATTGTGTCCACATGTGCAGATTCAGCTGCAGGCCAAAGCTCTTGGAGATCCAACCGAAGAGGTAAGTATTAAAAGCTGCCTTTTTCTGTCACCATTTTTTTATTTTACATTTCCGTTCGAGTTATTTGTTTAAAGCGTTCAACACAGCAGTAAAATGAGTCTGTATATGCAGTAAAGCATGCTTGTTATACTCACTGTGGAACCTAAGGGGTAAATCCTCTGCATTGTATAAAAAAGGCTGTTTGATCCTGCCTCCTCTGTTCCTCCCCTTCTTCAACAGTTCCCGAACAATCTCCTGATGGAACAGAGCATCAGGGGGCAAGCTGCACATGCTCAGTTTGGTTTGTATTGCTAGAGAGTTTTTTTTTGTCTTGAAAGAGAGCATGTGATCAGCACAGGGCCAATTGGCACTGTCCAGACAGAGGGTCAGGGGTCCTACAGCCTCATAGGACAGTCAGAGGAGAATGAAAACTCCTACAAGCTTTAGCCCGACACTGACTGCTCTAACTGCTGATGAGAAAAGGTGTTTAGTATTTTATATTTACTAAAACTATTGCATTTTCATGTTCTGTGTACTGTGGGAGACCAGATATAGTGAATGTAGAGTCCTGGGTTTAGTAACACTTTAAAAGTAAACCCTATCATGGAGTTGACTTCTTTCAGAAAATTATTTATTGTCTGGGTATTATACTGACCATTTGGCTTTGGTATGTGAGTCCCTGACCCATAACAAGTGTTTTTATCAGGAGTAAAGCCAAAGCGCCTTCTCTTCATACTTGTCTCAGTTATGATGCAAAGTATTGACGCCTGATGTTCAATATGACCATAAAATAACACATGCCAAATTGAAAGTCGGCAGTGGCAAGCGCCATGTCTCTCTCATGTAAGGTTCTCTATTCAATCTAGGCTTAAGCCTCGTACACACGATCGGATATCCTATGGATTCTAATCCGATGGTTTTGTCCATCGGAAATCTGATGAAGCTGACTTCCATCAGTCTTGCCTACACACCATCAGTCAAAAAACCGACCGTTCCAAACGCGGTGATGTAAAACACTCTGATGAGCCGAGAAAATTTAAGTTTAATGCTTCTGAGCATGCGTCGACTTGATTCTGAGCATGCGTGGGTTTTTTATCCGATGGACTTGCCCATAGACGATCGGAATTTGCTATCGGTTTTTGATCCATCGGAAAAATTTAAAATATGTTCTATTTTTTAAAACCGATGGAAAAAAGACCGCTGGGTCCCATACACGATCGGTTTGTCCGATGAAAAAAGTCCATCCTGTTTTCATCCGTAAAACCGATCATGTGTACAGGGCTTTAGAGTGCAGGACTTTTTGTTAGAAACACAGGCCATGTCGCAGAATTTGCATTCTTTGCATTCTTTTGATCTCTTGGCTTGCTGAAAGTCTGGACCACTTAACTTTATACAACAGCCTAACATATATTTATTTTTATTTTTTAGGATGAAATTGAATACCTATTAAAAGAAACAGAAGAACTAAGAAGAACAAATCATACATTAGAAGAAAGGCTTAGTGAAGTTGCTGATCCTATCACCGAGTCGTCACCTTGCAGTTGTGGAAATAGGCAAGCGGAGGACAAGAGCAGTGTTTGTAATAAACTGCTAGAGGACTGGAACAGAAAGCTCCAGGAGGTCAATGCTGCAAATAAAAGAGTTACAGAGGACATTGACAAGTTCAAAGAGGTACCTTTTGTGTTTGTATGCTATACTTCTTTTTTTTTTTTTTTTGGAAATGATATGGTGATGAGTAATGACAACCTATGGGAGCACAGCATTTTTATGAAGTTGTCTTATGCGTTATATGACTCCTTTTGCTAAGCAGCTCAAAGATTACTCACAAAAGCTGGTCATACTTGTTGGAATTTTGAGCGATTCAGAGGGAGTGACTGAAATTCTAACAGGGGGTAGCCTTGTCTGCTCAACAATTATTCAGTTGGTTTGTGTTGAAGGTGGGCTGAAAACTATTGCACCTGCAGTCAGTTCAGCTGCTGGCATTGTTCAGGTATTCTGACAGCCGGTGATAGCGCCTGTCACAATACAATAGTCTGGTAAGGAGGATTCGTTCATCCATGCTGTTTGTGTAGATTGAGAAATCCGTTCAATTTCTCTTGTGCGAAAGAAATCTATTAGTGTATGGCCAGCTTTATTGAGAATAGAATTCGAAAGTTTGAGGGGAGAGGGATTTATGTTAGTCGGTAGGAGGGGGGGATAAGGGGGAGGAAAACATACATAAGGGGATTAACTACTTCAGCCCCGGAAGATTTTCCCCCTTAATGACCAGAGCTTTTTTTTTTTTTTTTTTTTTTTTTTGCAATATGGCACTGCGTTACTTTAACTGACAATTGTGCGGTCATGCGACGCTGTACCCAAACAACATTTTTTCCCACAAATAGAGCTTTCTTTTGGTGGTATTTGATCACCTCTGCGGTTTTAATTTTTTGCGCTATAAACAAAAAAAAAAAGAGCAACAATTTTGAAATAAACAAAACTATTTCTCTTATCGTCCATGGACTGACAGCTGGATACTGTAAACGTGTGGGTAGGATCTAGGCAGAATGTTAGATACATACATTCTAGAACAAACCAGAGCTGAACAGCCCCGCCCAGGGGGGCGGTCCCTCCGGACATTACCCTCCCACCTGCAGCTAGCAGCTTCAGTTTTTTTCTGCCTAGCAGAAGAAGAAGACATGGCTCTCTCAGGAGCCAGTCTCCTGGAAGATTTTACTTTTAAATTTTATTCCTTTGGGAATTTTATTTTATTTTTGAGACCTTCAATCAACTGTCGGCTGGGCAACAGGTTGGGTACACTGGTATCCTCGTAGTCTTCCCTGTCCGACCATCGAGCGCGCTGATCCTCGCCTTGTGTGCGTGAGACTCAGTTCACGACATGCCTCATGTCTCCAGGGGTAGCCGGGTTGCTTTTATGCTCCCGCGGTACTCAAGATTTAACAGTACCTGACTGTATCTCTCGCGGTGGACCGGGCCGACAGCTACGCAGTACTGCTCTGTGATAGGTCTGTCTGAAACAAGCCAGTGGGTCCCTGAAAGGGACGGGTAAGTAGTCTCTCCTACTGCAGGTGAGTACATGCTGGCTGTGTTTCTTTATATGGGGGGTTTCTCCCTGTCTCCCCCCCCCCCCCTGTTATGCTGCTCTCTGCACCCTGTACTGGTGCTGTGGGGGTGCTTGGGGGTCACTCTGGCTGGGCGCTCATGTCTGTAGTGGGCTCTGGGGTGAGGGGCAGTTTTCCTGGTGTGTGAGGTGATTATTGCGTGCACCATTAGCGCGCACATTAGCGCTGTTTGCCTTTGAATTTCGCGCTCGGCGGCCATCTTGGCGTGGTTCAATGGCGCAGTTATAGCTGCGGCTGGCGGCCATTTTCTTGTAGCCGCCGCGCATTTACTTTCGGTTTCGGCCTCTAGCTGCGGCGCGAATCTCCTCACAGATTCTTCACTCTCCTCAGACTCACAGCGCGGTTTCTTCAGCAGGACTGAGCGGTTCTTAAGGGTTGGTGAGTCCTCCGGGTATCCCCCTCCTCAGCCTCAGCGTAGCCAGTGGGTGGACTGTATATTCACTGTAGTAGTGTATAAGGTCTCAGAGGGTGGCGATATGGAGTCTGATACACCTGCTTCTTCACACTTGCCTGGGGCAACTGGCAGTGCTGCACAGTTAAACGTGTTCATATGTTTCCTGCACCTGCGGTCCTTATGGACCAGTTGTCGGCAGTCCTGGATTCATTCCTTGTCAGAATGGAAGCGGTGTGCGAGCGAAGGGAGCTATAAGCCCCCTCTCCCCACAAAAATCTTTAGTGAAGGAGTGCTCTGATTCAGATATGGGCCTAGCTAATGTGCTCAGGACCCTAGCTCTGAATATTTTAATGTTTATGAACAGGACATTCCCTTGTGAGGAAGGCTCCAGTTCTGTGTCAGTGAATGACAGGGCGCTTGTAAGTGAACTCATTGATGTGAGGAACACTCTCAAGCTGGGTGCTGTGGCTGTGGTACTTCAGGTGGACGCTGTTTCCCTTGGTTCCTTCAGGCCTTTCTTTTACACAGCTTCCTCACTGTTTTCCTCACACGCTGCGTCGAGATGCAGTGGTACACAGTGTTTCCCTCCCCCTGGTCGGTGCAGCATGGTGGTGGGGGGGACTTCATTTATGTCTCTAGTCCCTGTGAGCCTTCTGTGTGATGTCCTGAGGCAACAACAGGGTCTCTGCACCTGTGGTTTCCCGCCATTTCCTGGGGAACGCTCTGAGCTCTGACAGACACGGTCTGAGGATCAGAGGTTACCTGTTACCTGCATGCTGCTTCGGCAGCACAGTCAAGCAGGTTGGAATGATACAGAGAAGATTATGCGCCTCTGCGCCATAATTTAAACCCATCCTATACTTCTACACTGCATACATTCACAGTGTATGTATGTGTTATTGGTCTCTGTGTCTGTGTGGGTGTCCACCCACGTTCCAATGCTGTGTTTCAGTGCCATACATGATATAAACGTACAAAATATGTTTATGCACGACTCTAGATACATTCACAGTATATGTATGTATGTATTATACTCTCTGAGTCGGCGCGGGTTTCCGCCGGGGGCTCCGGTGTCGTCCCGCGCTCTCATGGTATGTGCGCTTCGGCTCTCTGCACAGTATAGACATGTTCAATATGTTTATTGCACATACTATACATATTTACAGTATGGGTATACTGTTTGCGTGGGGTTCCTCCGGGTACTCCGGTTTCCCCCCACGCTCCAATGGAAATGCACAGCATAAACATGTGCAATATGTTTATTCACATGCTATCATTCCTACACGGTATCTGTGTGCTGTCTGCGTGGGGTTCTTCCGGGTGTTCCGGTTTCCTCCCACAGGCTGACAGTATGTGCGCCTTTGGCCCTCTGCACAGTTAAACATGTTCAATGTTTATCACGCATGCTATAATACCTACACGGTATGTGTATGCAGTCTGTGTGGGTTTCCTCCGGGTACTCCGGTACCCTCCATTGGTATGGGTGCTTCGGCGCTATGCACAGCCTAAATTTGTGCGATTTGATATCCACATACTAACATACCTACCCGGTATGTCTGTGTAGTCTGCGTGGGTTTCCTCCGGGTTTCCGCCCACGCTACATGACATGCGTGCCTTTTGGTGCAATACACGGTGTAAACATACACATTATGTTTATACACAACACTAAATACATTCACAGTAGTTGTAGGTATTGCATTCTCTGGGTATGCGTGGGGTACTTTGGTTCCTCCCACGCGCCAACGGTGTGCGCGCCTTCGGTGTTATGCACACATAGGGTTGTGCAAAATGTTTAGCACACATACTATAATAACAACACGGTATGCATATGCAGTCTGCGTGGGTTTCATCCGGGTGCTCCGGTTTCTCCCCCGCGCTCCAATGGTGTGCGCATTTTCAGCGCTATGCACAGTATAAACATGTGCAATTTGCTTATTCGCAGGCTAACATACCTACACGGTTGTGTACACAATCTGCGTGGCTGGTTTACGTCCAAGCCCCGATGATGTGCGCGCCTTCGTCGCTGGCACAGTATAAACGTGTTTAATAGGTTTATCCACACATACTAAACTACATACGCCGTATGTGGTTGTATTATGCTCTTTGTGGCTGGGTGGGTTTCCTCCCACACTATATGTTTGTACAATCGGCACTTATCTATGGGTAGCTGCTGGATGGAGCATTGTCATAAGGATCCCTGGTTTCAGGGGTACCACTTTCCAGCTGCTTTCAGTGGTGATCAGAAGCGCTGGCTTGGACTGTGTTCGCCAGGCTGAGGTTAGCGTTATGCCCGTTAGTGGCTGCATCTCTGGCGTTTTCTGTAGCTCAATGACTGGGCAAAAGCCTCTGCTTCATCTATCAGTCGACTAGCAGGTGCACTGCAACTGCTTTAGCCTTCAGGGTCTCTGTGCCCGGGGTGGGTTTGTGCCACCTGTGGAGGCTGAGGTACTGGTCCTCTGACCAAGTTTCTAGGGAAGCTCCTGTCAAGTTGCCTTTATTGGCCAACAGTTGAGGCACCCTGTACACCGGGGCCTCTCTTCTCCGATACGTTGCGGAGTCTCTTTGGGATTTTCATACATCTCGCTGCAAGACGGTCCTGTCGGCCGTGTGCATTGCAGGGGAAGCGTCCTTGCATCCGGAGGTGTTCCACCTCCTTTACCGGAGGTGGGGCACCGGATGTGGACCTTTTATGGCCTCTCGACTCACTCGTAAGGTGACCAGGTCCAGGGACCCCTGGGCAGATGTGTCAGATGCGTTGGAAGCCCGTGGGGGCAGTATCGCCTGATATATGCTTACCCTCCGCTACTGTTGTTGCCTCGCCTGCTTTGCAGAGTAGGGGCTGAGGCCATTCCGGTGATCCTCATTGGTACGCCAATCTATTTCGGCTAGTCGCAGACGTTCCTTGGCAACTGCCTATTGGGGTGGACCTTCTGTCTCATGATTCCATACTTCATCCTGCTTTACAGTCCTTGGCTTAATGGCATGGCTGTTCAAAGCCAGGTGCTGAAGGACCAAGTTCTCTCGGATTCGGTCATCTCTTCTATGTTGTTGGCACGGGAATCTTCCTCCAGAAAGAAATATCACCGTACCTGGAAGGCTTACATCGCTATGTGCAAGGTACTTGAGTGGCGTCCTTGGACGTATTCCGTTCCCAGGATTTTGCTGTTCTTACAGCGTGGTGTGACCCAAAAGCTGGCCTTGCATACCTTTTTTTGAGGGTCGGATTTCAGCCCGGGCTGTCTTTTTTTTCAACGACCACTACCGGGCCATTTCTTGATTAGCACCTTTTGTGCAGGGGGTTCGCCATGTGATCCCCCCCCCCCCCCCCTGTCAAGCCTCCTCTCTCTACTTGGGATCTGAATTTGATGCATCTCGGTTCTCCAAGAACATTCCTTTGAGAATATCAGAGCGATTCCTCTCTTGACCTTGTCCCAGAAGGTGCCCTTCTTAGTGGCCATTACTTCGGTTAGACGGGTGTCTGAGTTGGCGGCCTTGTCCTGCAAGTCGCCTTACTTGGTCCTCCATAAGGATATGGCGGTGTTGCGCCCACAACCGTCCTTCTTTTCAAAAGATGGTCTCGGCCTTTCACCTTAAGGAGGACATTGTTCTTGTGTCCTCACCCATCGCATCCCTGAGAGTTTGCGCTTTATACATTAAGATGGGTACAAGCCTTACGGGTGTACCTTTCTGCTACTGTTTCCATTCGGAAGTCTGACTCACTGTTTGTGTCTGTCTCTGGTCCAAAACAGGGCTGAGCGGTGTCGTCTGCCACCGTCTCTAGGTGGAACAGGCAGACCGTCATACAGGCCTATGCCCTTAAGGGGCGGGCGCCTCCCTTTCCGGTTGCGGCGCATTCCACCAAGGCAATTGGTGCTTCCTGGGCTTTCCGACATCAAGCGTCGGTTGCACAAGTGTGCAAGGCGGCGACCTGGTCGTCCGTTCATACCTTTTCTAAGTTCTATAAGGTTGATGTGGCTGCATCTTTGGATGCTTCCTTCGGCCGCAATCATTGCAGGCCGCTGTTTAATGTTGCAACTCCTCCGTTGAGGAGCGCTGCTTGTTTGGAGTGAAGTTTTGGTTGTTCCTTTACTACTGCTCCCACCCTTCTGATTCCGCTTTGGGACGTCCCACACGTTTACAGTATCCAGCTGTGTCAGTCCATGGACGATAAGAGAAAATAGGATTTACTCTTTCGTCCATGGACCGACACAGCTTCTCTATTGACAAAGTGGGTATTATCCGTTAATTAGGAGTGACTAGGCAGAAAAACTTGTAAAAAGTGTTGCATCACACCTTCTACAGTACCGCCCAGGGGGCGGACCCTCTGGGTATACCCTCTCAGTCTGCACATCGCAGATCAGTTTTTTTCTGTCTAGCAAGGAGTAGGACATGGCTCCCTTCGGGCTCATTGGTCCGGGGAAAAAAGATATATATATTTTTATTTTTTTGCTACATTTGTTGTTTCCTGCGATCTTCGATCAACTGCCGACTGGGTGACAGGCTGGATCCTCGATCCTTGTAGTCTCCCCAGTTTCGGCCATCGAGCGTGTGCCGACCCTAGCTACGCGCTGGGTTTTCCACGACATGCCCGTCGCTCCACGGGTGGCCGGTGAGCCTACGCTCCAGGGCCTGCATCGGACCGCTCAGCTTCGGCTGACCTTACGGCCGAGTCGCAGCAGCCTGGCCGGTGAGCTTACGCTCCAAGGCTTGCATCGGACCGCTCAGCTTCGGCTGACCTTACGGCCGAGTCGCAGCAGCCTGTCCGGTGAGCGTCATGCTCCAGGGCATACATATGATCGTCCCTTCTGGGTCCAATCACAGCATGCCTGGCCAACAGTCACCTTCCGTGCGCGGACGATGATCTGTTTGGAATGTCTTCCAGCAGAATACATGCAGGATAGGTAAGTAAAACTCCCCTGCCTCGGCTGGGTGATTTAGCTGGACATTCCTGGAGAGATCAAGTAGGTGGTTGTGGCCCCTTTCTTCCCTCTCTCCCTGCCTTTCCCTCCTCCCTGGGCTTCTAGCTAAAGGTTGCTGGGTGCTGGGGGTCACCTAGGGGGTCCCACTGGAGCGGGGCTGGCTGTAACTAACATTTAAAAGAAATGTCATTTTTGCTTACCTGTGTTTCTGTGTCTCCATGCTGTCGGCGGCCATTTTGAGGTGGTCCATGCCAAGTTTGGCCTCTTGTAACTGCCTGGCGGCCATCTTCCTGTAGTTCGGCCACACCCACTGGCCCCTATCAGGTGATCGGCGGCCATGTTTGTCCACCCTGTATGCAGATATTGCCGTTCGGCGGCCATCTTTTTTGTGGGCTATGGCTGCCTGACCTCTATCTTCTGTCGGCGGCCATTTTCTTAGAGCCCACATTATCTTCCATACAGACGGTTTTGGCAACCATTTTGCGAGAGCCTCCGGCCTCTAGGGTGCATTACACTGGCGCGAAAATTCACACAGGAAGTGCTGATAAAAGAAGCAGACTGACACAGCAGCAAGGGGACAGCATCATAGGCGCAGCATAGCAGTACCTATCCAGGGTGGTGAGTCCTCTGGGTGACCCAGCATCTCTGCAGCGCAGGAGGGTGGCCTATTGATATCTTGCCTGGAGCCCTGTGAGTGTCAGCGTGTGGTCAGCATGGCATCTGAGCCAGATGTCTTCTCCCCTGAAACACCAGATTTAGCAGCTGGTGTCCCTGAGGTGTCTATGGACGCTATGTCGGCAATCCTAGAGGCGTTTGCTGCCAGGGTGGAAGCAGCACACGGGAATACAGGGGGTAGTAAACGCCCCATCCCCTGCAAGCTTCTGGGGATAATTCTGGTGCAGAACCAGGTCCAGCTATGGCTCGGGGCCCAGATTCTGACGCACCAGAGACTGCAGACCGTGACCGGACAGTGAGAATGACTCAAAGTCCAGGTCAGTACGCGAGACGGCTTTGGTATCTGACCTTATTACTGCAGTGCGGGATATGCTAAAATTGGAAAATACTGCAGAAGCAGCAGAGACTCCGGTCCACTTGGGTTTCATAGACCTGCCCGCACTGCTAAGGTGTTCCCTTGTGTGTCTTTTGATAAACTCTTATACAAGGAAGGGGAGAACCCACTGAGGGTCTTTACAGCCCCAAAGAGGTTTGCGGTACGGTACCCCTTTTGAGGAGAGTTTTCTGAAGAAATGGACCTCTCCCCCCTATAGTGGACCCTCCGGTGTCCAGACTTAATAGAGCCACCACAATTCCTGTAGAAGGGGCTCCTGTTTTCTAGGACCCTGTGGATAAGAAGGCTGAAGCACTCGCTTGCTACCTATACTCAGTGGTAGGCTCGGCAGTACGCCCGGCATTGGCGGGGGCCCTAGTGTCTCACACACTTACTGAATGGGCAAGATTGCTACTCCAGGGGTTAAGGAGCGAGATGCTCCTCCTGATGAGATAACATTGGCCGACCTGTTGGTCCAGGGCCTTAGGTTTGTCTGCGAGTCAGACATGAATACTATTCCCCTGCTGTCTAAAACTTCGGTTTATGCAGTAGCAATACGCCACCTGATCTGGCTAAAAGGCTGGTCTGCGGACCAGACTTCCAAGAAAGCCCTGTTGGATCTGCCTTTTAAGGGCGACAGACTTTTTGGGGCTTCTCTGGATGACATCATCAAGGATGCCACAGGAAGTAAAAGCACTTTGCTTCCCCAAATTAGCAAGGGTAAGGGGCCACGCCAAGGGCAAGGGCCCTCCTTTACTGCACACAAGTGGTTTTTTCGTCCCCCTAGGGCGACAGGGAAAAGACCCCAGGCTGATAAAGCGCCTGCCCAAGGACAAAAGCGTCCCTGGTCCCGCATACCCAATAAGCCTGCGGACAAATTTGCGTCCGCATGAAGGTCCACTCCCACCCAGCTCTCGGGTGGGGAGACGTCTTCGCAAATTCGCGACTCAGTGGACAGCACTAATCTCCGACAGGTGTGTTTGCGAAGTAATCTCCTCAGGCTACAAGATAGTTTCTCTCTTGTCCACCGGACAGATTCAACACCTCCAATCTCCAGCTACTACCGACCCGTCGGGAGGCCCTGTATGGGGCGGTCCAGGGTCTACTGGAACGCGGGGTAGTTATTCCAGTTCCAGAACTGGAACGGGGTTTTTACTCAAATCTGTTCATTGTGCCGAAGAAGGAGGGGGTTCGTCCAAGCTTGGATCTCAGAGCCCTCAATTGCTTTGTGAAGGTACAAAGTTTTCGGATGGAGTCGGTTCGATCTGTAGTCACGGCTCTCCATCCGGGGGACTTTCTGGCCTCCTTGGACATCAAGGACGCATACCTGCATGTCCCCATATACTCCAGACACCAGAGGTTTCTGCGATTTGCTATCGGGAAGAACCACTACCAGTTTGTGGCCCTCCCGTTTGGCCTTGCCTCAGCACCCAGGACGTTCACCAAGGTGCTCGCTCCGATTCTGGCACTTCTAAGACAGCGGGGTATCGCTATCACAGGTTACTTGGACGACCTTCTGCTGAAGGGCCCTTCAAGCTCAGAATTGGAGGTAAGCGTGTCCATTACCTGTCAGACTCTTCGAGACTGTGGTTGGATACTAAACACGCAAAAGTCAGTATTGGTGCCCACTCAACGCCTAGTGTACCTGGGGTTGATTCTGGATTCCTCAGAGGCAAAGGTATTCCTCCCTGTGGAGAAGTTGCAGACCCTCCGGGCTGCAGTACGGCAGCTGACTTCCAGGAATTGGTCGTCACTCCGTTTTTGCATGCGAGTGTTGGGCCTCATGGTAGCCTCCTTCGAGGCGGTCCCATATGCTCAATACCACACTCGAGTGTTACAGAGGGAAGTTCTGTCCAGATGGAACAGATGCCCTTCATCTCTGGATTATCAAATCCGAGTGAGCCACCTAGTCAGGAGATCCCTGGTATGGTGGCTGACAGCACCGGCTCTAATGGCCGGGAAGTAATTTCTTCCGGTTTACTGGATAGTGATCACGACGGACGCCAGCCTTACAGGTTGGGGGGGAGTCTGGGGTGTCCAGTCGGCGCAAGGTCGCTGGACCCCAGAGGAAGCCCTCCTGCCGATCAATGTCCTGGAGATCCGGGCGATCAAGCTGTGCCTCTTCAAATGGTCTCAGAGACTGCAAGGGCGTCCAGTCAGGATCCAGTCAGACAACGCCACAGCAGTGGCATATGTCAATCATCAAGGAGGAACAAGAAGCTCAGCTGCAGCATCGGAGATCGCTCGCATCCTGAAGTGGGCAGAGAGGAGCGTACCGGCACTGTCGGCCGTGTACATTCCGGGTGTGGAAAACTGGCAGGCGGACTACCTGAGCCGCCAGATGCTGGACCAGGGAGAATGGTCCTTACACCCGGAGGTGTTCCAACTCCTCTGCCAAAGATGGGGCACACCAGACGTAGATCTTCTGGCTTCCCGACTCAATCGGAAGGTATTGAGGTTTGTGGCCCGGTCAAGAGACCCATGGGCAGACGCAACGGACGCGTTGGTAGCATCGTGGGGCCAGTATCGGCTAATCTATGCCTTCCCTCCCTTAAGGCTTCTTCCTCTTCTGCTCCGCAGAGTGGAGGCAGAGGGAATTCCAATGATCCTAATCGCTCCAGATTGGCCTCAGCGTCCTTGGTACGCCGATCTAGTACGTCTGGTAGCAGACGTCCCCTGGCGCCTACCACTACGGAAGGACCTGCTGTCGCAAGGTCCCATATTCCATCCTGCTTTACAGTCATTGGCTTTAACGGCATGGCTGTTGAGAACCAGGTACTGAGAGACCGGGGCCTGTCAGACTCAGTAATTTCTACTATGAGAAGTGCTCGGAAACCGTCCTCTAGGAAGGTCTATCACCGCACTTGGAGGGCCTACATCTCCATGTGTGAGGAAATGAAATGGCATCCGCGTACCTATTTGGTTTCCAGAATCCTGCTGTTTTTACAGCATGGGGTAGACCAAAGGCTTGCCCTAAGTACGAGTAAGGGACAGATATCTGCCCTGGCTGTCTTTTTTCAGCGACCCCTGGCGACTCACTCTCTCGTGAGTACATTTGTGCAGGGGGTTCGACATGTGGCCCCTCCGGTCCGCCCCCCGTTACCTCCGTGGGACTTGAACCTGGTCCTCTCGGTGCTTCAGAAGGCACCGTTTGAGAATATTAGAGATATTCCCCTGTTGACACTTTCTCAGAAGGTGGACTTTTTGGTGGCTGTTACGTCAGTTAGACGAGTCTCTGAGCTGGCAGCCTTGTCCTGCAAGGCTCCCTATTTGATTTTCCACAAGGATAAGGTGGTGCTGCGGCCGCAGCCTTCCTTTCTTCCGAAAGTCGTTTCGGCTTTTCATCTCAACGAAGACATTGTACTTCCATCCTTGTGTCCTCAGCCGTCGAATCCTAAGGAGTCGGCGTTGCATTCCTTGGACGTTGTCCGAGCTTTGAGAGTATACATATCTGCTACTTCCCTGTTCCGGAAGTCAGACTCACTGTTTGTTTCGGTGGCTGGTCCCAAGAAGGGCCAAGCAGTCTCATCGGCCACCATCTCTAGGTGGATCCGACAGATAGTAATCCAGGCTTACGCCTTAAAGGGTCAGGCGCCCCCCTTTCCTGTCACGGCGCATTCGACCAGGGCAATAGGTGCCTCTTGGGCTTTCCGACATCAAGCGTCTGTTTCCCAACTATGTAATGCGGCGACTTGGTCGTCCGCTCACACTTTCACAAAATTCTACAAAGTTGATGTAGGTGCATCTTCGGATGCCTCTTTCGGCCGCAAGGTTTTGCAGGCGGCTGTTTAGAGTTGCAACTCCTCCGTTGGAGGAGTGCTGTTTTGTGTTTTGGGGTGAAGTTTGTTTTTATGCTGTTACCACCCCTCGTTTTTTTCTCTGACACTGCTTTGGGACGTCCCACTTTGTCAATAGAGAAGCTGTGTCGGTCCATGGACGAAAGAGTAAATAGGATTTTTTACTCACCGTAAAATCCTTTTCTCTGAGTCCATGGACCGACACAGCACCCACCCCTCCTTTTAAGTTTGTACTGCTTTTTGACGAACTGATCTGCGATGTGCAGACTGAGAGGGTATACCCAGAGGGTCCGCCCCCTGGGCGGTACTGTAGAAGGTGTGATGCAACACTTTTTACAAGTTTTTCTGCCTAGTCACTCCTAATTAACGGATAATACCCACTTTGTCAATAGAGAAGCTGTGTCGGTCCATGGACTCAGAGAAAAGGATTTTACGGTGAGTAAAAAATCCTATTTTTGTACTCACCGTAAAATCCGTTTCTCTGACGTCCATGGACTGATACAGCACCCACCCTTCCTTTTTAAGGTTTGTACTGCTTTTTTACAAACTGAAGCTGCTAGCTGCAGGTGGGAGGATAATGTCCGGAGGGATCGCCCCCCTGGGCGGGGCTGTTCAGCTCTGGTTTGTTCTAGAATGTATGTATCTAACATTCTGTCTAGATCTTCTCCTGCGAGCAGGGACATATACCCACACGTTTACAGTATCCAGCTGTGTCAGTCCATGGACGTCAGAGAAACGGATTTTACGGCGAGTACAAAAATCCTATTTTTTTACTTTTTGCTATAATATCCCCAAAATAAAATCAGCTTATGCCAATATGCATTTTTCTACGCATTTTTGTTAAAAAAAAAAAAAAAAAAAAAAAGCAATAAGCGTATATCGATTTGGTTTGCGCAAAAGTTATAGTGTCTACAAAATAGGTGATAGATCATTTATGGCGTTTTTTAGCTTTGTTACCAGTAATGGCTGCGCTTTTTTTTTTTTTTTTTTTTTTTTTTTTTTTTTTTTTTTTTTTTTTAGCACACGCTTTTGACACATTTTTTTTGGACCATTGACATTTATACAGTGATCGGTGCTAAAAAAAAAATATGGACTGAATACTGTGTAAATGCCACTGGCAGGAAAGGGGTTAACACTAGGGAGCAATCAAGAGGTTAAATGTGTTCCATCATGTGTGTTTCTAACTGTGGGGGATGGGACTGATTGGAGGAGGAGACATATCGCTGTTCCTAATTACTAGCAAAAGATGATCTGTCTCTCCTCTCCTGTCAGAATTGATAGAAGATCTCACAAGTGGCTACAGGACCATTTATTTAAAAAAAAATTAACGGAGTAAGGAAAGATTAGAGACCCTGGGAGGTTTTTGTTGTCTGCTTTTCTTATATCCTGGTGGCTGCTGTGTTCCCTAATTTTTTTTTGTCACAAGGATAAAGCCCTCAAATAGAATCGGAGAGGGCAATAAAACCTGACATATTTTCATCCCTCCCTAAAGTTGAACTAGGTAGATATAAAATGCACAAATTATTTCCGCTCTATATTTAATACATCATTACATGTATTGTTAAAAAGTATGTAAACCCAACATTTCATATTCCTGATATGTGCCTGCTGTACCATGTACTTGTATGAAAAACTATCCGTTCTCCTTGTATTGCTTTATTTGTGTGAAATCCCTGGTGTTCCTGCCGATCTCTTCTATTAACAACTGACCACACTAAGCAGCAGTAGAACACACCATGGTCAGCTCTCTAGCTATGCTGGGAACTTGGCCTGCTCTCCTCCCAATGATCAGACACACACCCCCTGCACAGCCTTTCATGGGGAAGTTCAGTGTGCTACTGTTTATCCTCCATCAGCTCTTATGCAGCTGAGAACATGTAATCAATTATAAAAAAAAATAAGTGTTTTAAATGTTTTGCCTTTTCATTTTCTATTTTGAACTGAATGGATTGTTTTACAAGGTGAGGGTTTACATGTACTTTAAATACAAGTTTTAAGCCTCTTGCAAATCACAGTACAGCAGAGCTAGAAAGCAGCCCAAAGAGCTAGCCAGTTGTGCTGCAGCACTCATGTACTAACAAATAACATGCTGATGGGAGGAAAAGAACGGAGTAAGATGAGAGATGAGTGCATTAGTTGGCTTCTTTTACTTCGATGTTCAACCAAAGGCCAAGGGGAGGAAAGGAATGTTTGAGGCTGCATTCACACCTGAGTTTTTTTGTAGCTTGACGCTTGAAGGCGCTCAACAAGCAAAATCCTGTTTATTTCAGTGGCCCCTGTTCACATCTGAATGGGAATTTGCTTGTTGAGTGGCTTACAGCTTTAAGCTACAAAACACTGAGATGTGAATACAACCTTTATATTGCAGTAAAAAAAAAAGTTAGGATTCCTGGCCTGCCAGACAGGACTGTGCATGTGGCTGAGCTGTGTGAATCTCAGAATCTCTGGAAGGGCAGAAATGCCTTTTGGTAGGCAAGTAGCTCCCTCATGTATTTTATCTGTGTGTTTAGCTGTTTGCTCCCAGAATTCAACGTTTTATTTATTCCACCCCCAAAAAAAGTGAACAGCTCTTTTGAAGGTGCACACTTTTTTATTTGGCACACAATTTGGAAACTGTTTGTGGTTCTGCTTGCATTACATCTGAGATCAGTTGGATCTCACAGTCTATGTAATTTTTCCCCCTATAGCAAGTTATAGCAAGTTATTTTATCTATATTTCAGTTTCTTGTATTGTCCTTTTTAAAATGCAGCATCATAGGACATCAAAGTAGTACCTGCCATCATCTATCACATTCTGGTTTGAGAATATTCTCATAACCTGGTGACGGATGGAGACATTTATGTGCCCTTGGGTATCTTCGGTAATGCTTTGCCTTTCTTTTTATAACAGATATATTTTTTCAGGGTGCTCTTGTGTGCAATTCTGTGTGTTTTTTCATAGAATAGCAAGCATTATTTTTTGGCATTCTTTTTCCTTTTCACGTGGTGTTTATGTATTTGCAAAAACAAACCTTTACCCAAAGGCAATTTAGAACATGGGATTGCAGACTGCACATGTGAAATAGATCAGATATATCCGCTTTGAGCTACCCTAGAAATAGAAACGGGCTACAATTTTAAGGTGGTGTGATTTTCTTTTTTTTTTTTTTTTTTTTACCTGCGCAAATGGGATACTGACCCCAGTATTGTAGATGTGCAATAATTAAAATTAGCTGCACAACTGTGATCTAGACCAGGGCTCAAAATTTCAAGTCCTGAGCTACTAGCCAGGCCTCAAGGGTTACTCGCCACCAGTTGCCCAACCCCTGCCCTGCCCCTTAACACGCCCTCATAAATTATCTCATGAAATTACACTTGAATGGTTTATGCAGAATTAAGTTATAAAAATAAATATTAACAACAACTTTATCCATGCCCAAAAATGCAGCCTGCCCGTGTCCGCCAATGCAGCCTGCCTGTGCCCCCGGAAGAGAGAGGAGAGCCGTCGCCGCCTGGTTGATCAGAGCACAGGGAACATAACAGCTTTCATTTCAATAGCTGTGTTCCCCGCCGCGCGCTGTCATATACAGCCCCTCCCCCTTGTCTGGGCACTTTGATAGACAGATCACCCGTCTAATCCTGGGACGGGTGATCTGTCTATCAAAGTTCCATGGACAAGGGGGAGGGCCTTATATGATGGCACGCGGTGGGGAACACACAGCTATTGAAATGAAAGCTGTTCTGCTCCCTGTGCTCTGATCAACCAGACGGCGGCGGCTCCTGTCTCTCTTCCCCTACGATCGCACTCATAGAACCCAGGCTGCCGGCGGTGCTTGCCATCCCCCCCGCCGCTCCCAGGCAGCCCACAAAATCCACTCGCAAAATGCGAGCAGGCGAGTGGAATTTTTGAGGGCTGATCTAGACTTTCAGTATGTAACCACAAAATTGTAGGTGTATTCCCATTTAACAACACAATTGTGACCGTATATAGCATTAGGCTTGTTTATAGGTCTGTTTGTATGTCTATCTATGAAACTAACCCAATCAGCCTAACCATATCTATCGGTCTATCTGTCTGTTGGATAAGATATGAATATATCTACCGTGCCTCAGTGTACAATTTTGGTTTACCAGTGCAGTCATCAGATATAGCATTCTCACCTTAGTTGGGATCTAACTGCATAACTGTTTATTGTACTTTTTGTATTTACCGTATATATTTTTAAATATTACAGAATAATTGTGTATCTTTCTGTTTCTTTGTTTTTAGTCTCTATGTTTAGTATCTTTATTTTTTATGAATGTGGAAATAGAGCTGTTTTTTTAGGCATTACTATGCAAAACTCTACTGTTTTCTAGAAGTATAGATTGAAGACACTTTCCTAGTGCTAGATCCATCCTTCTCAGACACAATAGACTGCACAATACAGTTCTTGGGAGGCATGTCATAATATTAATCATTTTGCCTATTATGCCATTGGGGAGAGCCTTTTACAGTTAGGCTTCCTTAACACTGATGGCAGAGTTTACCGCACCCTCCCTTTTCAGAGGAGCTTGAATGCTGGTTTGCAGGGGTTCAGTAGGAGATACTGCCGCCTCTTGAATGCTTTTTTATTTTTTTCTGATCCCAAGAATAATGGCACAGTCCCATTGACTTTATTTTGCATGTTGGACAAATGGCACTGTCTGCCAGACATGACATACAGGGATTGATTCACTTTTTTCTAGAGCCTCTCCCATGGAACTCCCTACCCTAATCTGTCCCACTGTCTCTTACTCTGTTTGCTTTAAGACGAACCCTGGAAACCTTTCTCTTCAAAGAAGCCATTCTGCCCCCACCTAACAACTGTACTTTTATTTTTTCTATCAGCACATCCTCCACACAGTTATTACCTTCTTGTATCAATTGAACCTCTCTTAGATTGTAAGCTCTAATAAACAGGGCCCTCTAATTCCTCTTGTGTTAAATAATTATTATTTCAAGTACTTGTTGTATAGTGCCGTCAATTTTAAGCAGCGCTTTACACATATAGTGTACATTCATATCAAATTGTGTTGTGACTGTACTGTCTGCCCTTACATTATAAAGCACTGTGCAAACTGTTGGCGCTAATATAAATCCTGTATAATACGTTTTTTACCCCTTCCTGACCAGGCCGTTTTTTGTGATACAGCACTGTGCTACTTTGACAATTGCGCGGTCATGTAACACTGTACCCAAATACATTTTTGTCCTTTTTTTTTTTTTTTTTTTCCCCCCCACAAATAGAGCTTTCTTTTGGTGGCATTTGATCACCTCTGCGGTTTTTATTTTTTGTGCTATAAACAAAGAAGACCGACCAATTTTGAAAAAAACACTATTTTTTATTTTCTGCAATAAAACATACCAAATAAAAAAAAATCAAATTTCTTCATCAATTTAGGCCAATGTGTATTCTGCTACATATTTTTGGTAAAATAAAATCCCACTAAGTGTATATTGATTTTGCGCAAAAAGTTATAGCATCCACGAACTATGGGATATTTTTTTATTTTTGTTTTCACTAGTAATGGCGGTGATCAGCGACTTATAGCGGGACAAACCGGACACCTAACTGACACTTTTGATGCTTTTTGAGGACCAGTGACACTAATACAGTGGTCAGTGCTAAAAAAATATGCACAGTCACTGTACTAATGACACTGGCAGGGAAGGGGTTAACATCAGGGGAGATCAAGGGTTAACTGTGCCTAGGTTGTGCTTACTCACTGTGGGGGATGTGCTTTAACTAGGGGAAGGCAAAGATCCATGTTCCTGCTTAGCAGAAACACAGGGTCTGTGCCTTGCCTTCTGACAGAACAGCAATCTGCCTTGTTTACATAGGCAGATTGTCATTCTGCCTGTGCCCTGTGTAATCCGTGGGTGCTAGTGGACATTGAGTCAGCGGTACCTGCTGCTGGGCTTCCGTTGTGTAGAATTTCAGCAGGTCGCCGGAGGGCACATGCGTGCCCCAAACTCGGAAGTGTCAGATCATGTACTAGGTACGTAATCTGGCGCAGAGCGGCTGCCCTACCACAGTAAATGTACTGTGGGCGGTCCACAAGTGGTTAACTTGCATGTAATTGGGTATTGTTTGCAAAGTGAAGCTTTACCTTATTTACTAAGCCCTGGAGCAACTGTACTTTGCACAGTCTATTTGTCTTTAGTAAATCAACCTCAGTGTTTCTGCACTGTATAGCAATCGCAGTTGCGGCAATGTATACAGACCTGAGTATCCACCATGTTATTTTGTAGGTTGGTGGGAGGGTGGTGAAAACGTGCATCAGCGGCCTGTTTTTACTGCCATTTTACTGCTCATGTGAACTATACCTTAGAGTTTAACCACTTGCTGACCAGGCCAAAGCTGAAAGATGGCTACAGCATGGTCAACTAGTCCAGGGACGTCCTCCCGAACTCGCGCGCCCCTTGGGGCACGCACCCAAAAGTGTCCGTGAAGGCTGGGTCATCCGGACCCGGCGCATCATGGATCAGTGTAAAGGACCGACGACAGCGGCGACGACAGCGGCCCTTTACCATGTGATCGCTCCGTTCAATGACAGAGCGATCACTTGTAAACAAGCCGGCGTCATGTCCAGTTCAGCTCCTCCCCTCTCCTCACTCGGTACAGTGTGTGAGGAGAGGAGGGAGCCGGCTGCAGCAGCACTTGTGGTCTGGATCTGAAGTTCCCACAGCGCTGGTCTGTGCCCATTCAGCCTCTTCCATGCCTCATTTATGCCCATTTTAGCCTCATCCATGCTTATCCGTGCTCATCTGTGCCACATCGGTTCTCAACCATGCTACATCAGTGCTCATCCGTGCCACTATAGTGCCCTACAGTGCCTCACAAAAGTGTAATGGGTGGGAATTTAGATTTGAAATTTATGTCCCTATAACATCTGACGGTGCTCCCTGCAAGCTGGGCCTCTGTATGTGGCCAGGCTGTGGAAAAGTCTTACACATGTGATATCGCCATACTCTGGAGGAGTAGCAGAAAGGTGTTTTGGGGTGTAATTTTTGCTATGTACATGTGTTAGAAAAATTGACAACTTTGTGAAAAAAAAAATGTTTTTATTTTCTTTCCACGTATTCCAAAAACTTGTGGGAAAAAATTGCATGTTCAAAATACTCATTATGCCTCATAGAATATACGTTGGGGTGTTTACTTTCCAAAATAGGGTATTTTTTTGGGGCGTTTTTATTGTTCTGGTGCTCCAGGGCCTTCAAAAGTGTGATAGGTAGTCAAGAAATTTATATGTGTAATTTATGTCACTAGAACGCCTGATGGTGCTCCCTGCATGTTGTGCCTCTGTATGTGGCCAGGCTGTGTAAAAAGTCTCACATGTGGTATTGCCATACTCAGGAGGAGTAGCAAAATGTGTTTTTGGGGTGTAATTTGTGGTATGCATATGCCATGTGAGAGAAATAACCTGATACAATGACAATTTTGTGAAAAAAAATCTTCATTTTGCAAAGAATTGTGGGGGAAAAACTACAACTTCAAAAAACTCACCATGCCCCCTTACTAAATACCTTGGAATGTCTGCTTTCCAAAAAGGGGTCATTTTGGGGGTATTTGTACTGTCCTGGCTTGTTGCCATTGGTACATCAGGTGTAATCAATTATTAATGATTGGCACCATAGCTTGTAGACTCTATGGCCCCTTTCACACAACAAGCCTGCTCGGATCCGCCTGTCAGTTTTTCAGGCGGATCCGAGCGGGCCTTCCATTGACTCCTATGGGGAGATGGATGTCAGTGGAGATGTGTCCGCTGACACCCGTCTGCCGACACCCGTCTGCTAAAAACTAATGTATGGCGATATATTCGCCATCTGTCTTATCGTTTCGTATGAGATCTGATGAAAACGGACATGCTGTCCGATCTCTCCATAGGAATCGGCGGCGCTCTGACAGGCCCCTCCCCGCTCGAGATTAACAGAGCGATCTCCTGCTGAGCTGTCGGACTCCGATAAACGGATGCGCCCCATGTGGAAGGGGCCTATAACTTACACAGACCAAATAATATACACTGATTTTGGGTTATTTTTTAAGATATGTAGCGGTATAAATTTTGGCCAAATTTATAAAGAAAATTTACTAATTTTGCTAAATTTTATAATGGAAATTAAGAAAAATTCAATTTTTTACAAAATTTTCTGACTTTTTCATTTAAAGCGCAAAGAATAAAAAACCCAGTGGTGATTGAATATCACCAAAAGAAAGCTCTATTTGTGTGGGGGGAAAAAAAGGACACATTTCATATGGGTACAGTGTTAATGAGTAATTGTCATTTAAAATGTAAAAGCTGAAAATTTGGTCTGGGCAGGAAGGGGTACAAGTGCCTAATGGGCAAGTGGTTAAAAATGTTTCAACCACAGAAAAAAACTAGAGTACACAGCTAAAATTCTTGAATTTGTGTGTAAACTGTACAGGACTGCATACAATTGCTTGTAATGTGGACATTCCCGTGTAGAATGTAGCGTTAGACAGATCAATTTTTGTGCAGAGATATGCTTTAATGAGTCATTTAACGTGAACACATGCTGATCTTTCAGAAAAAGTAGTTCACCGTGTTTACCACTTGTGCTTTTCCCTGCCAGTTGTCTATATTCATTAGGCTTCACAGAGTTTACCCAGTTTTCAAAAGCACAAAGCCTCTAAGCTGCTAGACATCAGTATGTACATGTTTCAGAGGTGACCTACCTGATTCACATTTAATATGTCTTGGACCTCCATGTTTCAACTTTAATATGTGTCGTTTTATTTAGTCATGTGGAGCAAATGATCATCTATTTTGCTGATACCTGCACATTGTGAGTTTACTTGCCCAAAATATATCTAGTCATGTGAAAAAACATGGAAAAGCAATTAGTACATTCCCTTAATGACTTTCTGCACTAAATGCAAAGCTTTGTTTTCCTCCCTTGATGGGGAATTTGCTTTGTGTTTAGGGAATATGAATACAAAGTGCCATTTCTGTCCCAATGTTAATTAAAAACAATGTTCTTGCAGTGGCACGATGTATCTGCACGTTTTTTCCTCTGTATGTTGCATTTGGTAATGTGTTACTTTTTTCTTACAGGAAAATAGAAGGCTGAAAAATGAAAACATTGACATTGTGAGAGAAAACTTGAGGCTGAAAAATGAAGTAGAACTCCGTTCACCTCAAAAGTATGCATTTTCTGTGATATGCTATTGGATGTGTTTTTTTTTTTTTTTTGTCAATCCTTACTTTTAAAAATGTTAACAAACTTCATCATATGAGCAAGGTAATAAAATAGAAAATAACACTTTTTCATATACAATACAAAACAATTAATTAAAGCAAAAACGTAGGAATAAGCTCATATATACAGACCATCACCTAAACTCCTTTTACAGGGTGAAAAAAAAAAAAATTCTTCCATTTTATAGATCTATTTTAAAGTGATATTAACCACTTGCCGCCCGCCCTATAGCGGATTGACGTCGGCAAAGTGGTTGCAGAATCCTGACAGGACGTCATATGACGTCCTCAGGATTTTGAGCCGCTGCGCGCCCCCGGGGGCGCGCATCGCGGCGATCGTTGCTGCGGGGTGTCAGTCTGACACCCCGCAACACCGATCTAGGTAAAGAGTCTCCGACGGAGACTCTTTACCACGTGATCAGCCGTGTCCAATCACGGCTGATCACAGTGTAAACAGGAAAAGCCGGCCATCGGCTTTTCCTCACTCGCGTCTGTCAGACGCGAGTAGAGGAGAGCCGATCGGCTGCTCCTCTGACAGGGGGGGTTTGTGCTGATCGATTATCAGCACAGCCCCCCCCGAGGATGCCCACTGGACCACCAGGGATGCCACTAGATCACCAGGGATGCCACTAGACCACCAGGGAAGCCCACAATAAGGTATGCCACCCTAGACCACCAGGGATAATGGATGCCAATCAGTGCCACAATAGATGCCAATCAGTGCCCACAATGGGCACCACTGATTGGCAGGCATTATTGTTTGGCACTGATTGGCATCCATTAGTACAGTACAGTGCCACCTATCGGTGCCCACCCATGCCACCTATCAGTGCCTATCTGTGCCCACCCGTGCCGCCGATCTGTGCCCACCCGTGCCGCCGATCTGTGCCCACCCGTGCCGCCGATCTGTGCCCACCCGTGCCGCCGAGCTGTGCCCACCCGTGCCGCCGAGCTGTGCCCACCCGTGCCGCCGAGCTGTGCCCACCCGTGCCGCCGAGCTGTGCCCACCCGTGCCGCCGAGCTGTGCCGCCGAGCTGTGCCCACCCGTGCCGCCGAGCTGTGCCCACCCGTGCCGCCGATCTGTGCCCACCCGTGCCGCCGATCTGTGCCCACCCGTGCCGCCGATCTGTGCCCACCCGTGCCGCCGATCTGTGCCCATCCGTGCCGCCTTATCCGTGCCCGTCAGTGCAGCCCCATCAGTGCCCATCAGTGAAGGAGAAAACTAACTTATTTACAAAGTTTTGTAACTGAAACCCAAAAAAAACTTTTTTTTTTCAAAATTTTCGGTCTTTTTTTTATTTTTTTAGCAGAAAATAAAAATCGCAGAGGTGATCAAATACCACCAAAAGAAAGCTCTATTTGTGGGAACAAAATGATAACAATTTAGTTTGGGTACAGTGTAGCATGACCGCGCAATTGTCATTCAAAGTGCAACAGCGCAGAAAGCTGAAAATTGGTCTGGGCAGGAAGGTGTTTAAGTGCCCAGTATGGAAGTGGTTAAACACACATTGTTTCATTTACATTGTCCCTTCTATTTCTGTATGTGGATGATTGCACTTTAATTATTTTAACCACTTGCTGACCGACTCACGCCGATATACGTCGGCAAAGTGTCACGGGTGCGCAAAATCACGTACCCGCACGTCGGCCCTTTAAGAGCCACCAGAGCGCCCACTGCACGGCGGGGGACCCGATGCGGGCACGATTGCGTGTTCGAGAGCCAGCACAGGGATTTGTGTGTGTGTGTGTGTGTGTGTGTGTGTAAACACACAAATCCCTGTGCTGTCAGAGGAGAGAAGACAGATCGTGTGTTTCTACAAAGTAAAAACAGCGATCTGTCATCTCTTCTAGTTAGTCCCATCCCCACACAGTTGGTACACAGTGAGGGAACACAGTTAACCCCCTTGATCTAGTGTTAACCCCTTCCCTGCCAGTGATTTACACAGTAATCAGTGCATTTTTATAGCACTGATCGCTCTATAAAATGCCAGTGGTCCCAAAAATATGTCAAAATTGTCCGATCTGTCCGCCACAATGTCGCAGTCACAACAAAAATCGCAGATCCCTGCCATTACTAATAAGAAAAAATCATGATAAAAATGCCATTAAATCTATCCCCTATTTTGTAGCCGCTATAACTTTTGTGCAAACCAATCAATATACGCTTATTGCTAATTTTTTATTTATTTTTTTCTTATCAAAAATATGTAGAAGAATACATATTGGCATAAACCGAGGAAGAAATTAGTTTTTTTATATATTTTTTTGGGGATATTTATTATAGCAAAAAGTAAAAAATATTGCTTTTTTTTTTTAAATTGTCGCTCCTTCTTCTTCTTTCTTTTTTTTTTTTTTTTTTACTGCAAAAAATAAAAACCGCAGAGGTGATCAAATACCACCAAAAGAAAGCTCTATTTGTGGGGGGGGGGGGATGTCAATTTTGTTTGGGTACAGCGTCGCACAATTGTCAGTTAAAGCGACGCAGTGCCGAATTGCAAAAAAAGGGCTTGGTCAGGAAGGAGGTAAATCCTTCTAGGGCTGAAGTGGTTAATAAAAACAAAGTCCTAAGTACCTTTTTTCCTAATCGATATGCAGCTGTCTCATGGCCAAGATCCTGTCTGCAGTGAAACATAAGCAGGAGGAGCTTCTAGTCCTCTGCTGCTGGTCACATGTTCAAAATAGAAAAAAAATGCCTTTGGAGTACAGAGTAAAAATAAATAATTAATATCAATAAACCATTTTAAAGCATCATACAAATATATATATTTGAAATCAAAATCAAATCTTTATTATTTTGTGGAAATAACATGGGCTGTGTCACACCCCTCCAGCCTTTGTCTTGGGATAAGAGGAAGGTGAAGCCTCCATTAGCTGCGTCAGGTTGGCACGGCTGCGCGAATCACCGTAGCTGTACGTTGGCCCGTTCCCGTTCTGTCAGGGAAATAGAGAGAGATCTGCTGTTCCTTATCAGGAACAGCGATCTCTCTCTCTACTCCCAGTCAGTACACTCCCCCCACAGTTGGAAACGCCTCCCTGAGGAACACTTAACCCCTTGATCGCCCCCTAGTGTTAACCCCTTTTCTGCCAGTGACATTTATACTGTAATCATGGCTTTATTTTAGCTCTGATTGCTGTATAAATGTCAATGGTCCCAAAAAAGTGTCCGATCTGTCCGCCGCAGTGTCGCAGTCCCGCCAAGTCACTGATCACTGCCATTACTAGTAAAAAAAAAATGTGCAATAAAAATGCCATAAATATATTTCCCAAGTTGTAGCCACTGTAACTTTTGCGTAAACCAATCAATATACGCTTATTGCATTTTCGGTTAAAAAAAAAAAATGTAGAAGAATAAAAATTGGCATAAACTGATCAAGAATTTTTTATTTTTTTTTGCTATTATAGCAAAAAGCAATGTGTTTTTTTTTATTTATTATTTTTTTCCAAAATTTACGCTTCTTTTTTTTTTTTTTTTATAGTGCAAAAAAATAAAAACCCGCAGAGGTGATCAAATACCACCAAAAGAAAGCTCTATTTATGGATAAAAATGGAAATCAATTTTGTTTTGGGTACAGTGTCACATAACCGCGCAGTTGTCGGTTAAAGCGACGCAGTGCTGCATCGCAAAAAATGGCCTGGTCAGGAAGTGGATAAATCCTTCCGGGCATAAAGTGCTTAATCTACATGTAATATCCCACCCCCATTGTGTTTAACTGGTTAATGGGCAGGGAGGAAGTGGGCAGTCCTTTACCACTGTGTATACACCAACATGTGTGACTCTAGTCACATGGACTGCTCAGATGTGATGGGGAGGAAATGCTCCGCATAGAAACTCGCTAAAAACTGAGCAAGAGCAGAGTTGCCTCAACAGCTGCAAAATTCCTAGCTGAATTGGGGACATTAACAGAAGGTGGGGAATAGAGAGCAGCAGGATCAACCAGGTTTTTTGCAGAATACAGAAAATTATAGTGACTGAGTATGAACAGCATGTAATACACCATTTATTGATTTTTTTTTTTTTTTTTTATGATGTGGGTTTAGTGACACTTTTAAGTCTGTTTATTTAACAAAATATACAATATACCCTACAGGAAGAAACACATTTGAATATATTGAGATTAGTATTTACTTGGAACATATAAAGCAGTATAAAAGTTGGTATCCGACACAGCTGGAATACATACTGTATATGGAATCTGTTTTCCCATGTTTGTAATTCTCTTTAGCTAATCTTGTGATCCCAGCACTTCTACCTGGCTGCACAGCCAGATTCCCAATGTTCACAAAGCTTGGTCAAAATGCACCCCCTCAGCAGATGCGCATACAGCTGAATTTGATTGGCTCCTAGGGCTGGTCCTGGTTTACCCTTGTGTGCATTTGTGAAGCTAACAGAATGCTTTTATCAACACAATTTACACTAGTTTACTTGAAACATACATTTTATTTATATATATATTTTTTTTTAACAAAGACATGACACCAGAAAAAAAGACCCGCAATAATAAAGAAACTCCTAGAGTGGCACATCAAGCAATAAAACTTCCACTTGGGAAGATTAATTGTGAAAGTATCATAAAATTATTTTCTAAAATCAGGTCACACGATCCTGCTGGTCTCTTCTTATTTCAAAATATGCAAACTAGGAGAAATCGATGCAGACGCTCAAGTTGGTAATGTGATGCAGGCACATGACACTTGGATGACATTTTCTTTGGAGAATTGTTTGTGCAACCCCAACCTCTCCTGATGATGCGATCAGGGCCCACCAGACACTTTCCACCAAACATGCCACCTTAATCTTTATTTTTCAGCTACACAGAGAGAAACCATCTTGCCTCTTTTACCGGCAACTACCCATATTCAGGCCTTTTTAGGAGTGCCTATATTTGGGACTTGTGCAGAGTTTTTCCAGCAGCGGAATACATTGTTAAATTGATGACTGGTTTTGGTCCTTCATTTGGGGTATGGTTTTATTCCTAATAAAGAATATTTATTGTTATTATTTTGGGGATGCAGAATGCTATTTTTCACATGATCATTAGCTCCAATGAATGACTCCAGCAGCTACTAAAGTTGGAAATTCTTTAGCTAGGTCAAGATGTTGCCAAAGGTCAGTTGCTCAGCAACTGGAATTTCTGTAACATATGTCACTTCATGACATATTCCCTTCAGGGCATGTTTTCACCATGAGCTGCGTTTTTTCTGCATATCGCACACTGCCATACAAGACCATATGTGTGGTAGTGTGCAGAAAAACGCTGTTTAACGAACATGGTGTAAGCATGCCCCAAAATGTCCTGCTATAAAAATATGGAAGTTGCCATTACGGACTTGATGCAAGCTCTGAGTTTGTTGTTGTTCCTTGCTGCCTGGTGAGTCACATGACAAGCATGTCCCAACTAGGGGTCGACCGATTATCGGTGCAGCCGATTGTTGGGGGCCGATATTAACTTTTTTTTTTTAAGAATCGGTATCGGTCACAAACTTACCGATATTGTTCTCCACCTACCGCGGCAGCCATAATTTTGGGGCCCACTAGGTCACCGACCCGGGTAGAAGAAGCCAGGACTCAGTGCGCGGATGCCGTTCCGACAGTCTGTCTGAGTCCTGGCTTCTTATGCCTGGGTAGGGCAAAGGCCCTCACCTTCCTTCCTTGCCTCGTACAGTGCATGCCACGGAATGGCTGGACCAAAGAGGACCCGCCAGCCAGCATCCACCCACCCACAGCAGGGTTCCAGCCAGCCACCCACCCACAACAGTTTTCAAAACGTTTTAAATAGCCAAAATAGGGTGCCGATATTCTGTACATCGGCCTGAAAGGCAGCTGAAAAAAATCGGTATGGGCCCTGAAAAAACAATATTGGTCGACCCCCTTTTCCAACAAATGATATGCAATGCTTGTTCCCAGTCAGTGACTTGAACCTTCAGAAACCATCCACAGTGGAAGCTACCATATTCCTCTCTAGCATGAGTCTGCAGGTATGTAAAGGCTGCATTAGTTTGTGTCCTTTCTCACATTTTCATTATTCGGTTTCTGATATTGAGGAATTCCTCTGGCTGCATTTACTCAAGTACTCTCACTGGTTCTTTAAGATCATTTCACTAACATTAATTAAGAATGTTTTCACATTCTGATTTAATTAAAGATATTAATGACTAAGCTGTAATTAGCCTACAGATATAAATTATGCAGATTTTACTATGATTTATACACAAGGGCTTTCGGGGAAAAAAAAGGACAAAGGAAAAACTGATGGTGTTTCTGATTTATTATTTCATTGATGTGTTGCTTTTAGTGGTGCTGAATACCAGTGGAAATCGTGAAACCCAAATCTTTTCTCTATGTACTTCATTAATACTTTCTGTTCCTGTTAGCTAAAGAAGTGTTCTCTTCCAACATCCATCTAATTACAAAGAAAATGTAAATTAAACACTGTGCTCCACATTAAAGTGGTGGCCTAAATTTCAGGTTTGGAAACTAATTTTGTATGGCTTTTTTTTAGCTCCAGGTAGATGGGGTTTTTTTTTTTTTGAATTTCGTTTTTCATATTGAGTAAAAAGAGTGTAGTGTCTACGTTTTTGAAGAACAGCTCCAAGCAACAAGTGAAGTCCATCAATAAAGTGCTAACACTATAAAGGGAAACCTTGCAATTAAGCTGAATTTTATAAGGCAACTCGGTTTACCTTATAAAAATGAATGCTATAACTGAAGTATAAGATCCGTTATCCTCCCCAGTATCCCTTTAATTTGATGGCACAAGCAGTTTAAGTTTGTAGTTGTTTCAATAGAAGTATTAGAACTTATAGAACAGTTACAATGTATGTTACCCAAGCCGGGGTATGCCCAGTGGCTTTATTTTGTAACAAATTATTTTAATTTTATTTTTCACCAAAAAACTCCAATAAAAAGTATTTTTCCCCCCCAAAAAAATGAATGCTATAATTTTTATGTTTTGTGTAGGGTTTCTGTGTCTTCCCATCATATCACATAAATGTGTGCTGTGCAACCTTTCTCTTATGCTGCAGTTTATGAAAGTGAACCCTGTGTTTTCAGAGAGCGGGACATGCTAGGACTAAAGGTTGTTTAGAATTTACCAGTGTTTGTTAGAATTCCGAGGTCAAAAGTATGTGACCTGTTTATAGTGGTTCTAAAGCCTTTGAGTTTATTTTTTATTTTTACCTTAACGCTTTCTATGAATTAAGGTAAAAAAAACTTCTGTGCTGAATGTGTTTCCCCCCCCCCCCCCCCCCAGTTTCCCCTTATACTTGAGCCCGATCTCCAGTGATGTGCACAAAAGCAGCGCGTCTCTTTCAACTTACTGGACAAGGGAGAAGGGGACGGGGACGATCCACACTTTGTCAATGGACGCAGACAAGGCGGCTTGGGAGGAAGCCCACGAGTGCCCCCATAGGAATCGGCTTCCTATGGTGGGCACTCACTGAAGAGCAGGAGAGTTTCATTTAAATAAACAATAACTGGATAAGAGGAGAAATTACCCTATCTAATGACCCTATTGGAGCATTTGACACAGTTCCCCACACACAGCTAATGTGCAAGTTAATATCTATAGGCTTAGAAATTTCAATTTGTAAATGGGTAGAAAACTGGCTAAAAGCCTTATTCGGAAAGAAGTCGTTAATGATTCTTACTCTGAATACTTGCTATGGGGGCACCCGAGCCGCTGCTCTGTCTGTCCATTCAGACACGGAGCCGCTGCTCAGCACCACCCCCTCTCTCTCCTCATTGGCTCACTGACTTTGACAGCAGCAGGAGCCAATGGCCAGACGAGTTTCTCGTGCAAAATTGCTGGATCTAGATGGGGCTCAGGTAAGTATTAAGGGGACTTCTACACACAAAAGGCTTTTTATCTTAATGCATATATAGCATCAAAAGTTTGCGCAGCGCTTTACACCATGAGGGCAGACAGTACAGTCGCAATACAATTCAATACAGGAGGAATCGGAGGACCCTGCTCCTTAAGGTTTTTCAATCTAGGAGATTATTTGGGTTACTCCTCAAATAATTATTGGAGGTTGTGTTGTGAAGAAGAAATGATCAGTTCTACAATAGTAAAGCAGTTTTACGATGTGAAATCCAAGTTGCAGTTGTAATTATTTTGCAAAACGTTTTATTTTCTGTGTTGTAATTTCGGTTGTTCCTGAACTTTTTTTTGTCTTCATTCAAATCCTGACCACTATGGACAGTGCTGTTTTAAAAATGTATTATATTTGATGCAAATAATTTCTGGGCAGTTTGTATTAGATGTTCTTATAGTGAGAAGGTACTCTTCTTTATTAAATATTCCTGAGTATCTTTTGTAAGGCTCTCTTTCTATCAGTCTTTCTAGATTTGAGATTAAACTTTCAGTCTTTCGTTTGTTCTCTGCTTTCAGATTTGGACGGTTTACAGTGGCTGCATTGCAAGCTAAAGTAGATCAGTATGAAAGAGAGATGAGCAGACTCAAAAAAGCTCTAGAGAGGAGTGATCAATACATAGAAGAACTGGAAGCGCAGATTGTGCAGCTGAAAAGGCCACCAGAGGATAAGCAAATAGAAAAATCTCTGTGTGGAAATACTGCCCTCATGGAAGAACATACTAGCAGAGCTGCAACTAGTCACGTCTGTCAAGATATTAGCACTGCCAAATCATTTCCGAAGTACAGCAAGGATGATGGAATCTATTCTGATGACTCCAAAGGCCTTTGCCCCATTTCTGTTAGATTAAAGCAAACACAATCTAAAACTGTTGGCTCACCTAAACTGAAAAATGGTTTGCATACCACTGTTTTGAATGACGAGGAACAAACTAGCTTGGATAGAGACAATCCTAGTAAGATCATGGTTTCAATGTCCCAGGACCTGGGAAGCCCTTCTTCATCCATACCTTTCAGCTCTCTTCAGCTGAACACACCAAACTGCAAAATTAGCTCTCTCAGCAATACAAATTTAAAAAAGCCACTAACATACCTTCGAAAATTAGTGTTTGATGATTTGCCTCGGAGGCGAGAACTTGGCAGATTGGCTCCTGCAGGTAATGAGTACAATGTAAATAGTGCTGATGGAGCAACACAACCTGGGCAAACAAATACTGTATTTTCAAATTTTCGCCATATTAAAGGAGGCTCCCAGGACAAGAATTCTGAAAAGGCAGACCCTAGTTTACAGCTCAGAAAACAAGGGAGAAATGCAGCAGATCAATTTTTAAGCAGGTTACACAGTATAAGTGGAGAAGACTTAAACCAGGCTGGGACCTCGCGTGAAAACACTGCAGACTTGAATTATGACAGTGTTGATCCCAATAATGCAGTGTCTCACCTGGAAAGCCAAGAAAATCTTCCTCATACAAGTGTTTCCTGTTTGACACCAGACTGGGTAAAACAGTTTCAAAGTGACTCTCCAGTCCACATGTGTGAATCTTCTGAAAAGGTGACACTGTCTCATCATGAAAGCAGTTTGTTCAACTCGCTGTCCTCTTCTTTAGCTGACAATGAAGAACAAGCAGATTTGTTTATGGCTCAGTCATCTACCGATAGGTATAATATAGACTTTAATAACCACTTGCACTCAAATAATTTACCTTGTGAAGAGGAAGTCAGACCTCATGCTTATTCAGATAAGGTCTTCCTTCCAGGATATATTTCCGAGCCAGCGTGTCCATCTTCATCTCTTCCTCAAATCTACTGTGGGAGTCCTCCAGCAAAACGAAAGCTCCTGAACCGAAGTAAAAACAGTCCTTCAAAATCCCCCAAACACTGAACCTGCTTCCTCCCTCACATCATGTCAATATAAGTTGGGGTAATTGATTTAGAATCTGAATATATTTGTAAAATATCCAGCGACTGCTCTTTTTAAAACACAGAATTTGATACACATCTATTTTTCTACACTTCTTTATGTTTAAGCTGTAATAAAATGTTTTTTTAACGGTTTTGAAATTATTTGGATTAATAGTTTGATCAGCATTTTAGTATTCTTCTGTTGCTGTGGTAAACAAAATGCCTCTCGCTTCCCCACTCTGTCCAGAAAACAAACAAACATTGTTGTAGTTAGGCTTTAAACCGTTTGTCTATAGACTGATGGAAGACAAAGCCATTAGAAAGAATTTTGTAAATTTACCTGTGTTTTAAGCTCCTAGGTCCTAGATCAAAACAATTTGTCTATTTAACCCTATAATGCCTAAGGGTTAAACATCCTAATGCCCAAGCACAATTTTGCAACTTTGACATGTGTTAGTAGAACCGTACATATCATTACAACTACTTTGTGCATCCAGGTGGATTATACCTTGTTTGTTTTGTTTTTTCAGGACTAGTTGGGCTTTAATTTTAAGGTAAATGATTATGGATATTGCCTGATTTTTATTTTTATATTATCAAAGGAAAACTGGCCTAAAATGGTGAAAAAAGTTTTTCATTTAGCTGTATATTTCTTGTTACTACCATAACCTACCACCAAAGAACAACCTAAAATAAATTATCCTGCTTCTGACGATCGCAGCGATACCACATATATATGTGTGTGTGTGTGTGTGTGTAAGTTATTTGTTGTTTGAACCCGTAGTACAGCCCAAATACAACAGTGCACGTTTTTTTTTTTTTTTTTGTGACCTACCTAAAACCCACTGACACTGATGCGAATTTAAAAAATATAAATATACTGGACCTTGACCCCTGACCCAAATACTAACCCTAGCGATGATTAAGCACGGGAGTGTAAAAATGAAATTGCTGACTTTCCATGAGCTGTACGTGCATGTCTTGTCCTTGCCTTTAATAGATTTTCAATAAAGACGGGGATATTTTATGGTGGAAGTGCCGCTATCTCTCCTTTCTGTGCAACTAACCCCCGACACTGACCTAGATCAAACCTTTTTTTCTAGTTTTTTTTTTCTTTCTGCAAAGAGAGAGAGAGAGAGAAATATGCATTGTATTTTTCTTCTGCAGTCACAGAGAGGGAAACACTTGGGCGGGCTTCACAGAAGCTACCACAGCAATTTGGTGACCCAGAATCAAGACATCCAGGTCCTGTTAGTTGGTAAGGGACCTGGGGCTCTTGGTGAGACCAGTGCAGTGGGGGCTGCATATATGTGTTATGTTGGCGTAAAACATAAATAGAATTTTGTTGCAAAGAGCAGGTGCCCAAAATCATGTGCGTTCTCTTTTAATTGACAAGTCAGGTCCGAATGACGCCTGACTTATTGATTACAGTACCTGTCTGTAATTACCCACTTGTAATGATCTCAGCCCTCTATAAATGAATGACAATAGAAGGAAAATGCAGTGCATTACATTGCACTTTATGGGCATTGTGCTGCACTGTGGTCTAAGTCTGTACTTATTGTACTTGTGTGTTGGGGTTCCATTCTAAATGTGGTGCATGGTTAGAAACCAACCTAAATGTTTAAGTTCTGTACAGTTAAGGTAATCCTTCATCAAATATCTTTTTGTTAAAACTGGCTTTGTTATTTTTAACTACTCCTAAATGAGGGACAGAAATCTAGAAATTTCCTAAGAGTTCACAACTACATCAGGTTATCTTAAATCAAAAATGTTGATGTTCCCTCAAAGCAGCAATGACATTCCTACATAGTTCTTTCATCCAAAACCCTATCTTGATAAATGAGTCAAAATCCATTTCATACAGTGCCTTGCAAAAGTATTCACCCCCCTTGGCTTTTTACCTATTTTGTTACGTTACAGCCTTTAGTTCAATGTTTTTTTTAATCTGAATTATATGTGATGGGTCAGAACACAATAGTCTAAGTTGATGAAGTAAAATTTGAAAAATATATACATAAAACTATTTTTCAGAAATAAAAAAACTGATAATTGGCATATGCGTATGTATTCACCCCCTTTGTTATGATCCCATAAAAAGCTCTGGTGCAATCAATTACCTTCAGAAGTCACATAATTAGTGAAATGATGTCCACCTGTGTGCAATCTAAGAGTCATATGATCTGTCATTACATATACACACCTTTTTGAAAGGCCCCAGAGGCTGCAACACCTAAGCAAGAGGCACCACTAACCAAACCCTGCCATGAAGACCAAGGAACTCCCCAAACAAGTAAGGGACAATGTTGTTGAGAAGTACAAGTCAGGGTTAGGTTCTAAAAAAAAAAATCCAACTCTTTGATGATCCCTAGGAGCACCATCAAATTTATCATAACCAAATCGGAAGAACATGGCACAACAGCAAACCTGCCAAGAGACGGCCACACACCAAAACTCATGGACCGGACAAGGAGGGCATTAATCAGAGAGGCAGCACAGAGACCTAAGGTAACCCTGGAGGAGCTGTGTAGTTCCACAGCAGAGACTGGAGTATCTGTACATAGGACGACAATAAGCCGTACGCTCCATAGAGTTGGACTTTATGGCAGAGTGGCCAGAAGAAAGCCATTACTTTCAGCAAAAAACAAAATGCCACGTTTTGAGTTTGTGAAAAGGCATGTGAGAGACTCCCAAAATGTATGGAGGAAGGTGCTCTGGTCTGATGAGACTAAAATTAAACTTTTTGCCCATCAAAGAAAACGCAATGTCTGGCGCAAACCCAACACATCACATCACTCAAAG
The DNA here is from genome assembly GCA_029206835.1 of Rana muscosa. Taxonomy (NCBI): domain Eukaryota; kingdom Metazoa; phylum Chordata; class Amphibia; order Anura; family Ranidae; genus Rana; species Rana muscosa. The sequence continues at coordinate 774,081,124 of CM055117.1, forward strand.
AACACCATCCCCACAATGAAACATGGTTGTGGCAGCATCATGCTGTGGGGATGTTATTCAGCAGTCGGGTCTGGGAAACTGGTCAGAGTTGAGGGAAAGATGGATGGTACCAAATACAGGGATATTCTTGAGCAAAACCTGTACCACTCTGTGTGTGATTTGAGGCTAGAATGGAGGTTCACCTTCCAGCAGGACAATGACCCCAAACACACTGCTAAAGCAACACTTGAGTGGTTTAAGGGGAAACGTAAAAATGTGTTGGAATGGCCTAGTCAAAGCCCAGACCTCAATCCAATAGAAAATCTGTGATCAGACTTAAAGATTGCTGTGCACAAGCACAAACCATCCAACTTGATGGAGCTGGAGCAGTTTTGCAAGGAGGAATGGGCAAAAATCCCAGTGGTAAGATGTGGCAAGCTCATAGAGACTTATCCAAAGCGACTTGGAGCTGTGATAGCGGCAAAAGGTGGCTCTACAAAGAATTTAGGGGGGTGATTAGTTATGCACATTGACTTTTTTCAGTTATTTTGTCCTATTTGTTATTTGCTTCACAAAAAAATAAAAAAATCTTCAAAGTTGATCGCATGTTCTGTAAATTAAATGATGCAAATCCTCAAACAATCCATGTTGATTCCAGGTTGTGAGGCAACAAAACACGAAAAATGCCAAAGGGGGGTGAATACTTTTGCAAGGCACTGTAACTATTAGGTTAATAAAATAAAAATTGTAAATATAAATTCTATACTGATTCTCACCCTCATAAAAGACTGTGCAGCTCAGCTTCCACATAGGGAGATTTCAGTCCGGGGTCCTGGGAGATGCAGATATGTCTCCTGGTGTGCAAATAACTCTCCCCTGGAGTTAAAACCCAACTTGACCAAAACTGAAGTGAACTGTAATGCAGTGTACACAGTAATAAATATGTTGATCTTTTCGATTTTTTTTTTTTACGTTTCTAAGTGCCTTAGCAAGGGTTAAATACCCAGTGCTGACTGCACCCTGAAGAATCAGACCACTGCTCTCACACAGAAGCCCCACCCTGTGTTTCCGGAAGACTTGCACGCCGTTTGCTGTAGCACTTCGAAATTAATAAAAAATATAACACAAAATGACCAGCTTATTAGTGAACATTCAACTTTACACTCAAAGTGCCCCATCATTGTCAGTAGGGATGAGCCGAACACCCCCCTGTTTCGGTTCGCACCAGAACTTGCGAACAGGCCAAAAAATTGTGCGAATACCGTTGAAGTCTATGGGACACGAACATGAAAAATTAAAAGTGCTAATTTTAAAGGGTTATATGCAAGTTATTGCCATAAAAAGCGTTTGGGGACCCGGGTCCTGCCCCAGGGGACCTGTATCAATGCAAAAAAAAGATTTAAAAACTGCATTTTTTTTCAGGAGCAGTGATTTTAATAATGCTTAAAGTGAAACAATAAAAATTAATTACTCCTTTAAATATCGAGCCCGGGGGGTGTCTATAGTATGCCAATAAAGTAGCGCATCGTTTCCCGTGTTTAGAACAGTACCACAGCAAAATTAAATTTCTAGAGGAAAAAATTTAATTTAAAACTGCTCGTGGCTGTAATGAATTGTTGGATCCCGGCAATATAGCTAAGAAAACGTTAAAAAAAAATTGTGTGGGGGTCCCCCCAAAACACCTTGTCTCCATGTTGATGGGGACAAGGGCCTCATCCCTACAACCCTTGCCCAGCGGTTGTGGGGGTCTGCGGGCGGGGGGGCTTATCTGAATCTGGAAGCCCCCTTTAACAAGGGGACCCCCAGATTCCGCCACCTCCTATGTGAATGGGTATCTGGTACATTGTACCCCTACACATTCACCAAAAAAGGAAACAAAATGGTAAAAATTACAGTAGACAATTTGGGACAGGTCCTTTTATTTAACAAAAAAGAAAAACTCTGCCTTCATGGGAGGATCCCTCTGACTGCAGGCTTTCTGCATTGACAGCTGTTATATAGCTGAGGGTGGAGCCACCCGGTGACGTAAACGGGTGACCCCGCACCCTTCTGATATCATTGTCTGTCTTTCATTTTTACCATTTTGACACTTATTTTGGTGAATGAGTAGGGGTACAATGTACCCGATACCCATTCACATAGGGGGAGGGCGGGATCTGGGGGTCCCCTTGTTAAAGGGGGCTTCCAGATTCCGATAAGTCCTCTGCCCGCAGACCCTCACAACCACCAAGCAAGGGTTGTGGGGATGAGGCCCTTGTCCCCATCAACATGGGGACAAGGTGTTTTGGGGGGACCCCAAAGCACCCTCCCAATGTTGAGGGCATGTGGCCTGGTACGGTTTGGGGGGGCGGCTGTCAATCGTCCCTCCCTTTTCCTGCGGCCTGCCAGGTTGCGTGCTCGCCATTTTGTTTTAATTTTGTCTTGGGGTTCCTGAAGGGCCTGGTATGGATTTTGGCGGGACCCCCACGCAATTTTATGCGGTTTTTTGGTGCGGGGTTCCCCTTAACCACCTCAATACCAGGCCTATTCTGGTACTTCTCTCCTTCATGTAAAAATCATCATTTTTTTGCTGTAAAATTACTCAGAACCCCCAAACATATATATTTAGCAGACACCCTAGGGAATAAAGTGGTGGTCATTGCAACTTTTTATCTCGCATGGTATTTGCGCAATAATTTTTCAAACGCCTTTTTTTGGGAAAAAAACGGTTTCATGAATTAAAAAATAACAAAACAGTAAAGTTAGCCCAATTTTTTTGTATAATGTGAAAGATGATGTTACGCCGAGTAAATATGTACCTAACTTGTCACGCTTTAAAATTCCGCACACTCATGGAATGGCGCCAAACTTCGGTACTTAAAAATCTCCATAGGCAATTTTTTTTACAGGTTACCAGTTTAGATTTACAGAGGAGGTCTAGTGCTAGAATTGTTGCACACACTCTAATGCACGCGGCTATACCTCACGTGTGGTTTGAACGGCGTTTACATATGTGGGCGGGACTTGCGTGTGTGTTCACTTCTGGGCGCGAGCTACTGGGGACAGGGGCGTTTTATTAATTTTTTTACTTATTTTTTTTTATTTTTACACTTTTAATTTTATTTATTTTTATCACTTTTATTCCTATTACAAGGAATGTAAACATCCCTTGTAATAGGAATCATTGTGACAGGTCCTCTTTGTGGAGAGATGCGGGGTCAGTAAGACCCCACATCTCTCCTCCAGGCTGGAAAGCATGAGATTGGGAAAAAAAATTCACCGATCTCATGCTGACAGCCGCGATCACGGCTTTGTTTACTTTCGGGTACCCGGGCGTGACGTCATAGCGTCACGCCCGGGCCTCCGACGGCCATAGAGGTAACTGGTGACCATTTGGTCACCAGACATCTCTATGCTTCCCATTCGGCGCCGGCCGATTCGTTCTCCGGGCCCCCGATGGCACGGGAGAGCCTGGAGAAGCACCGGATGGTGGCGGGAGGGGGGACGTCCCCTCCCGTCACCTATAAGAACAATCAAGCGGTGGAACTGCCGCTATGATCATTCTTATGGTGTGCAGAATCGCCGGCTGAAAAGAAGGATATCTGAATGATGCCTGTAGCTTCAGGCATCATTCAGATATCCCCGCACAATGTCCAGGACGTCATATGACGGCGTGTGATATTGAGGCGGTTAATATCCATACCAGAAGGGCCTAGTAATTTACTGGGGGGGGGGGGGTAGAGGATTATTGGTGTCGGTTTGAGGAAAAGTGCCCTATCTTTGCTAACAGTGGAGAAAATATTCCCTCTTATCAGTGTGAGAAACAGTGCCCCAAGGGCCACAGTTTGGAGACCACTACTCTAAGTTAATTCACCCATGCACTGTATTCTTTAAAGCCCAACTCTGTCTTTTTTTATTATTATTTATTCTAGTGCATGATTACACTTGCATCACATGCCCACTTGTGGAATTGGATGTCCGTACAAATGGTGCCATTCAGCTCATGTACTGATATTATGTTCAGACAGTGGGGTCCTAGTTTGTCATCCCTTTTGAACAACATCATATCATAATCAAATCAAATAATCCACTTAAGGCCCGTACGATTTTACCTCCCTCATGATCAGTTAATTCTTTGCAGTTCGGCACTGTGCTACTTTTACTGGTGATTGTGTGGTCATGCAATGCTGTACGTAAAAGTAATTTGAATAATTATTATTATTTTTTTTTTTTATATATATATATATAACTTTCTATTGGTGGTATTTGATCACCACTGGCTTTTTTTTTTTTTTGCTATATAAAAAAAAAGGACCAAAATCAAGATATATATATATATTAGAAGGCCAGTATGGTGGCCTAAATCTATGGGAGGGGGGTATTTAAGAAGCCCACCCACCTGTGTTCCTTGTTGGTTCCAGTGCATAATACCTTCACCTTTCATCTCCTTTACAGGGCACTTCCTTCACATCCCTCTTCTACAATCGACCATTACTTATCTTGGGTATGATCCCTTTTTGGTGTACCGGCCAGCTGACCAGGGCACACCTCAGGTCTATGTTATGTTGTGAGTCTTGTGGCGTCTTTATGTGGTTTCACGTCTATCTTGGTTGGAGGGCCCGACTATAAATATAATTTTACTGTCTGCTATAAAACCTATCCAATAAAATAATAATTTCATAAATTTAGGCCAAAATGTATTCTGCTACAAGTCTTTGGTAAAAGAAAATCCCAATACGTGTATATTGATTGGTTTGTGTGAAAGTTATAGCATCTATAAACAATGGTATAGATCGGAGGTGCCCAACCGCTGGCCTGCGGGCCCGGTGCCCTCTACCTCCTGTTTTGGGATGGCGGGTCGGCAAGGCCAGAACGCGGGTTCCTGACCCCCCTCATCCCCGAGCATCAGTGTGAAAAACTGAGCCGGCGCTAGAGGAAGCAAAGCCGATGCTTCCTGTATATCACTGGTTCCTGTCACAGTACTCCGCCTGTGACAAGACCGATAAAGGAAGCATCGGCTCTGCTCTCTACTGCAGCCGCATGCTTCCTCCAGCATTGGCTCCTGTCACACTGATGCTCGGGGATGGTGGGTAGCGAACCAGCCAGCAGTACCAGCCCTGGAAGACAGTCAGCAGCAGCCAGCGATACCTGCAGAAATCCTGAGGAAGAACTGGAGATTGAGGTGCAGGTAAACCACAGTGCTTAAGTGTGAAAGCAGCCTTAGGCCCCTTTCACATGATTGTTACGATCGGGTCCGTTTTTCAGTCAAACCCTCCATTCACCTATATAGAGGGGCAGATGTAAACGGACTTGTTTCCGTTTACACCCGCCTATCTCCAATCCGATCCACTTAAAAAATCAAAAGGGGCCCATAGAGTAGAGCGGGCTGTGTCCGTGTCTGTTCTGCATATGCAGAGTGGACACAGACCTGTCATCTGCCCACTCCGCTCATTGTGGCCCACGACCAGTTACCAAATTTGCTTAAGTGGCCCTCGCTCCTCAAAAGGTTGGGAACCCCTTGTATAGATACAGAATTTTTTATATACTAGTAATGGCAGGGATCAGTGACTTATAGTGGGACTGTGATAGTGCAGCAGACTGACATCTCCAGTGACACTAATAATATGCACTGTCACTGTACTAATGACACTGTGTAGGAAGGGGTTAACAAATGGGGCGATCAAAGGGTTAAACAGTGCGGGTAGCAAGCGTTTGAGTTGACTGTGTGTTACTTTTATTCAGGGATGTGACTGTTTTTATTCCCTGCTTTGCAGGGGTACAAACACTGGGACAAGTCTGTCAGTAGAGGGATCTGTCTTGTTTACATACACAGATCTCTCTCCTGTCATCCACTCCACCAATCTGTAGGTCCCGGCCATGAATCATTGGCCGGGACCTGCTGATTGGCATGTGCTGAGGCCAGTGACAGCACATCCGGGTCTGCGGGCGCATGCTCCCCCCTACCCTAAAATGCCAAATTACCTATAAATGTGTGATTCTGAAGCCAGCCAGCACTGTAGCAGTAAAGCTGCAGTGCGCAGTTGGCAAGTGGTTAAAAAAAATTAGGTTGAGTGGCTCTCTAAGCATTGAAATTTGCAAAGCTAAGCAGCAAGTCAAAAAAAACTATACGCTGTGCTGTTATAGGGAAAAAATTGGAATCTATATTGCGAGCACTGCCAAAGGATTCATAATTTCTGTTTGGCAAGTCTTCTGCTTCACACACCCTGACACATCACATAGTCAGGCACGATACCTAATTTGTAGGGCTGTGGAAATTAACTATTAAATCCTAATCAATTACATTTTTTGATCGATCAAAATTCCGGGTCTTCAGGGAGTTCCGTCGGAGATCCGGTGACGCCACAGACACCGGCGGGGCTTGCCGTGTCCATCTGAAGGGCTCCTTTGCTGTGCCTTCATATCTGCATGCCGGCGGGACCTTACTATCTGCCACACCCAAGGGCTGTTACACTTCCCTCTATCACTTCCCTCTATCAACCTGGGATTCTACAGCCATCCACTGGGGGTTGTGATAGTTCCCTTCACGGGACATCTACATGCCGACAGACTGATGTTAACCCCTCCTCATCTGGATTCAGCAGTGGTATCGTTGTACACATTTTTATAACAGTATCATACTTAGCTACATGTTTTTATGACTGCTTTTGCTACCGTATGGAATTACTCGCACCATTTTTACAGTTTATGTAGCTACATCAATTTTATCTCCAGTGCAATATTTATTTTGTTACCTACAGTACTTGAAGACTATAAAAGTTTTAATGCTCTTCCCATCGAGCGCTGCCTTTGCGTGTTTTTTGTATCCTGCTAATCATGTTTCCAGTGGTTGGTAGCTGCACTGGGAATCAGCCTGCAAGGAGATCAGCTAAAAGTAGTTGGATCTGTATGTGCGTTATAATTAATCGAAATTAGTCGATTTAATCGATTTAAAAAAAATCGATTCATCGAACACGAAAATTTTAATCAGTAACAGCCCTACTATTTTGACATGTTCGGTGTTACATGCTTCTGTCACTTTTTTTCTTTAGCTTGCTTATTGGACTATTAGGCAGCATTATCCTTTCTGTCCAATGAGAACGAAGGTGACTCAGGAAGTAAGAAAGGGACCTTCCTAGTTGTGTGCAGTGTGACAGAAACATTGGTATCTAGACTGGCTGAATAGAACTACAAATACTTTAGCAAGTAAAATCATAAACATATATTCCACCTGTGTATTCCTTGTCAAAAATATTTTATTAAATACAATAAGTTAAATACAATAAATTAAGTGCTGTACATTATACAATTCAGAATTATTATATAATATTCATACGTGGTTACAAATATAGTGTTGATTAGGATATAAGGAAGTGTGAAAAGTTAAAGTAATTAATTAAGTTATGTGTTCAACCTAAGGAGATGTAGAAATCCAAACAGTAAATGATTCTAATAGCTATGAGTAACTGAATAAAGATTTCCTGAGCAAACTTGGGTTAATGGATTGCCTTTCAAAATGTATACTATATTTGTAACCTATGGAACATCAAAATCATAAGGTATAAGGAGAGACAGAGTAGAAAAGAAAAGTAGAGTAAAGAAGAAGTAGTGGGGAGGGGTCCACCGGGTTGATCAAGAAGTCACAGTCAGACCTGTATGATCAGTATAACTTCATTTATCTACCATGGTATTAAAACAGAATCATTAAATGCTGTCGGTAAGAAATGTTCTATCCAAGGTTGCCATAATTTATGGAATTTAGGAATTTGGTTTGTTCAATAGCCGCTATTTTGGCGTGTATCATAACGTTGTTCATTCTTTGTTTTGTCTCGGCCAACGCCAAAGAGGGAGTTCTCCAAGCTTTCGCCACAGTTTGTTTTGCTGCTGTGAGCAAAAATATAAAAAGTTTAAATTGGGCATGAGTCAGACTATCTGGTTTGAGATTAAGTAATGTCATAGTAGGATTGGGTTGCAGGGTTACGTTAAACATTTTGGAGGCATATGTATATATTTCTTCCCAAAATGTTTGTACTGTCGGACAGGACCACCAAATGTGTTTGTATGTACCTTCTTCTGTGCAGCCGTGGAAACAATGACCAGGATAGTCAGGGGTAAATTTAGCAATTTTGGCCGGTACTAAGTACCATCTAGTTAGTACTTTATAGTTGGTTTCCATAGCTATTACATTAGGGGAAAAAGATTTAATTGTGAAATTTCAGTAAATCCAAGGAAGACCATTCTTTAAAAGATAAAGGATATATCCAAGCCGGGTAAAAGGTTGGGTTTTTGAGGAAGGAGAGGAGAGGGTTGTGTGGAGATTGCAAATTGTGTTTAAATTTATATCTATCCCAGATGGATAGGTAATGTTTAGTTATAGGATTACTTAGGCCAAGGCGGTTTTTGTAATGAAGCCATAATATATTGGAAATCAATAAAGGGTCACATTCACAAGCCTCTATCGATACCCATAAAGTATTTCCTGAGTGGCATGCTATTTGGCTAAACTAGCTATGTGAGCTGCTCTATAGTAAGTGGCAAAATTAGGTACTCCTAGACCTCCTAAGTTTTTAGGTAAGTATAATGTTTTGAGAGGTATACGTGGTTTTGAAGATCCCCCATATAAATTTAGATGTTCTTTTCTGGATAATACGTAAGTAGTGGGCGGGGACTGTTATCGGTAATACTCTAGATAGGTATAGCAGTTTGGGTAGTATTGTCATTTTAACAACATTTATTTTCTCCATCCAAGAAATAGGGAGGTGGGACCAGTTATCCATTAGCTTTGTGATCTACCTGTGTATTCAATGATCTACTGGACTTCCACATGCAGATGTGAAAATGAAAACAGAATGCAGATGTGAAAGGTCCTGTCTAGTTTTGTCCTTCAGTGGCAGAGAATGGCCATGTTTGACAAATAGGCCATGCTTGCTCAGTATAGGACAGTGATGGCGAACCTTGGCACCCCAGATGTTTTGGAACTATATTTCCCATGATGCTCCACTACACTGCAGAGTGCAAGAGCATCATGGGAAATGTAGTTCCAAAACATCTGGGGTGCCAAGATTCGCCATCACTGGTATAGGAGTTATACACACCTGATGGACATCCCTACGTAAAGTACCGTCAAGGTTAGGCAGACCATTGATGATGTGATTTTCTTTTCTGCAACCATGGGTCTTTCCTGCCAGGAGAACACAGTAATTATTGCTAACAAGTATAGCTGCTGGAAATAATTGCATCGATTGATGGACAGACTTGGGTACAATCAGCCTGCCCATAGGTTCGCATGTCAGGTAGTTCCTACTGAACTGGCCGAGATTCAAACCATCTATGGCTAGCTTTAGACCCCTATGCTTCCACTGCAGTTCACTAAACTATAAACCTCATTTAAATCACAATATTTTATTGAACAAAAGCATCCTGTTTTGCTCAGTTAAAGGGCTTTTACATCATGTCCTTGAAGGCCAAATGCAGCCTAGATCATGTAGACTACGACTATCAATGAGCCTTTTTGAAGTTTACAGTACAACAAAAACAAATCTCCTGCGCTCCGGTGTTTCACTGCGTGCGGATAGTGTGGACCATTCTTTTTTGTGTAAAAGGCACAAACTAGAGTCTTGCAGCCCTCCTCAGAACAATGGGAGTTCATAAAACTGAAAGATAAAAAAGGGAAAGGAGGACGCACCGACCTAATGCATTACCAGATAAAAACTTTATTAAAACGTATAAAAGACAAAAGAGGTCCTACTCACAAACAAGCTTTTCATATAGGCATTTCTGGCAATCACACCAAGTCCCGTGGCAACTGCAACCAGGATTGGGTGACCAGAGGGCTAGACAGTACCCAAATGTAGTTGAATGGCTGACGCGTTTCTGGGGCGCACCCCTTTCCTCAGAGCCTAAGCAGTCCGTGATATCTCACTCCCACGGACATCACCATAAATATACACATGTGCACCAAGGAGGCTCCAATCACATGAGGCCGCCCTTTTTGAAGTTTCACATCATTAAAGACTGTAGAGACCTATTGGTTTCAATCGTACATTGCTTGGTAGACTAGCATTGAGGTAAGAGGCTCAGCAAGGCACAACCAACCTTCTGTAGCACATTGTAAACAGGAGGCAGAGCCAATGTGAAAGAAAGTACTAAAATTACTTAATTTCCAACTTTTAAAAAGGCCTACACATTATTTTCCAATTATACATTTGTCCATGACTTGCTCCCCACAGTGTCTGCATGTAGTCTTTTGGAGAAAGGTGAGGAGTCACATCATTAAATTAAATAGTTTGGAAGTATTTTTACCTAAATGCCTTGTATGGTCTTATGACAACAGGGTACATATGTTAACTGTGTGTATATTAAATAAATAAAGAAAGTAGAAATTTGCATGTGGCCACTTTGAAAGTTGAATCTAATGAAATTACCCATACTACATACAGGGGTATTTAGTGTAAATATAAAAATGGTATTAAAAAAAAGACACCTTATCCAGTCCCTGCTGGCAACTCGATATCAAGTTAAAATGGGGCACACACAGTACTTGCTTCCCTTTCCTACTGAAAATAGGTGTAGATTGGCCACCTGACCACAGGTTATCAGCCCTTAGTGTGGACTTATATTGCGCAATCACCATATCAAGCTGCGTGTGGCCAGCCCTAAGATACCAAAAAGCATGAGACGATTGTGGACAAATCAAGTTCATAAAAGATCAAGGAAGGATTATATATTTTAGGCTGCTACCAATATGTGCAGAGCCCCTTTCCTGGAAAAATGGATGAGCAAGTATCATATACCGATTTCATTGGTATAAGCTACATTTTTTTTTACTGAATAAAACTGGTTCATTCAGTGTCTTTTGTTGTGATTAGCTGTGATTGGTCAAAGCTAATCACATGGTACAGATGGGCTGGGATTAGCCTTGTCTGTACCATGTGATCACTGTGACCAATCACAGCTAGCAACACAATTGTATACAATGGGTGGCATGAAAGGAAGCCATCCATTGTTTATAATTGTCGTGTGATCTGCTACGATTGGTCATAACGATCACATGACACTGGCAGCGGGCCGGTGCAGTGATCAGTCATTGGCTGTGTCTGGTGACAGATTGCACCACTGTGCAGCCCTGTGAGAGGCATGTTCTGGGGAGACTTCATTTGACGTTGCCCCAGAACAACAGTGTTCCTGCCCAGCTGTCATTTTACTATAGGCCGGGAGGGATGGTGTTAAGCACCTGGACTCTCCTACTTCAAAGCCATGCTGTTGTCATAGATACAGTATACGTTTTAGTATTTTCCTGCTGAAATATGCATGGCCTTCTCTGAAAGACATCTGAATGGGAGCATATGCTGCTCTAAAACCTGGATATATATTTCAGCATTGATGGTGCCTTTCCAGATGTTCAAGCTGCCCATTCAATATGCACTGATGCACCCCTATACCATCAGAGATCCAAGCTTTTGAACAGAGCACTGATAACAAGCCAGAAGGTCCCTCTCCTCTTTAGTCCAGAGAACACGACGCCCATGGTTGCCAAAAATAATGTAAAATTTTGATTCATCTGACCACAGAGCAGTTTTCTATCTTAACAGACCATTTTAAATGAGCTTTGGCCCAGAGAAGACGACAGCATGTCTGGATCATATTCAGATATGGCTTCTTCTTTGCATGATCGAGCTGTAACTTCTTGGATGGCACAATGAACTGTGTTCGGAGACAGTGATTTCTGGAAGTATTCCTGAGCCCATGCGGTGATGTCCATTACAGAATCATTCCGGTTTTTAATGCAGTTCTGCCTGAGGGTGTCCAATACTGTGCTTCGGCATTGTTCCTTGCGCACAGAGATTTCTCCAGATTCTCTGAATCTTTTGATGATACTATGTATTGTAGATGATGCTATATTTAAAGTATTTGCAATTTTACATTGAGGAACATTATTCTCTAAATTTTTAGATGTAGCTTTTCACAAATTGGTGAACCTCTGCCCATCTTTACTTCTGAGACACTCTGACTCCTAAGATGCCCTTTTCATATCCAATGATGTTATCGGTCTGTTGCCAATTAACCTAAATAGTTGCAAAATGTTCTTCCAGCTCTTCCTTGTTAGTCCTACTTTTTGTTGCCCTGTCCCAACGTTTTTGAGACATGTTGCTGTCATCAATTTCATAATACCTTATTTTTTTCTTAAAATGGTAAATTTTCTCAGTTTAAATATTTGATATGTTTTCTATTTTCTATTGTGAATAAAATATGAGTTTGAGATATGCAAACCATTACATATAGTTATATAGTTGGTGAGGTTGAAAAAAGACACAAGTCCATCAAGTCCAACCTATGTGTGTGTGCACTTTTATGTCAATATTACATTGTATTTCCCTGTATGTTTTGGTCGTTTAGGTGCCTATCTAATAGTTTTTTGAAATTATCTATGCTCCCTGCTGAAACTACTGCATTCTGTTTTTATGTAGAATTTACACAGCATCCCAACTTTTTTTGGAATTGGGGATGTACATCAAGTATGTTTCTAAGAGCTCAAATTATGGTTTGTGAAACAGTGGTCATTCAAAAATGAAATGTTAACTAAATTACGTTTAAAAAGACCAGGCTTGACATGTTTTGTTAGCATTGTACTTGCCTCAATTGTTGCTTTTCTTTGCTCAATAAAATCTTTAATTGGAAAAAAAAAAACCTCAGGCTATAACCACTTGCCGACCGTGTAACGCACATTTACGTCGCCAGAATGGCTCCTGTGCGCATAGCAACGTACCTGTACGTTGCTTTAAAAAACGCCATGAGCTCTGTGACCGTGCCCGCGGGACCCGCGGACTCGATGTCCGCTGGTGTCCCGCAATCGTGTCACGGAGCGGCAGAACGGGGGGATGCCATTGTAAACAGGGCATCTCCCTGTTCTGCCTAGTGACAGGACAGTGATCTACTGCTCCCTGTCATCGGGAGCAGTGATCAGTGTCGTGTCACAGGTAGCCCAGCCCCCACACAGTTAGAATCACTCCCTAGGAAACACTTAACCCATTCCTCGCCCGCTACTGGTTAACCCCTTCACTGGCAGTGTCATTTACACAGTAATTAGTGAATTTTTATAGCACTGATCGGTGTATAAATGACAATGGTCCCAAAATAGCGTCAAAAGTGTCCAATGTGTCTGCCATAATGTCGCAGTCATGATAAAAATCGCAGATCGCCACCATTACTAATAAAAACAAATTGTAATAAAAATGCCATAAAACTATCCCCTATTTTGTAGACACTATAACTTTTGCGCAAACCAATCAATATACACTTATTGCGATTTTTTTTTTTTACCAAAAATATGTAAAAGAATACATATCGGCCTAAACTGAGAAAGAATTTTTTTTTTATATATATATTTTTTGGGGATATTTATTATAGCAAAAAGTAAAAAATATTGCTTTTTTTCAAAATTGACGCTCTTTTTTTGTTTATAGCGCAAAAAATAAAAACCGCAGAGGTGATCAAATACCACCAAAAGAAAGCTCTATTTGTGGGAAAAAAAGGATGTAAATTTTGTTTGGGAGCCACGTTGCACGACCGCACAATTGTCAGTTAAAGCGACGCAGTGCCAAATCACAATAAATGTCCAGGTCATTGGGCAGCCAAATCCTCCGGGGCTGAAGTGGTTAAAGCTGCTGTTCATATATCAATTTATTTGCTCTTCTCAAATTATCAACTTTATTCCTTAATATATTTACGTGTTTTCTTTTTTGAATATGTGATATTTTGTTATCTTTATGCACACTAGCCAGTATCCTTTAGTAAAACTCCCGTAATTACTACTTTCTGGCTTATGAATATGTAATGTGTCTAACTTGCTAACAAAATTTGCGTAGATACCAGAAGTGCACACTAACAGCCATGCTGCATCAAAACTTCTCATTGTGGACCTGAAAAGAGTGTTTAATAAATACAGTGTGATGCAAATGAGGCTATTCTGTGCCCAAAGTACACTTATCTCAGTTTAATGACTGGAACCCTTATGTCCATCTCAAGTTAGTAATTTAGTCAGTGAGTACTGCTACGGAAACTATTGTTGTCCCTTCCATGTGCTTTGCCAAATCAGAAAGACATTAATCTGTCATTGAGCTGTCTTAATTACTGCCTGTGCAGTGTAGCTTTAAAGGTTAATTAAGCAGAGCAAAACAAGTCAACATTCTTGTTCACAGTTGTACTGAATTATTATATGCAAATATATACACATTGCCATAATACTGCATTGTCTATTAGTTAATATTTAGATTATGCATCTCTGTTTTAGCTGTTTTCATATAAATGAACATTTGTAAAATAAAGCACAACTCTGTTTATTCCCCTTAGCAAGTGAAATGTGTGATTAAGATTTTCTCACACATGATTAAACTGATATGCCAAATGAAGTTCCAATGCTATTTGTTTGTGACTGTATATGATTTTGTTCCAAGTGCTGCAGCTTTGTAACAACTCTCTTCAATGTTTGATGTGATGGTGTGCTGCCAAATCTATCTATGCTTTAATTCACAATGGGATGACAATGACAATAGGAAAGTTGAAGTCCTTGCTGGACGAGAATGAGGAACACAAGGCAGATCTTTAATTGAGCAATGAGAATGAGAGCCCCTGCCGAGTGGAGTGAAATTCATTAGAAAGTGTGAGATGTCTGGCTTGCTTCTAAATGATGCTGTGAGATACAGTATTAAGGAGATACTCAGGAGACCAAAGGTTCTGTTTATAAAGTTAATGATTTCTTTCATTGTTTAGGATTGCAAATGGCCTAAATGTGATGCACATTGCACCCTTAAATGGTACTAAATATGCCCTAGTGCATCTTTCCTTCATTAAAATTCTAATGTCACTGTACAGTTGTAGCTAGTGGTTAAGTCCACTATCATTAAAAATATTATAACAAATAATCCAATGACACAAACCATTTTGATATTAAATGTTTAAAATTCACAAATTTCAGTCTGTAGCCACTCTGATTTTCTGAAACTACAGTGATGGTCAAACTTCAGAAAAGTGAATATCTGAACCAGGATTCAAAAAAGTGTCTATTACAGAGCAAGAGATATAAAATTGTGCAGAATGGTTTTGGGAGCTGATTGGGACAAAAATATCCTGAGCCATTTCCTTTAAAAATTCTACTAGGGATACTGAGATAAAAGGGTTTGGCCTGGTAGCACTGGTGGTCAAGCTATAGTTTCTTAGGCTGTTTTTCTATATATTTTATTTTGCTGTTCCCCATGGAGCAGCCTTCAGTCCCTTTCTTCCAGAAGCCTTTTGGAAATCTGAACCACAATTTTTTTTCTATTTGTTAAAGCTTAGCTCAAGCAAAAACATATATTTTTTGATTAGAGTGGAAAAGGGTTTTAACGAAAGATATTACTAGTGTTACTGTTGAGGAGCTTTCACCAAACTTCCTGTCCTGGTGATTTTACAGGATGTGACCAACAGCAACACAACCAACAATAAAAACCTGAAAAGGGTTAAAATTACATTTAACAAATTATATGGGCTTTAAAACTCTCCATCTTTGCCGCCGCACATTAACGTTACGTGGGCGGCAACAAGTTAAGTTCTGAACAAGCCTCATAATATTGTTAAACTGGACTTAAAAGCTGTGATGACATTTTCATCTGTTCTGCAATGACTCTAAAGAAATGAATATAATCCATCTTCTCAGTTAAGTTTTGCTGGCAAATATATTGTTTACTTTGTCAAAATGCAAACTTCCAAAGTGTTCGCAGAGTAAACATTAAGCTACCTTTGGGAAGAAAGCTTTGCTCAGCTACAAGTAGATGCATACTGTTTGAGGAATGATAGTAATTCAGTCTCAGCTTCTTCCTCTGCATTTAGTCCATTTACTAATGGGCCCTGTAGTGTAACTTGCTTGTGCCCATTGATTATTGGAATTCATTAGGTAATAAAACGATGTTTTGGAAGATGACTTGGAAACACTCTGAAAACAGAACTGTCATATTTGCACATAACATTGTAATTTCCTACATCACAGAAATTTTTCTCTTGACCAACAAATTTGCACATTCTTATTTTAAGTGCTTAACACAGTAGGGCATTTGGAAGCCACAACAGGTTAGATGATTTGGCAAAAAAAAATGTTTTACAGGTCACCCCGTAGTCTTTTAAATGGATTTGAATGAGTTACAATGATCATATGAAGCACATCTGGTGACATTGATAGATGTCTGGGCATGTTGCCAAAACAAAGGGAATTCCTGGCTTATCCTATAAGGATTAGTAGTGATCCTGATCCCCCACTGTATAAAGTCTAGAGCAATGAAAACTGCATGGGTGTAGGTTTCTAAAGACGTAGCACCTCCAATTTTGTAGCTGGTAGAAATGCTTGGTTTATTGTTGCCAGCCAAAATGCTTATATTAGGTTTTCTGACCTAGCTATATGGAATGAACAAATTTTATAGTAGATTTGAACTCAAATAGTTTAGATTTTCTTTGTTATAGGAAATATCTAGAAGAGGTAATTATGCCAGTGCAGTATCCTGAAAAAGGTACCCTTTGTCATGAATAGTATGTTGTACCACTAGATTGGCCAATGTGGTGTCTATTTAAAAAGGGACCAAAGTCTTTACTCTGTAACTACAGACCAGTTAGTTTAACTTCTATAGTTGAGAAGATTATGGGGAGTTTAAAAAAGAGTAGACATGTGCACACTGAAATATTTTGTTTTGGAATTTCGTTTTCGTCCGAAAAATAAATGTATTTAGTTACTCCCGAAATTTGTTTTTATTTATTTTGTTTCGTTAAAAAATGCATTCATCCGAAAATCAGAATTAATTAAGCTCGAATCTGTCATTGAAGGCTTATGGTGTCTGTCGAAGGTTCTAAGAAGATTTGACGGAGCAGCTAAACTGTATGACGCCGCAATCGTACATTTCCGATCGAATGTTCCACCTACAAGCTATAGAAGAATTCTAATGTTGTATGACACTAGTAATAATTATATTTATAAATTATTATTACTAGTCAACCAACATTCAAATTCTTCTATAGCCTATGGGACGAGCATTTGACTGGAAAAATACGATTGCGGCATCGTACAGTTTAGCTGCTTGTCGAATCTTCTTAGAACTTTCAACAGACACCATAAGCCTTCAATGACAGATTTGACGTTTGTATGTTTTTCGCTGCTTCGTCGAATCTTCGTCGTTCATGTCGAATGGTCTACCCCAACACTGTCTCTATAATGTCGAATCTTTTCTCTCTATGAAGAATAATGTTGGACTAATAGAGTTAAGGTTAGGCACATTTGACCACAGGTTCGATAGACACAGATCGCTATTGTCAGCATCATGTCGAATCTCCTATCTATATCGAACTGTTGTAGCAATGAAAACGAAAAAAATGCATTTTTTTATGTTGGATATTTCGGATTCTGCGCGTTCATTTGTTAAAACGATAACGAAAATACCTGAAATTCGGGCGAAAATGCATTCGGACGAAAACGAATGCACATGTCTAATAAAGAGGCCACATAGGAGTTTTTGCTAGAAAATAATATTTTAAGCAATAGTCAGCATTGATTCACAAAAGACCAAAGTTAAACAATTTTTTTACATTTTTTTATAAGGAAGGAAGCAAAAATGTAGACAAACAAGTGGCAGTAGACATTGCATTAGAACAAGAAAACACGCCGCTCCAGGTGAGGACTGGAAGCCTAATGATCCAGTAGGTGCTCGTCTCATTGCGCCTCCGCACACAATGAAATTAGAAGAAATGGACGCACACCACTGTAGATCAAAATCCTTTATTCGGACATCCCAAAATGACAAGAACCAGAGTGCTGGGTAGACACGTTTCACACACTTCACGTGTGCTTAGTCATTACCCAGTAGACATTGCATACTTGTATTTTGTTTTTGACACAGTTACCCACACACGGCTAAAGTCTATAGGTTTAGAAAACTACGTTTGCAAAGGGATAGAAAACTGGTAAAAGCCCTTATTTAGAGAGTAGTGGTTGATGATTCATACTGAATGGTCTAAGGTTATTACTGGTGTACCCCAAGATTCAGTGTTAGGACCCTAACTTTTTAATCTATGTATAAATGGTATAGAGTTTTGAGGATTAAAAGTACCATTTCAGAATTTTCAGATGACACCCAGCGATGCAGTAAAATAATGCACCATGTAAGTAATCGGGCAACTATGTGGCGAATGAGGTCTAATGCTTATAAATGTAAAGTTATGCACTTGGGGGTTAAAACATGCATGCATCATACATTCTAGGAGAAGAACAACAGGAGGAGTCAATGGTTGAGAAGGATCTGGGTGTTCTCGAAGATCATAGACTTATTATTAGCATGCAATGCCAAGTTGCAGTCTCTAAAGCTAGCAAAATACTGTCTTGTTTTAAACGTGGTATAGACTTGAGAGAGAGAGAGAGACATAATTGTTCCCCTGTACAAATCATAATAAGACCTCATCTGGAATATGCAGTTCAGTTTTGAGAGGCCTGTTCACAAAAAGGATATCAAAGAACTGGAGCAAGTGCAGAGGAGGGCAACACAATTTATAAGAGGCATGGAGGAGCTCAGCTATAAGGAAAGATTGGCTGAACTGAATACATTTTTTCTTGAGTAGAGGAGATTAAGGGGGGGGGGGGGTATGACTCCTTCAAGAACTCGTTCTGGTCAGCTCAATAGTTTGTTTTAAAAAGAGCTGGATGTATGCCTAAATGCACAAAATATAACTGGATACTAACATTTATAATTAATAATACCAGGTGTAGTTGATCCAGGCAATATCTGATTTCCTCCTGGGGGATCAGGAATTCATCCCCCCCCTTCCACTGGAATGAATTGGAGTATGCTTTCTTTTTTTGGGGTTGTTTTTTGCCTTTCTCTGGATTAAATGTGGGTATAGGATTGTGTCTATGGTTTGTAGTTTATGGGGGGGGGGGGGGTTGTTGTTGGTGTTGGTGGAACTCGATGATCTTTTTTTCAACCTGACCAGCTACAGTATGAATGCCTCCTGAAAAATTAGCAGTGCACTTCCTTGTGAATGAACCTAGGCACTCTTGTGAATACAAACTTTCATAGCTGCCTTCAGACTGAATCCAAGGCCACTACTGTGCTACTCACTGTTCTCCTTGCTGGAGGCTCTGACATAAGGAAGCAAAGTTCTACTAAGGTGAGCACCTCCATAGAGAGACAGTACTACAGAGAACAAGACATGGTAAGTATATCATGGGTAAAAGATCAGCTACAGGGAGACCACAGGCGATACTATTGACTGATCATTTTGCCTCCAAGTTGCCATATTGCATTGAATTTTTTTACATTTTTGGAAAATAAAAAAGGTAGTTTATATATATATATATATATATATATATATATATATATATATATTTATATATTAGGGCTGTGGAATTTAACTATTAATTCCTCAATTAATCGATTAAGTTTTTTGATCGATCAAAATTATTTTGATCCGTACTCACCTCTCCGCCGGCTTCCGGGTCTTCAGGGGAGTTCCTTTGGAAATCCGGTGATGCCACGGAAACCGGCGGAGCTTGCCGTGTCCATCTGAAGGGCTCCTTTGCTGTGCCTTCATATCTGCATGCTGGCGGGACCTTACTATCTGCCACACGCAAGAGCTGTTACACTTCCCTCTATCAACCTGGGATTCTACAGCCATCCACTGGAAGTTGTGATAGTTTCCTTCACGGGACGTCTACATGCCGAAGGACTGATGTTAGCCCCTCCTCATCTGGATTCAGAAGTGGTATCGTTGTACACATTTTTATACCAGTATCATACTTAGCTACATGTTTTTATGACTGCTTTTGCTACCGTTTGGTATTACTCGCACCATTTTTACAGTTTATGTAGCTACATCGATTTTGTCTCCAGTGCAATATTTATTTTGTTACCTACTTGAAGACTATAAAAGTTTTAATGCTATTCCCATCGAGCGCTGCCTTTGTGTGTTTTTTGTATCCTGCTATCCATTTTTCCAGTGGTTGGTAGCTGCAATGGGAATTGGTCTGCAAGGAGATCAGCTAAATGTAGTTGGATCTGTATGTGCGTTTATAATTAATCGAAATTAGTCGATTAATCGATAAAAAAAAAATCGATTAATCGAACACAAAAATTCTAATCAGTAACAGCCCTAATATATATATAAAACATTCAATTACAAAAGTGCTTGTGTAGCATTTTTTATGCTATTACAGATTTTATTAGGAGTTCTGTTCAGACAGTTTGTAACCACTTACCACCAAATATCTGTGCATGTTATAATTATGTATATAATGTTTATAATTTCATGAGATTTCTCTGTCTTCCACTGATACACTCTTACCACTGTATATGGGTAAAAGTCCTAACAGTATGATTTTATAATAGTTGACTGTGTAACTTTTTAGAATTATTTGGCTAAAAGTCCATTATGTTTAAGCTGTCCTACTAATAAAGACTTTGTTTATCCTATGTTTGATTAAAAAAAAAAATCTGATCAAGTTAGATGGATTGAAAATCCTGAACTTCCCATTCCATTGGTTTTGTGGCCCAGCAAGTAGAGGAATGGAATCAGTAATCAGTACCAATGTTTCTACTTACAGCTTGATAGTCATACTCCTATTCCTTTATAAAGACTAATCAGCTGTGGTAAAATCTTTCCTAAGTAAATTTTTTTATTGCTATACAAATCAATAAAATTAATCTTCAGTGAGTGTTAGTGGAAAGCATTTACTAAGTACCCATTTTGTTCCAATACTAGGGTGTTTCAACTCATAAAATTAGCACATGCAACATCTGCTCCTCTGTCATGTAAATGAGGCAAGGGACTGTGAAATGTTAACTGTATAACTGATTGGCATATTGACAAACAGCGAGCAGCGACAGTCCGTATTTGTAAATTGAACAGTCAGTCATGGAGCGCTCTATCACCAAAATAGTGGAGTTAATTGAACATGCTACCTTTGGAGCAAAGTCATGTGTCTTGTATTACTAGTTTAGGAAAATTGTTCTTCTTTGACCTCTCTTTTTTTAGGTTGGTGCTAGTTGTCCTAAAGGGGCTTAAGTAATTCTTAGGCTGCCGTGCATATGGCTGATATCTATACTGAGGGCAAATTAACAAATTAAAAACTGGATGTGTACAGACATTAGAGGTTATATATTTTTCACACAGATTTCACTCAGGATTTAAATATGCTCTAATTGGATGTAATTTTTAAAAATGTGGGAATCCTAGGTGAAAGCTGTATAAATCTTGTATACAAATGGAATACATAAAGCCCTTCATGTTTTACCAGTGCAATTAATTTTATATTATATTATATTCTAATAAAATCAAATTAACTTCAACATTATCATCTTCTAAGCTTTGAATGTAACCCAATTGTTAACCTTAAATGATTGATCATATAGGAAACCTTTTTTTGCCAGGTATGTGACAGATTTAAAGTGTAAGTTCACCTTTTCACAAAAAAGGTCCCTGCTGCACCTACCCTTGTAAATGATTAGCGGTTACTGCCCATGCAGCAGGTTCAGAGGTCTGGGGATAAGAAAGCCCTGCTTTTCTTCCCTGTCTTTCCTTAGGGCTTCCGGGATGGACCAGAGCAATTCTGATTGGTCAAGTGTTGGCAGGTGACCGCTTTGACCAGTCCTGGAAGCCCTAAGGAAAAACTGAAAAGAAGTGCGGTGCTTTTGCTTATGCCCCAGTTGAAGTCTATTAAGATGAAATGCATCAGTTTGGCTTATTGCTTCCAACATTGCTTTTTATTTTTGTGATCACAATTTTATACATATAGATGTATGTTGGTTTTTATCCAAATAAATCCCACCCTTTTGACCTACACCATGTGGAGGCTTTTTCTCTTTTTATATCTTTCTCGATGAGAGTTTTTTGGCCTTTCCATCTGGTCGCCTAATATCAGTGTTCCAGCCTCACGGTTACTTGCACGATTCCCTGAAGTCGTTCTTGGAGCCTCCTGGGTTCTTTGGATCGTTCTGGAAGTCCGCCGATTCTGGCTTTCTTCACTTGATTGACTTGTTGTCACCGACAATCAAGTCCACCACTTCCGGTAAGAGTGCATACCCCTCATTTCCGTTGGAAGATCCCTGATGTTCCATATGCCTGCTTAGGTTACTGTATTCCATTCCTGAGCAACAACCATTTAAGTTGGACTTTATGTGTTCTACTACATGAATATTCCACTTTTGGGACATTTTTTATTTATGTTTCCACTCATTTATATATGCTTTGTTATATTTGAGATTATTTGTTTACTACACGAATATTTAACTTTTGGGAAATGTCTTATTTATGTTTCCACTCATTAAAAGGCACTTTATTGTGCTCTTGCAAAAAGACCCATTTAGGGCAAAAAAAGGCACTTTATTGTGCTCTTGCAAAAAGACCCATTTAGGGCAAAAAAAAAATCGCATTTTATTTTGCTCGTGCAAAATGACCCATTTAGGGCAAAAAATAAATAAATACATTTGCACTTTAATGTACTCTTGCAAAAAGACCCATTTAGGGCAAAAAAATTTTTTGAATAGCATTTTCTACAGTTCTGTAGCTGTGCGATCCAGCGGTTACGTATTGTAGGTGTGTTGTGGTCTTGCAAAAAATAGGATTTTTTACTCACCGTAAAATCCTTTTCTCTGAGTCCATGGACCGACACAGCTTCTCTATTAACAAAGTGGGTATTATCCGTTAATTAGGAGTGACTAGGCAGAAAAACTTGTAAAAAGTGTTGCATCACACCTTCTACAGTACCGCCCAGGGGGCGGACCCTCCGGGTATAACCTCTCAGTCTGCATCTTTGCAGATCAGTTCGTCAAAAAGCAGTACAAACTTAAAAGGAGGGGTGGGTGCTGTGTCGGTCCATGGACTCAGAGAAAAGGATTTTACGGTGAGTAAAAAATCCTATTTACTCTTTCGTCCATGGACCGACACAGCTTCTCTATTGACAAAGTGGGACGTCCCAAAGCAGTGTCAGAGAAAAAACGAGGGGTGGTAACAGCATAAAAATAAACTTCACCCCAAACCAAAACAGCACTCCAACGGAGGAGCTGCAACTCTAAACAGCCGCTTGTAAAACCTTGCGGCCGAAAGAGGCATCCGAAGATGCACCTACATCAATTTTGTAGAATTTTGTGAAAGTGTGAGCGGACGACCAAGTCGCCGCTTTACATAATCGGGAAACGGACGCTTGATGTTGGAAAGCCCAAGAGGCACCTATTGCCCTGGTCGAAAGCGCCGTGACCGGGAAGGGGGGCGCTTGACCCTTTAAGGCGTAAGCCTGTATTACTATCTGTCGCCGATGAGACTGCTTGGCCCTTCTTGGGACCAGCCACCGAAACAAACAGTGAGTCTGACTTCCGGAACCGGGAAGTAGCAGATAGGTATACTCTCAAAGCTCGGACAACGTCCAAGGAATGCAACGCCGATTCCTTAGGATTCGACGGCTGAGGACACAAGGATGGAAGTACAATGTCTTCATTGAGATAAAAAGCCGAAATGACTTTTGAAAGGAAGGCTGTGGCAGGAGCATCATCTTATCCTAGTGGAAAATCAAATAGGGAGCCTTGCAGGACAAGGCTGCCAGCTCAGAGACTCGTCTAACTGACGTAACAGCCACCAAAAAGACCACTTTCTGAGAAAGTGTCAACAGGGGAATATCTCTAATATTCTCAAACGGTGCCTTCTGAAGCACCGAGAGGACCAGGTTCAAGTCCCATGGAAGTAACGGGGGACGGACAGGAGGGGCCACATGTCGAACCCCCTGCACAAATGTACTCACGAGAGAGTAAGCCGCCAGGGGTCGCTGAAAAAAGACAGCCAGGGCAGATATCTGTCCCTTAATCGTACTTAGGGCAAGCCTTTGGTCCACCCCATGCTGTAAAACCAGCAGGATTCTGGAAACCAAATAAGTACGCGGATGCCATTTCATTTCCTCACACATGGAGATGTGGGCCTTCCAAGTGCGGTGATAAACCTTCCTAGAGGACTGTTTCCGAGCACTTCTCATAGTAGAGATTACTGAATCTGACAGGCCCCGGTCTCTCAGTACCTGGTTCTCAATAGCCATGCTGTTAAAGCCAGTGACCGTAAAGCAGGATGGAGTACGGGACCTTGCGATAGCAGGAATTTACGTAGTGGTAGGCGCCAGGGGACCTCTGCTACCAGACGTACTAGATCGGCGTACCAAGGACGCTGAGACCAATCTGGAGCGATTAGGATCATTGGAATTCCCTCTGCTTCCACTCTGCGGAGCAGAAGAGGAAGAAGCCTTAAGGGAGGGAAGGCATAGATTAGCCGATACTGACCCCACGATGCTACCAACGCGTCCGTTGCGTCTGCCCATGGGTCTCTTGACCAGGCCACAAATCTCAATACCTTCCGATTGAGTTGGGAAGCCAGAAGATCTACGTCTGGTGTGCCCCATCTTTGGTAGAGGAGTTGGAACACCTCCGGGTGTAAGGACCATTCTCCCTGGTCCAGCATCTGGCGGCTCAGGTAGTCCGCCTGCCAGTCTTCCACGCCTAGAATGTACACGGCCGATAGTGCCGGTACGCTCTTCTCTGCCCACTTTAGGATGCGAGCAACCTCCGATGCTGCAGCTGAGCTTCTTGTTCCTCCTTGATGATTGACATATGCCACCGCTGTGGCATTGTCTGACTGGATCCTGACTGGACGCACTTGCAGCCTCTGAGACCATTTGAAGAGGCACAGCTTGATCGCACGGATCTCCAGGACATTGATCGGCAGGAGGGCTTCCTCTGGGGTCCAGCGACCTTGCGCCACCTGGACACCCCAGACTCCCCCCCAACCTGTAAGGCTGGCGTCCGTCGTGATCACTATCCAGTAAACCGGAAGAAATGACTTCCCGGCCATTAGAGCCGGTGCTGTCAGCCACCATACCAGGGATCTCCTGACTAGGTGGCTCACTCGGATTTGATAATCCAAAGATGAAGGGCATCTGTTCCATCTGGACAGAACTTCCTTCTGTAACACTCGAGTGTGGTATTGAACATATGGGACCGCCTCGAAGGAGGCTACCATGAGGCCCAACACTCGCATGCAAAAACGGAGTGACGACCAATTCCTGGAAGTCAGCTTGCCGTACTGCAGCCCGGAGGGTCTGCAACTTCTCCACAGGGAGGAATACCTTTGCCTCTGAGGAATCCAGAATCAACCCCAGGTACACTAGGCGTTGAGTGGGCACCAATACTGACTTTTGCGTGTTTAGTATCCAACCACAGTCTCGAAGAGTCTGACAGGTAATGGACACGCTTACCTCTAATTCTGAGCTTGAAGGGGCCTTCAGCAGAAGGTCGTCCAAGTAGCCTGTGATAGCGATACCCCGCTGTCTTAGAAGTGCCAGAATCGGAGCGAGCACCTTGGTGAACGTCCTGGGTGCTGAGGCAAGGCCCAACGGGAGGGCCACAAACTGGTAGTGGTCCTTCCCGATAGCAAATCGCAGAAACCTCTGGTGTCTGGAGTATATGGGGACATGCAGGTATGCGTCCTTGATGTCCAAGGAGGCCAGAAGGTCCCCCGGATGGAGAGCCGTGACTACAGATCGAACCGACTCCATCCGAAATCTTTGTACCTTCACAAAGCAATTGAGGGCTCTGAGATCCAAGCTTGGACGAACCCCCTCCTTCTTCGGCACAAAGAACAGATTTGAGTAAAAACCCCGTTCCAGTTCTGGAACTGGAATAACTACCCCGCGTTCCAGTAGACCCTGGACCGCCCTATACAGGGCCTCCCGACGGGTCGGTAGTAGCTGGAGATTGGAGGTGTTGAATCTGTCCGGTGGACAAGAGAGAAACTCTGTCTTGTAGCCTGAGGAGATTACTTCGCAAACCCACCTGTCGGAGATTAGAGCTGTCCACTGAGTCGCGAATTTGTGAAGACGTCCCCCCACCCGAGAGCTGGGTGGGGGTGGACCTTCATGCGGACGCAAATTTGTCCGCAGGCTTATTGGGTATGCGGGACCAAGGACGCTTTTGTCCTTGGGCAGGCGCTTTATCGGCCTGGGGTCTTTTCCCTGTCGCCCTAGAGGGACGAAAAAAACGCTTGCGTGCAGTAAAGGAGGGCCCTTGCCCCTTGGCGTGGCCCCTTACCCTTGCTAATTTGGGGAAGCAAAGTGCTTTTACTTCCTGTGGCATCCTTGATGATGTCATCCAGAGAAGCCCCAAAAAGTCTGTCGCCCTTAAAAGGCAGATCCAACAGGGCTTTCTTGGAAGTCTGGTCCGCAGACCAGCCTTTTAGCCAGATCAGGCGGCGTATTGCTACTGCATAAACCGAAGTTTTAGACAGTAGGGGAATAGTATTTATGTCTGACTCGCAGACAAACCTAAGGCCCTGGACCAACTGGTCGGCCAATGTTATCTCATCAGGAGGAGCATCTCGCTCCTTAACCCCTGGAGTAGCAATCTTGCCCATTCAGTAAGTGTGTGAGACACTAGGGCCCCCGCCAATGCCGGGCGTACTGCCGAGCCTACCACTGAGTATAGGTAGCAAGCGAGTGCTTCAGCCTTCTTATCCACAGGGTCCTTGAAAACAGGAGCCCCTTCTACAGGAATTGTGGTGGCTCTATTAAGTCTGGACACCGGAGGGTCCACTATAGGGGGAGAGGTCCATTTCTTCAGAAAACTCTCCTCAAAGGGGTACCGTACCGCAAACCTCTTTGGGGCTGTAAAGACCCTCACTGGGTTCTCCCATTCCTTGTATAAGAGTTTATCAAAAGACACACAAGGGAACACCTTAGCAGTGCGGGCAGGTCTATGAAACCCAAGTGGACCGGAGTCTCTGCTGCTTCTGCAGTATTTTCCAACTTTAGCATATCCCGCACTGCAGTAATAAGGTCAGATACCAAAGCCGTCTTGCGTACTGACCTGGACTTGGAGTCATCCTCACTGTCCGGTCACGGTCTGCAGTCTCTGATGCGTCAGAATCTGGGCCCTGAGCCGTAGCTGGACCTGGTTCTGCATCAGAATTATCCCCAGAAGCTTGCAGGGGATGGGGCGTTTACTACCCCCTGTATTCCCGTGTGCTGCTTCCACCCTGGCAGCAAACGCCTCTAGGATTGCCGTCATAGCGTTCATAGACACCTCAGGGGCACCAGCTGCTAAATCTGGTGTTTCAGGGGAGAAGACATCTGGCTCAGATGCCATGCTGACCACATGCTGACACTCACAGGGCTCCAGGCAAGATATCAATAGGCCACCCTCCTGTGCTGCAGAGAGGCTGGGTCACCCAGAGGACTCACCACCCTGGATAGGTACTGCTATGCTGCCGTGTGCTGCGCCTGTGATGCTGTCCCTCTGCTGCTGTGTAAGTCTGCTTCTTTTATCAGCATTTCCTGTGTGAATTTTCGCACCAGTGTAATGCACCCTAGAGGCCGGAGGCTCTCACAAAATGGTTGCCAAAAACGTCTGTATGGAAGATAATGTGGGCTCTAAGAAAATGGCCGCCGACCGAAGATAGAGGTCAAGCAGCCATAGCCCACAAAAAGATGGCCGCCGAACGGCAATATATGCATACAGGGTGGACAAACATGGCCACCGATCAGCTGATAGGGGCCAGTGGGTGTGGCCGTACCACAGGAAGATGGCCACTGGGCAGTCACAAGAGGCCGAACTCGGCATGGACCACCTCAAAATGGCCGCCGACAGCATGGAGGAGGAAGCACACAAACACAGGTAAGCAGAAATGACATTTCTTTTAAATGTTAGTTACAGCCAGCCCCGCTCCAGTGGAACCCCCTAGGTGACCCCCAGCACCCAGCAACCTTTAGCTAGAAGCCCAGGGAGGAGGGGAAAGGCAGGGAGAGAGGGAAGAAAGGGGCCACAACCACTTACTTGATCTCTCCAGGAATGTCCAGCTAAATCACCCAGCCGAGGCAGGGGAGTTTTACTTACCTATCCTGCATGTATTATGCTGGAAGACATTCCAAACAGGTCATCGTCCGCGCACGGAAGGTGACAGTTGGCCAGGCATGCTGTGATTGGACCCAAAAGGGACGATCATATGTATGCCCTGGAGCGTGACGCTCACCGGACAGGCTGCTGCGACTCGGCCGTAAGGTCAGCCGAAGCTGAGCGGTCCGATGCAAGCCTTGGAGCGTAAGCTCACCGGCCAGGCTGCTGCGACTCGGCCATAAGGTCAGCCGAAGCTGAGCGGTCCGATGCAAGCCTTGGAGCGTAAGCTCACGGCCAGGCTGCTGCGACTCGGCCGTAAGGTCAGCCGAAGCTGAGCGGTCCGATGCAGGCCCTGGAGCGTAGGCTCACCGGCCACCCGTGGAGCGACGGGCATGTCGTGGAAAACCCAGCGCGTAGCTAGGGTCGGCACACGCTCGATGGCCGAAACTGGGGAGACTACAAGGATCGAGGATCAAGCCTGTCACCCAGTCGGCAGTTGATCGAAGATCGCAGGAAACAAAAATGTAGCAAAAAAATATATATCTTTTTCCCCCGGACCAATGGGCCCGAAGGGAGCCATGTCCTACTCCTTGCTAGACAGAAAAAAACTGATCTGCAAAGATGCAGACTGAGAGGTTATACCCGGAGGGTCCGCCCCCTGGGCGGTACTGTAGAAGGTGTGATGCAACACTTTTTACAAGTTTTTCTGCCTAGTCACTCCTAATTAACGGATAATACCCACTTTGTCATTAGAGAAGCTGTGTCGGTCCATGGACGAAAGAGTAAGCCCCATTTAGGGCCAAAAAAAATATTTTACAGTGTGTTATACATATCTGGAGGTGTGTGAAATAACCAATTTCTATATATTTTTCTTCTACTGTGCTATCCTAAAAAAAAATAAAAAAATTTAATAGCATTTTCTGCAGTTCTATAGCTGTGTGATCCAGTGGTTACATACTGTGGGTGTGTTGTGGTCTTGCAAAAAGCCCCATTTAGGGCCAAAAAATTTTTTTGCAGTGTGTTATACATATCTGGAGGTGTGTGAAATAACCAATTTCTATATATTTTTCTTCTACTGTGCTATCCTAAAAAAACAAAATTTTTTTTGAATAGCATTTTCTGCAGTTCTGTAGCTGTGCGATCCAGCGGTTACGTACTGTGGGTGTGTTGTGGTCTTGCAAAAAGCCCCATTTAGGGCCACAAAAATTATTTTGCAGTGTGTTATGCATATCTGGAGGTGTGTGAAATAAACAATTTCTATATATTTTTCTTCTACTGTGCTATTTAAAAAAAGCAACATTTTTTTAATATTTCTGCAGTTCTGTAGCTGTGCGATCCAGCGGTTACGTACTGTGGGTGTGTTGTGGTCTTGCAAAAAGCCCCATTTAGGGCCACAAAAAATATTTTGCAGTGTGTTATACATATCTGGAGGTGTGTGAAATAAACAATTTCTATATATTTTTCTTCTACTGTGCTATCCTAAAAAAACATTTTTTTTTTTAAATCATGCAGCAGTCTCTTCTGTTTTTCGATGACTCTGTTAGCAGGGTTTCCCAGGGCCATCCACCTAGCCCTGCCCCAGAAGTGGAAGAGATTGAGTGCACCGATGCCCAACCACTTATGTTTTATGATGAGTACATGGGAGGACCATCGCAGCACATCTCTGATTTTTGTAGCGCACAGATCCTTTCCCCCTTTCCCCCTTACCTGCCTTTATGTTGTTGGCTCCTCTCAGGAGGGAGAAAGGCACACCGCACTACCAGCCCGTACCCTCCTATATAAAGAGGTTGAGCGGTGTACTTGACGGTCCGTGTCCACAGCCGGAGTCAAAACTCCTCCAGAGAATGATTCTCACCTCTACTGTAGGTAGAGGCAAGTCCTTGAATTCCCAGTAAAGTCAATGTCCACACCAGCTGAAACTCCAACTCTTATTCTCTCATGGCAAAATAAACTGTACTCGGATAGAAAAGGTTAGAGCAAAGAAACAGGACAGCTTAAGGTGTGGAGGAGGTCCAGGCACAAACGTAGCACATTCACTTCACTGCTTAGGTTTCTCAAACAGTTTTAGGCGCACGGTCTCTGCCACAGACCTTGAGGTTGGTCTCTGCCACAGACCGGGTGTACAAGGCCCCTGCCACGGACCTGGAGAACTTTGGTCTCTGCCACAGACCAGGGTGTATAAGGCCCCTGCCACGGGCCGGGTGAATAATCTGATACAGTCAAGATGACCTTGAGCTTCTCCTTCTACAAACCTAGCCCATATCAAGGGGAAGACATCTCTCCAGGGAGTCAACAGACCCTTCCTTCACCGTGACTCCCGCATCGGTCCATCAGAATGATCCTCCCTTCCCTAGAACAGGGTCCCCTACATGAGGCGGCACCCTAAGACTCCTCGACCCTTAGCGGACTCCAGATGAAGGCTCTGGACTCCAGGCTTTACTTCCGCCCCTAGGCCTCCATACCAAGGGCAGCAGGAACTCCAGGATAGTACCTCACCCCGGGCTAAAGGATGGAACAGGAACACGTGCACCCAGGCCGAAGGCACCTGGGCGCGGACTCCACTGGACATCAGCCCCCAGGCCAAAGGTCTGCCCCTTTTATATACTCTCCCGGCATGCACAGCAGGTTCCCCGCCCCGCTGTACTACTACCAAGAGGGGACACAAAAGGCACAGCACTGTATCGGCGGTTCAACCTTAGCCTACCATGGCAGCGCCACCTGTAGGCCGCAGGGAACTGCACACCAATACTGTCCCCCGAGGACAAAATGGTCCATGAATCCTACAGAATTAGGGTGTTTGAGCCTATTTACCACTCAAACACTTCCCTTAAATTTAGCACTCCGCTACATTTTTATTTCAAAGTATTTTATTTTCCCACTAGCTTATCCATTAAATTGAATAATTTTTTACAGAAAGGGCGTATTCTGGGGCATTCCCACCATATGTGTGGCATCGTGCCGTTGAGTTTCTGAGGTTCTTAATGACTTCCTGTACCTCTTCTGCTGAGAAGGGGGCCTCCAGCATATTATTTTTATTTTTTATTTTTTTTATGTTATTTTAAGTTAGTCCCCATTTGTTTGCAGAGCACTTGCCATGCTCTTAACAACATTTTGCTGCCATTTGCAGCCCTCTAGCCCTTTCCATAACTTTTTTAGAGCCTTTTTAGTCCTCAGAAGTTCGGGTCCCCATTGACTTCAATGGGGTTCGGGGTCAAGTTCGGTCCCAAACCCGAACTTTTTTCCGAAGTTCAGCCGAACCCGTCAAACCCGAACATCCAGGTGTCCGCTCAACTCTAAATACCACCAAAAGAAACCTTTAAAAAAAACAAATTTAAATTATAAAAATGTCATATGGGTAAGGTGTTGCATGACCGCACAATTGTCACTCATAGTGCAACAGCACTAAAAGCTGAAAATTGGCCAGGGCAGGAAGGGTGTGAAAGTGGTCAGTATTGAAGTGGTTAAGCATCCCTAACAATCATTATGCAGTGTGAGGTATATAGAAAGACTGACTCTGAGCATAGCATACATTGTAGATATTTTCCTAGCATGTAGCTGGCCAAATGTTTTCACTTTTTTCTTACAGTATTTAGAATGAAAGTTGGAAGCACCTACTTTGGTGAAAAGTAACCCTTTCAGTGTTGTAATATTCAATCACATTTGCCCATATATAGCTGACAGTTAAAGGGGTTGTAAAGGTGCATGTTTTTTCACCTTAATGCATTCTATGCATTAAGGTGAAAAAACAAAAAACATCAGAGGATTAGCGGCCCCCCAGCCCCCCCCCCCCTGTTTACTTACCTGGCCCCTCGAAAGTCCCACACCGTGAATGCGCTGGCTTCTCGGCCGGGCTTCTCCGCTCATTCATTGGTTGATTGATAGCAGCGCAGACATTGGCTCCCGCTGCTGTCAATCAAATCAATGACGCGGTGCGCCGGGGGGCGGGGCCAAGTGATGCAGTCGGCAGCTATAGCTAACCCCCTTGGGAGAGAGCTTCCCATGAAAGGGGTTAGCTGATGCGGGGAGGAGCCGAGACAGCCGTTGAGGGACCCCAGAAGACCAGAATCAGGGCCACTCTGTGCAAAACGAGGTGCACAGTGGAGGTAAGTATGACATGTTTGTTATTTAAAAAAAAAAAATGGGAACCTTTAGTGTCCCTTTAATACTGTATAAAAAGATTCTCAAGCAATACAGAAAAGGCTGCGACCATAAGAATTATAAGGAATCCCAGTGTACTTAAGTTTAAAGAAAATTCATGATACTTACATGATAAAGCTGTTGGGATCTAATGATGGGTAAATATGTTTTTGGCCTAATACTAAAATATCCTTTACAGTATATGTTTGTTGTAATGAGTGGTGCGTAGGAGCCTTTCTAAAAGTGCATCTCATACCTCAGTGCTATGTTAACTACAAATAAGGAGGAGTATAATTAGGTAATAAAACATAGTTGTTAAAGTTGTAAATGTTTATAGGAAAACAGTACATCTTTAAGAAAGGGGTTTTAATTAATCAGGGAAATGTCAATGCCACATCAGAGAGTGCTTGTAAATCTCTCGCTAAATGCACAATCAGGAGTTCATTGTCCAATAATCATCCCCTTATAGTTCTATATTTGTGGTGGGCAGCAAAGCACAGATGTTATCAGGAGGGTATAACTGTGCAGGTACCTAACCTTTCATAACTAATATTGCAGAGGCTGGACTATTTGGTTTATCAAATGCATTATTTTATGAAGTGGAGGCATTATCGTATGCCTGGCATGTACACTGGGGAGGAAGTCCATTGTATATGAACCAATGTTTGTTAGTGAATTCTAGGGATGAGCTTCGTGTTCGAGTCGAACATACGTTCGACTCGAACATCGGCTGTTCGATCGTTCGACGAAGATCGAACGATTTGGGCCGTTCGCACCAAATTCGAGTGACGCGAACGGCCCACAATGCACTACGCCATCGCAGTGTCATCCAGGCGCTGTGATTGGCCAAGCATGCACTGTGACCCCGCATGCTTGGCCAATCACAGCGCCGGCAGCGAGGAGAGCAATGATTGGCCACAGGCAGGATGCCTGTGGCCAATTATTGCTGAGGGTGTTTAGTACACGCCCCACACTATAAAAGGCCGCCAGCACGGCGGCCTAGTGTAGTGTGTTCCGGAGCAGGGAAAGACAAGCATAGGCAGGGACAGTGACATTTATTTATTTCTTGCTTAACCTGGATTCCTTTAGTTTAGGGAAAGAGAAGGATAGGTAGGGAGAGTGTCAGTGTGTTTTACTGTGCGAGTCCTTGTTTCTAGGGACAAAGAAGGAAAGTGAGGGGATTTCTCCTTGTGCTATAGTGTGCTTTAAAAAAACATTTTTTCTAGGGACAGAAAACTGTAGGTAGGGAGAGTGTCAGTTTCTTTCACTGTGCCAGTCCTTGTTTCTAGGGACAAAGAAGGAAAGTGAGGGGAATTCTCCTTGTGCTATAGTGTGCTTTAAAAAAAAAAAAATTCTAGGGACAGAAAACTGTAGGTAGGGAGAGTGTCAGTTTCTTTCACTGTGCCAGTCCTTGTTTCTAGGGACAAAGAAGGAAAGTGAGGGGAATTCTCCTTGTGCTATAGTGTGCTTTAAAAAAACATTTTTTCTAGGGACAGAAAACTGTAGGTAGGGAGAGTGTCAGTTTCTTTCACTGTGCCAGTCCTTGTTTCTAGGGACAAAGAAGGAAAGTGAGGGGAATTCTCCTTGTGCTATAGTGTGCTTTAAAAAAACATTTTTTCTAGGGACAGAAAACTGTAGGTAGGGAGAGTGTCAGTTTCTTTCACTGTGCCAGTCCTTGTTTCTAGGGACAAAGAAGGAAAGTGAGGGGAATTCTCCTTGTGCTATAGTGTGCTTTAAAAAAAAAAAAATTCTAGGGACAGAAAACTGTAGGTAGGGAGAGTGTCAGTTTCTTTCACTGTGCCAGTCCTTGTTTCTAGGGACAAAGAAGGAAAGTGAGGGGAATTCTCCTTGTGCTATAGTGTGCTTTAAAAAACATTTTTTCTAGGGACAGAAAACTGTAGGTAGGGAGAGTGTCAGTTTCTTTCACTGTGCCAGTCCTTGTTTCTAGGGACAAAGAAGGAAAGTGAGGGGAATTCTCCTTGTGCTATAGTGTGCTTTAAAAAAACATTTTTTCTAGGGACAGAAAACTGTAGGTAGGGAGAGTGTCAGTTTCTTTCACTGTGCCAGTCCTTGTTTCTAGGGACAAAGAAGGAAAGTGAGGGGAATTCTCCTTGTGCTATAGTGTGCTTTAAAAAAACATTTTTTCTAGGGACAGAAAACTGTAGGTAGGGAGAGTGTCAGTTTCTTTCACTGTGCCAGTCCTTGTTTCTAGGGACAAAGAAGGAAAGTGAGGGGAATTCTCCTTGTGCTATAGTGTGCTTTAAAAAAACATTTTTTCTAAGGACAGAAAACTGTAGGTAGGGAGAGTGTCAGTTTCTTTCACTGTGCCAGTCCTTGTTTCTAGGGACAAAGAAGGAAAGTGAGGGGAATTCTCCTTGTGCTATAGTGTGCTTTAAAAAAACATTTTTTCTAGGGACAGAAAACTGTAGGTAGGGAGAGTGTCAGTTTCTTTCACTGTGCCAGTCCTTGTTTCTAGGGACAAAGAAGGAAAGTGAGGGGAATTCTCCTTGTGCTATAGTGTGCTTTAAAAAAACATTTTTTCTAGGGACAGAAAACTGTAGGTAGGGAGAGTGTCAGTTTCTTTCACTGTGCCAGTCCTTGTTTCTAGGGACAAAGAAGGAGAGTGAGGGGAATTCTCCTTGTGCTATAGTGTGCTTTAAAAAAACATTTTTTCTAGGGACAGAAAACTGTAGGTAGGGAGAGTGTCAGTTTCTTTCACTGTGCCAGTCCTTGTTTCTAGGGACAAAGAAGGAAAGTGAGGGGAATTCTCCTTGTGCTATAGTGTGCTTTAAAAAAACATTTTTTCTAGGGACAGAAAACTGTAGGTAGGGAGAGTGTCAGTTTCTTTCACTGTGCCAGTCCTTGTTTCTAGGGACAAAGAAGGAAAGTGAGGGGAATTCTCCTTGTGCTATAGTGTGCTTTAAAAAAACATTTTTTCTAGGGACAGAAAACTGTAGGTAGGGAGAGTGTCAGTTTCTTTCACTGTGCCAGTCCTTGTTTCTAGGGACAAAGAAGGAAAGTGAGGGGAATTCTCCTTGTGCTATAGTGTGCTTTAAAAAAACATTTTTTCTAGGGACAGAAAACTGTAGGTAGGGAGAGTGTCAGTTTCTTTCACTGTGCCAGTCCTTGTTTCTAGGGACAAAGAAGGAAAGTGAGGGGAATTCTCCTTGTGCTATAGTGTGCTTTAAAAAAACATTTTTTCTAGGGACAGAAAACTGTAGGTAGGGAGAGTGTCAGTTTCTTTCACTGTGCCAGTCCTTGTTTCTAGGGACAAAGAAGGAAAGTGAGGGGAATTCTCCTTGTGCTATAGTGTGCTTTAAAAAAACATTTTTTCTAGGGACAGAAAACTGTAGGTAGGGAGAGTGTCAGTTTCTTTCACTGTGCCAGTCCTTGTTTCTAGGGACAAAGAAGGAAAGTGAGGGGAATTCTCCTTGTGCTATAGTGTGCTTTAAAAAAAAAAAAATTCTAGGGACAGAAAACTGTAGGTAGGGAGAGTGTCAGTTTCTTTCACTGTGCCAGTCCTTGTTTCTAGGGACAAAGAAGGAAAGTGAGGGGAATTCTCCTTGTGCTATAGTGTGCTTTAAAAAAACATTTTTTCTAGGGACAGAAAACTGTAGGTAGGGAGAGTGTCAGTTTCTTTCACTGTGCCAGTCCTTGTTTCTAGGGACAAAGAAGGAAAGTGAGGGGAATTCTCCTTGTGCTATAGTGTGCTTTAAAAAAACATTTTTTCTAGGGACAGAAAACTGTAGGTAGGGAGAGTGTCAGTTTCTTTCACTGTGCCAGTCCTTGTTTCTAGGGACAAAGAAGGAAAGTGAGGGGAATTCTCCTTGTGCTATAGTGTGCTTTAAAAAAACATTTTTTCTAGGGACAGAAAACTGTAGGTAGGGAGAGTGTCAGTTTCTTTCACTGTGCCAGTCCTTGTTTCTAGGGACAAAGAAGGAAAGTGAGGGGAATTCTCCTTGTGCTATAGTGTGCTTTAAAAAAACATTTTTTCTAGGGACAGAAAACTGTAGGTAGGGAGAGTGTCAGTTTCTTTCACTGTGCCAGTCCTTGTTTCTAGGGACAAAGAAGGAAAGTGAGGGGAATTCTCCTTGTGCTATAGTGTGCTTTAAAAAAACATTTTTTCTAGGGACAGAAAACTGTAGGTAGGGAGAGTGTCAGTTTCTTTCACTGTGCCAGTCCTTGTTTCTAGGGACAAAGAAGGAAAGTGAGGGGAATTCTCCTTGTGCTATAGTGTGCTTTAAAAAAACATTTTTTCTAGGGACAGAAAACTGTAGGTAGGGAGAGTGTCAGTTTCTTTCACTGTGCCAGTCCTTGTTTCTAGGGACAAAGAAGGAAAGTGAGGGGAATTCTCCTTGTGCTATAGTGTGCTTTAAAAAAACATTTTTTCTAGGGACAGAAAACTGTAGGTAGGGAGAGTGTCAGTTTCTTTCACTGTGCCAGTCCTTGTTTCTAGGGACAAAGAAGGAAAGTGAGGGGAATTCTCCTTGTGCTATAGTGTGCCAAAGCATTCCTCATCAACCATCTTTGAAATCCTTGTTTTTTGGACAGTCAGGGAAATTGTCGTTGTGCTATTCTGTGCAAAAGCAATCATCCTCAACCATATTTAGAAATCCTTAAGTAAAGGGACAGAGAAGGACACCTGAAGGTAGCCCTTATTGCTTTTTTCCCATCTCCCTGCAGGCCATCTATTAGAATGTCTGGAAGGCAAACAAGGAGAGGCAGACAGTCAGGAGGCAATAAAAGAGGGCAAGCAGGCTCTGTGTCTGGGGGCAACAGTGCTGGTCGTGGACGCGGTGCATTGTCATCAGCACATGGCCATGGGACACGCTTGTCCTTCTTTTCGGCAGCTGGACATGTTGAGCCACATCATGCCGAAGACTTGGTAGAGTGGATGACCAAGCCCTCCTCCTCCTCCTCATCCTCTCTCACCCAGGCTCAGGGTACTGGCAAAGCAGCTGCCAAAGCGTCCTCTTCCCTGGTATCAATGTCAGACTCATCATCAGTCACTCCTTCCCTAGACCCACCATGTCCTCCTCCTGAGGAGTCCCCCGAACTGTTTGAGCACAGTGTTGGGTACATGCTCCAGGAGGATGCCCAGCGTTTCGAAGGGTCTGATGATGAAACCCAGCTACAGGAAGGCAGTAGCGTGAGAGCAGACAGAGGGGATGCTCAAGAAGGACACCAATCTGGCAGTCATGTTCCAGCAGCTGCAGCATACTGCCAGATTGGCTCCAGTGATGAGGAGGGAGGGGATGATGAGGTCACTGACTCCACGTGGGTGCCTAATAGGAGAGAGGAGGAGGAGGAGGATGAGGAGGAGGCACATCTCCAACGAGGCAGGATGCCCTTTGGTGGCCAGCGTAAGGGCAGTACACCGACGGAATCACACCGCAGAGCTCCGCCTGTGCAGGGCGCAGCCTCTGCCCGTCATTCAAAAAGTTCCTTGGTGTGGGCCTTTTTTGAGGCTAGTGCATCAGATCGCACAGCTGCTGTTTGCAACATATGTCTCAAGCGTATATCGCGTGGCCAAAACATCAGCCGCTTGGGTACCACATGCCTGACCAGACATATGTTGACCTGCCATGCAGCTCGTTGGCAAGCCTACCTCAAAGACCCACACCAAAGAACAAAGCGGACCTCTCCTTGCACCGCATCAGCTGGGATCTCCAACCCCACTATAACTTCAGTCCTCTCTGAAACATGCACTGAGAGGAATGAAGGTGTAGAATTAGGTGTGTCACAGCCAAGTACTTGCGGCCACTCTGCTAGCAGTACACCGACGTCCGATTCTAGCAGGCAAATTTCCCTGCCCCAGCTGCTGGACCGTCGAAAGAAGTTCACTCCCAGCCATCCACATGCCCAGCGGTTGAATGCTAGCTTGGCTAAATTGCTAGCGCTTCAACTGCTGCCTTTTCAGTTGGTAGACTCGGCCCCCTTCCGTGAGTTTGTGCAATGTGCGGTTCCTCAGTGGCAGGTTCCCAAACGCCACTTTTTCTCACGGAAGGCTATTCCGGCTCTCTACCGGCATGTGGAAGGCAATGTCTTGGCCTCGCTGGACAGGGCGGTCAGCGGTAAGGTGCATATTACCGCTGACTCATGGTCCAGCAGGCATGGACAGGGACGTTACCTTTCTTTCACGGCCCATTGGGTCACTCTTTTGGCAGCTGGGAAGGATGCAGGACAAGGTGCAGTAGTGTTGGAGGTTGTTCCACCGCCACGCCTCCAAAATGCTACTACTGGTTGTGACACACCTCTCTCCTCCACCCCCTCCTCTTCTTCTTCCTCCATGGCCTCTTCCTGTGGTTTGTCCTATGAACCAGCGGTGCTCCGTAGCCGTTCACGGGGCTACGCAAGTACGCAGGCAAAAAGATGCCATGCCGTGCTTGCGCTGGTGTGTTTGGGGGACAGAAGCCACACTGGGGCAGAGGTCCTGTCTGCTCTGCAGGGCCAGGCCGAGAGGTGGTTGACGCCACGCCAGCTTAAGCCAGGAATGGTGGTTTGCGACAATGGCACCAACCTCCTCTCCGCCCTCCGACAGGGACAACTGACCCATGTGCCCTGTGTGGCTCACGTCCTTAACCTGGTGGTGCAGCGGTTCTTGGGCAGGTACCCGGGCTTACAGGATGTCCTGAGGCAGGCCAGGAAAGTCTGTGTGCATTTCCGCAGATCTTATAATGCCAGTGCTCGCCTGGCTGAGCTGCAAAAGGAGTTGAACCTGCCCAAGAACCGCCTTATATGTGACATGCCCACCAGGTGGAACTCAACGTTGGCCATGCTGCAGCGGCTGCACACGCAGCAGAGGGCCATCAATGAGTACCTGTGCGACTACGGCACCAGGACAGGGTCAGGGGAGCTTGGTTTTTTTTCTCCACGCCAGTGGGGCATGATCAGGGATGCATGCACTGTCCTGGCACCATTTGAGGAGGCCACGAGGATGGTGAGCAGTGACAGTGCATGCATCAGTGACACTGTACCTCTTGTCCACCTGTTGGAGCACACGCTGCGTGGAATAATGGACAGGGCACTTGAGGCAGAACAGAGGCAGGAAGAGGAGGACTTCCTTGCCTCTCAAGGCCCCCTTTACCCAGACAGTGTTCCTTCTGTCCCACCCATCGCACAGGAAGAGGAAGAGGAGGAGGAGGAGGATTGTGTCAGCATGGAGGTGGAGGCTGGCACTCAGCATCATCAGCAGCAGTCTTTTAGGGATGATTTACAGTCCCAAGAAACCAGTGGACTTGTACGTGGCTGGGAGGAGGTGGCTGCGGATCATGTCGTCCTTAGTGACCCAGAGGACTCCGGAGCGAATGCCTCAGCAAACCTACGCTGCATGGCCTCCCTGATCCTGCAAAGTCTGCGGAAGGATCCTCGTATTCTTCGGATCAAGGAGAGGGACCATTACTGGCTGGCCTCTCTCCTTGATCCACGGTACAAGGGTAAGGTTGCGGACCTTATGTTACCTTCGCAGAGGGAGCAGAGGATGAGACAACTCCGGGAGGCCTTGCAGAAAGGTCTGTGCAACGCGTTCCCAGAGACTGGGAGGTTACAAACTCCTGGTCCTGGACAACGAGTTGCTGAGGCTTCGGCCAGTCAAAGAAGGAGCGGTGGGGAAGGTGGCCGTCTGACCGATGCGTTCAGACAATTCTTTAGTCCGCAGCCCCAAAGTATGATCGGTTCCAGCAACCATCGCCAGCGTCTGATAAACATGGTGCAGGAATATCTAGGGGCAAGGTCAGACTTGGACACCTTCCCCACCGAAAATCCTCTGGCTTACTGGGTCTTGAGGATGGATCACTGGCCAGAGCTTGCACAGTATGCAATTGAGCTACTGGCCTGTCCTGCATCCAGCGTTCTTTCGGAACGCACATTCAGTGCTTCTGGAGGATTTGTCACGGATCACAGGGTGCGCCTGTCCACCGACTCGGTTGATCGACTGACTTTCATCAAGATGAACCAGTCTTGGATCACCACCAGCTACCACACACCTGATGCTGATATAACAGACTAATTGATTTTAACATGTCACATCCCTTCAAGACTGATGCTGATGCTGAGTGCCTGTGCTGTTATGTTGACTGGCTATCCTCCTCCTCCGAGTCCTCAATGATACGATTGATGATGATAGCTTGGAAGATCATTTTTGTTTATGGGTGCCGCCACCAGTGGCTAAGGCCCAATTTTTCAGCCCCTGTTTTACAGGGGCGTGTAATTACAATTTTTTTAGCAATAATTTGCCATAGGGCTCATTGCTGTGCTCCAAGTACAGTATCTGTGAGGGGTTGGAGTGTTGTGGCACCAGTGCCTAAGGCCCAATTTTTCAGCCCCTGTTTAACAGGGGCGTGTCATTACAATTTTTGAAGCAATACTTTGCAACAGGGCTCATTGCTGTGCTCCAAGTACAGTATCTGTGAGGGGTTGTAGTGTTGTGCCACCAGTGCCTAAGGCCCAATTTTTCAGCCCCTGTTTAACAGGGGCGCGTCATTACAATTTTTGAAGCAATACTTTGCAACAGGGCTCATTGCTGTGCTCCAAGTACAGTATCTGTGAGGGGTTGTAGTGTTGTGCCACCAGTGCCTAAGGCCCAATTTTTCAGCCCCTGTTCAACAGGGGCATGCAATTACAATTCTTGATGTAATAATTCACAGCAGGGCCCATTGCTGCACCCACCAAGAGTAACTCTGAGGGCTTACAGTGTTGTGGCAACGCCGCCACCACCACCACCACGAAAGGCCCAATTTTTCAGCCCCTGTTCAAAAGGGGCATGTAATTACAATTCTTGATCTAATAATTCACAGCAGGGCCCATTGCTGCACCCACCAAGAGTAACTCTGAGGGCTTACAGTGTTGTGGCAACGCCACCACCACCACCACCACGAAAGGCCCAATTTTTCAGCCCCTGTTCAACAGGGGCATGCAATTACAATTCTTGATGTAATAATTCACAGCAGGGCCCATTGCTGCACCCACCAAGAGTAACTCTGAGGGCTTACAGTGTTGTGGCAACGCCACCACCACCACCACCACGAAAGGCCCAATTTTTCAGCCCCTGTTCAAAAGGGGCATGTAATTACAATTCTTGATCTAATAATTCACAGCAGGGCCCATTGCTGCACCCACCAAGAGTAACTCTGAGGGCTTACAGTGTTGTGGCAACGCCACCACCACCACCACCACGAAAGGCCCAATTTTTCAGCCCCTGTTCAAAAGGGGCATGTAATTACAATTCTTGATCTAATAATTCACAGCAGGGCCCATTCCTGCACCCACCAAGAGTAACTCTGAGGGCTTACAGTGTTGTGGCAACACCACCACCACCACCACCACCACGAAAGGCCCAATTTTTCAGCCCCTGTTCAACAGGGGCATGCAATTACAATTCTTGATCTAATAATTCACAGCAGGGCCCATTGCTGCACCCACCAAGAGTAACTGTCAGGGCTTACAGTGTTGTGGCACCAGCACCACCATCAAAGCCCCAATTTTTACTACCACTGTTCAACAATTATATGTAATTAAAATTCCTGATATAATAGTTGACAGCAGGGCGTTCCAGCACCAACCAAGAGTAACTGTGAGTGCTTACAGTGTTGTGCCAACACCAACAACTAAGGGGCCTATTTCTGCAGCGTATATACGGCAGGTCCCTACTTTCAAACATCCAACTTACAAACGACTCCTACTTGCAAACGCAAGAAGACAACAGGAAGTGAGAGGAAATCTACCCCTAGGAAGGAAAATTCTCTCCTGTAAGAATAAATATGGGAGAAAGGTGTCTCCTCTGTACTGATGCTTTATCAGCAATCCTTGTTTCAAGAAAAACACCACATTTCAAAAACAGTTGACATTGGGACGGAAAGTGAGGTGAAATGTTCTGAACAGGGGCACAGACAGCAAAACAAATGTTACAGGGGTGATAACCCTTACCTATGTTTTCCAAAAAGTTTAAAAATAGATTTTTGGGCTGGAGCTACACTTCAACAATGTACCTGTTCAAAATTACAAACAGATTCTACATAAGAACAAACCTACAGTCCCTGTCTTGTATGCACCGCCTGTATACGGCTGTTCAGAGTATATAGGGCCTTTTTTATTTTATGTGCGGGGTTCCCCTTAATATCCATACAAGACCCAAAGGGGCTGGTAATGGGCTGGGGTAGGGGGGGGGTCATGGGGTAGCTATGCCATTTTTCTTAAAGATTTTCATCCATATTACCGGGACCAGACATTACATTAAAGCCGCAAGCAGTTTTAAATGGCTTTTTTTTCCTTTAGAAGTGTCATTTTGTGCAGGGACAGTTCTAAACACGGGAAACACGTGGCACTTCACAGGCATACTTTAGACACCCCCCAGGTACGATATTTAAAGGAATATTTGACTTTTTTTTTTTCACTTTATGCATCATTAAAATGACTGCTCCCGAAAAACGACCGTTTTTAAAACTTCTTTTTGCATTGATACATGTCCCCTGGTGCAGAACCCGGGTTCCCAAACCCTTTTTAGGACAATAACATGCATAATAGTTGTTATAATTAGCACTTTAGAATTCGAACGTTCGCATCCATTGTATTTAATAGGGTTCTAATGTTCGTACGAACTTTCGGTCCGTTCGCGGGTTCTGGTGCGAACCGAACCCGGGGGTGTTCGGCTCATCACTAGTGAATTCATTCTTAGTGAAATACATTTTGGCTTCTAGTTCTGCCTTACATGTAAAGATTTCTTTCACTCACTTGCACTGAAAAGCTCAGGTGGGTGAATCCCCCCTGTCGGGCTATTGTATTCTGACAGCTGGTTAAATTGACTCTTCAAAGGAGCCCGTCTGAAAATTGTTGGCTAGATAGTGCCTGCATCTAATCAGATGCAGGCACTGTTTGGGTATTCCTTGTTCACACTGGCACTGTCAAACCAGCATTTAGAGGACATTTCTAAATTAATATAAATGTATGTAATGATTTTTCAGCAATACCATTCACACTGTGTGTTTAGCTGCGTTCAGAGAAAATTTTATTCTGTGCATCCAGGATCTGATTAGGTACTCTGAGGCCTCACTCACGCTGGTGCTGAGGCCCATTCATAGTGGACAGGCCAACAGCCAACAGGTGCAGGCAGCCCATTCATACCCATGAGGGTGCAACTGCACAAACCGTGTGCGTTCAGGGCACTTACCTGCACCAGCTTGCCTGCCCCCTGCTGGCTTGGGACAGATAAACAAATAGCCCATTCACCATGTATGGTCACTGTTAGACAATTTTCTGACAGGCTCCTTCGACAAGATTCAATGGAACAATTGCCTTTGTCGAGCAGGGTGGTGCCAGCAGGACCATACGCTTCTCTAAATTTGAGCACTGTGTGTCCACCATTATTTCCAAAACAATAATGATACTGAAGCTATTGCCATTAGCAACCAGATTCCTTTTACTGTAGGTTGCAGCTCTGATTGGTCACCTGTTTTCCTGTTCAGTTTTTTAAGATGGCTGCATAGCAGGGCTGTATTATAAAATGGAAAAACAACACTACTGCTCTTGATCCCAATGTGACTGCATGGGTCCTGAGATGCCACAATCCCTGCACCTCCATCAGTAAAGCCAGGGCTACCATATATTATTATAACGCTGACGAAGACCCGAAAGTCATAGTGCGACATGACAATGTTGCATTGACAACATATTGGAACTGATCCACTATTGCTTATCCAAATGCACCAGCGATCTGCTAACACATATGCACCAAAGTAGACCTTACCTGTGGAAGATGACTCAGCCCGAGTGAAACACATTAGAGGAGTGTGCATGTCTGAATAAGCTTGGGATTTGACATCATTAGTATGCAGGCACTTTTGTATGGACTTGGGAAGTACGAGAGGCTGAACAAAGATTGGGGCTGCTCTCTACACCAAGTATCTTGTAACTGTAGAAGGTTATCGCTAAACTGCCAGAGCAGGTCGCTTTATAACAACAGATTCACAGCAGCCTTTTGGAGTGTGCCTGAAGCGTATGATGATTTACCAGCTGTGCAGAGGGGAATCAAGGTTTAAAATCGATTTAGCATGCAGACCTATGACTTTTCAACCATAAGTTTGATAGCTGTATAATGTTCAAGGTCACTTCAATTTGAAAAGTACAAATTCAATCAAAGGAAAGAAAACATAAAAAATCTACCTGAATAAAAACAATGGCCGCCGACAGTAAAAGAGGATGTTGTTTTCACACAGGTGTAGAAGCCGGCTAATGATTTTATGCTATGTTTTGACCCACCAGTGCTGCATAAACTGGGTTTGGTGTTTAATCTCTGTGAAATATTTAATTCCTCAGTGACTATGATGGTAAAGTTTTCATGCAAGTTCACTATACCCTAGCAAATAAACAATATAGCCATTTTCCCCAACAACCAAATGTACAAACTCCAAAATACAGGACCACGCCTGATGACACCACCGGCAAATATGCCTCCTCAATGACATCTTGTTGTTTAAGGTCTTTTTCTGGGTTCAGCATCCCTTGCATTGTATCAGACTTGCCACTTTGGGTTCTCCTTAGATGTACACCCTTTCTATCTTACGTAAACATCATTGGGTTCTGTGTAAGTCATGGGCTCATACAAAGGGACTCAATAAAGAGAGAACACAACGATAAAAGGTGCAAATAAATTTATTAATAAATAATTCTTTGGCATTTTGAATGGCCACGGTGTATCCAAGGGGTAACCTGATAATTACTATAATTAAATTAAATAAGAAAGCCATCTTGGCTAATAATTAAAACGAGATTAACGGGGTCCATCCAGACATGCTGGACAACTACACCCCAAACTGAATACACCATGACTTTAACAATAGGGAGGGCGGGTGG
Organism: Rana muscosa; assembly: GCA_029206835.1. Taxonomy (NCBI): domain Eukaryota; kingdom Metazoa; phylum Chordata; class Amphibia; order Anura; family Ranidae; genus Rana; species Rana muscosa. The sequence continues at coordinate 774,125,988 of CM055117.1, forward strand.
ACGTTGAGGTCCGGTTCAAACGGTCTGAGGCGCCCCGCTCACTGGTCCCTTATATAACCTCTCTCCGCGCGGGCTTTTCGCTTACTGTAGCCGACCAATCCTCTTCCGATCCAGGTAACCAATCCCATGGCTGTTGCTGCCCAGGGAAACTGCTAATATCTCATACCTAGAAAATAAAGCACAATATCTGCGGTCCCCTTTGAACTCCCCCATGTTGGTCCAGCATATTGCTAGGACCTTTCATGGGCTCGTACAAAGGGACTCAATAAAGAGAGAACACAACGATAAAAGGTGCAAATAAATGTATTAATAAATAATTCTTTGGCATTTTAAATGGCCACGGTGTATCCAAGGGGTAACCTGATAATTACTATAATTAAATTAAATAAGAAAGCCACCTTGGCTAATAATTAAAACGAGATTAACGGGGTCCATCCAGACATGCTGGACAACTACACCCCACCGGCTGAGGCCAGTAGGGAAACTACTGGTTGAAGCCCCCCCACCGTGGCCGACTCGATTAAACTTTGCAAACCCATACAAAAATGTCCAAACCTATAGGGGATAAATGGATTGAATCCTCCCGGAACAAACCCGGAATGAAACCTTCCAGCTCCGAGTGCCGATAAGAGACACCACCTGACGCTCTAAGAAAACTATGGATTGTTCTATTTAGGCGCCTCCTTATCCTGTCCACGTAGAAGAGATTATTGGCAGGAGACCATACTAATCTCAAAATCATTTCCGAGAACGCCAAAATGGAAGAAGGAAACATCATCTTAATAGAACCTAAGTCTCTTTTCATTTCGTATAAAAGGTCCCAAGTCCTAACTTTACCTAAGTCGTTCGCCCCTGCGTGAATCACTAAAACCTGAGGAAAAGGCCAAATACTTGACAAATAAATCAAATGTTCCCTTAGGCCCCTCCATCTCAAACCCCGTACCCCTGACCATAAGACTAAATAAGACTTAGCGTCCAGACCTAAAGTGGTGGAGTAGTTCCTGTTTCCGGCATGTTGAGCAGCCCAGAAAACGAAGGAATGACCCACTATCCAGATAACTTTTCTGGAAATATCTGAAAGAGAAAATCATACAATTAGTAGATCAGGGCGTACATAAATTCTATATCTATTACTCTCCCAGCGACCAACTCTTTTTAACATTTCCGAAGAGAAACCCAATGCATCGGCCGTAGTGGCTGCTCCAATCCGAAAGGAATGTGGCGAAAAGCAAAAACCTGACAGATTTAAGCGTTTCAAAGAGGAAGCCAGTACGGACGCGAATTGATATCTGGTAAGGGAAGACAGTTCTTGGTGAACAAAGAAGGAATCCCCAGAGGGAGGTCTGACCGCCAAATACCTCGAAACATGCCGTACAGGACAGATCACATGACTCGAGGATCTAGCTAGAGAGAACCATTGGCCCTTACCACCGGGCTGAGACTTAGACCTAGCCAGAAAAATGTGAAGAAAATCATTGTCTATGCGAACGTGGTGAAAAAGCAGAAAGGCCAAATATCTTTTATTGGCCGCTGTGAATTCACCCAGCCTCATAGCACCAAAGAAAGCCAACGCAAAGAATGCACGGAAAAGGAGAAGCTCAAATTTTGAAAAACAGACTTCCTCTATAACCCTTAATAAATCAATCAGCAAAGGGATTGAAATGGGACGCCGGGTATCAAAAGACGGACTGGACCTCCGAAGGCCTTTTAAAACTTGACTGAACTGAAAGAATGAGGTTAAAGCCGGTAAACCTGCAAACTTCAGAAAGAAAGATACTCCTGCTAGAATCCGGCTTATGGAAGCAGGACTTAAATTTGATTGAATCAGAGCGGACAAAAAGGACAAAGAGGTGTATGATGTCACAACTAAAGAATCCAAACCTGAATCATGACAAAAAGAGCACCATCTGTACCAGGAAAGAAGATAATCCGACCAAGTCTTCTCCGAAACCGAGTTCTTGAGATACGGAAGTATCAGCTCCGGATTAAGCCCCAGCGGAAATCTGGGCAAGGAGTTCCATGCAGGTCTGCCTCCGGCGCCAAGTCCCGAAATCTTTCGAACTGTAGACGAGACAAAGCGTCGGCGATGTTATTCTTTATGCCTGCTATATGTGCAGCTTTTAACCAAATATTATAACGCAAACAATGCAATACTAAAAAACGTAATAGGTTAATCACTGGTTCCGACTTTGAGGACAAGGAATTAACCGCAAAGAAAACACCTTTGTTGTCAGTGTAAACCAAAACTCTACGATTCTCAAAGGTGTCTTTCCAAATTACCACGGAAACCACAACAGGAAATAATTCCAAAAGCACAAGGTTATGGAGAATATCCTGGTGAAGCCACTCCTGATGCCACCGCTCTGCGCACCAGTGGCCATCGAGAAATGCCCCAAAACCAACAGATCCAGCTGCATCTGTGAAGAAATTCAGCTGAACACTAGAGACAAACTCCTTTTGCCAAATGGTCGTACCATTGAAATTACACAAGAAGGCATCCCAAACCTTCAGATCTTCTTTAATGGTTTTGGAGATGTAAACGTGGGAGTACGGGTTCTTAAGACCTTTGGTAGATAAAGAAAACCTGCGGGAAAATACCCTAGCCATCGGAATTACCCTGGCTGCGAAGGCAAATAGCCCCAACAGCGACTGAGCCTCTTTGAGAAAAACTTTACGTTTAGATAGAAAGACAGAGATCATAGATCTCATCCTTTCTAACTTTTGCAGAGGAAGCCTAAATTCCATAGCAGAGGAATCAATGTCAATCCCCAGAAACTCAAGAGACATAGTTGGAAGAACTGTCTTCTCTACAGCCAGAGGAACCCCGAAATCATCACAAATGGAGAAGAATGTTTGCAGGTAATTTAGACATGAAGGAGAACCCGGAGGGCCAACAAATAAAAAATCGTCTAAATAATGTAAAAAAACGCCTTCAGGACACCTCTGAGTCAATACCCAGTGCAAAAAGGTAGAAAATGATTCAAAATAAAAACACGATAAGGAAAAACCCATCGGCATACATTTGTCAAAGAAAAATTGATCTTGAAAATGAAAACCTAATGAATTAAAACCTTGAGAATGAACCGGGAGCAATCGAAAAGCAGACTTGATGTCTGCTTTTGATAATAAAGCACCCCGGCCGTGCTGTTGCAAAATAACCAAAGCATTTTTGAAAGAAGAGTAGCATACTGGAGCCTCCACATCCGATACTTCATCGTTCAAAGAAAAATTTACAGGATAAGATAGGTGATGAATTAAGCGATAACAACCCGCCTCTCTCTTGGGGACTATTCCCAAAGGAGAAAGCCTGAAGTTGGAAAATGGAGGGGATGAGAAAGGGCCCACTACTCTACCTTCCACCAATTCCTTGGAAATTTTTTCCTGCACCACTGCATAATTCAAGGCAACTGATTTCAAATTGTTGACCATAGAACAACCAGGACCTTTGAAAGTGGGTACCAAAAAACCATCCCGAAAGCCTTCAATGAGCAGTGTTGCCATCTTGCGATCGGGGTATCGCTCTAACCACGGGAGCATGTTTGATAAGCTCACTGGTGTCCGAGCTTTTTGGCCCAGCATCCCTGGCATGTGATTGAAAAGAGGTTGCAGAAGACTTGCGAAAACATCTGTTAGCTGCATGGCTACCATAGCAATTAGAACATTCGTGCCGATAACGGCAATTAGTAAGGAATTTACACTGCCCTTCATTAAAGGCGAAACAAAAACCTTTGCGAAAAGGGGACTGCTGATTGGACGCTAACCTAGGAGCGAACTGAGGCTTTGGGGGTAGCATTAAATTCAACCACAATCCGACGTCCTTAGACCCCCAGTTTAGAGAGGGATGAACCGCCAATTTCTGGCGAAAATTTTCATCATAAGAATACCAAGCCGAACCGCCAAAGTGGCGGAAGGCTTCAGCAATAATATCCACATGTTGAAATAAACCCGAGCACTTGCCTGGAAAGCGTTCCCCCAAAACCGCAGCAAAAATACAAAAGGCCTGAAGCCAGTTTTGGAAAGTTTTGGGAATCGCTCTTCTTCTATCCTCCTCAGATCTATCACCTGACAGCTTATCACTTTTAGCCAGAAATTCTTTTGAAGCTGGCAACAATGATAATAGGTCAATGAAGTCACCTCTCCAAATTTTTTCTTTCTCTGACTTTGACAAGTGAAAGCCCAGAGGTGATAATATACACGGTAGGGGTTCTTTAAATGAGGATTCACCAACCAAAGTAGCAGAAGGTCTTAGAGGCAAGGCAGGGTTAACAAACTGTGAAGGGTTAAAGCTCCTAATATTCGGCAATAAGGTAGCATCATTATTCATAGATTGCTGTGCATTCAAACCATGCTATACAGAACCAGCGTCAGCATCACCTTCATCCATAGCACCATATAAATGTGCACCTTCATATAAATCTTTAGAATCAGTCATATAACTGCAGCCTGCACCAGATACCTGTGCCCTCTTATTCTCATTAACCTTCATACTAGGATGAACATTTTCGTTTTCACTGGGGACTTTGCCCATTAATGTACCAACCTCCTCCAATGATTCAGCACCAGAGACCTGTGCTCCCTGACCCAACAAAGCACCATATGAATGTGCCCCTTTCATCTTAAACATGTTAGATAGTGAGATAAAAAGCGCTGACATGTCAGCCATAGATACAGAACACTTCTCACCATCTTCTGGATGTTCACAGTTTGTGACCACTTGAGGCAGCGGAGTAGCGTCTTTTTTCCTCACAGACTGCAGGCTCCCACCGGCTCTCTCCCTGTCAGGTACCTGAGGAGAAGCAGAAATCTTCCGTTTCTTGGCTCTGCCTGGCTGCTTGCGCGGACCGCTCTTCACTAGTACTGACTCTGGGGATGCGATAGCCGCATCCACAGGCAGAGCTGAACCGTGACCTTCATCCAGGCAACGAAGCAGCCACTCCTCACCGCCCTGTCCCTCTGCCTTCTCTAACAAGCGGCGTAAGAGGGACTCGCGATCCACCTGAGAACTGCGCTGCATGCTGCTGCCGTTGAGGTCCGGTTCAAACGGTCTGAGGCGCCCCGCTCACTGGTCCCTTATATAACCTCTCTCCACGCGGGCTTTTCGCTTACTGTAGCCGACCAATCCTCTTCCGATCCAGGTAACCAATCCCATGGCTGTTGCTGCCCAGGGAAACTGCTAATATCTCATACCTAGAAAATAAAGCACAATATCTGCGGTCCCCTTTGAACTCCCCCATGTTGGTCCAGCACATTACCTAGGACCTTTCATTTATATTATTGCTTGATTTATAACTTGCCTTTTGCTGTTAATAGTTTTGTTTTACATTTTTTGTGCTTTGTTAAAACTATGGGCATTTATTCATGTCAGAATATCATTTTTACCACCTGATGAAGACTCTTTATGGTTTCAATGTTTTTATTAAATTTTTCAACATAAAAAAAAGGGGGTATAAATAACATTATATAAAAAAATGCATTAGAAATAGTACAAGAAATTCCATGTTCAGAATAATATTCATAAATATAAAGTGTATTAAATATATATTATGAGCAAGTACAGTAAAACATAGAATGTATTGAAAAATAAAATATACAGAACTAAATAAAATAAATTAAACAAGGTAATCTAAATATCTCATGTGATAATGTAGTATATATTAAAATAAATAAAAGGGAATAAGGTCAAATAAGGGGAAGAGTGGATAATTGTACAGATAATAAAATATTAATTATATTAAGATTACTATTAGTGTAAACATCCCCAAGTCAAGTTAAGGAATAAAAGAGGTTAGGGTACGATATTCTGAAGAATTAGTAAATTGTATCCAGTTAGCCCAAGTTTTATTGAATTTAAATGGTGTGTCATTGGCCTGTTGTATTAAATCTTCCATTTCAGCAATAGTTTGGACTTTTTTTAACCATTCAGATACACATGGGGGGTGAAACATCCCTCCAATGAATAGGTATACACAGTTTAGCCACATTAATAAGATGCATAACAAGAGATTTTTTGTAAAGTGAAATAGGTAAGGATGTGTGGTGTAACAAGTATTGAGCAGGAGTAAAATCAAGTTTATATGTTGTTATGTGGAATATAAGGCAATGTATTTCCTTCCAAAAGGGTTGTATTCGAGGGCAATCCCACCAAATATGAAGGAGTGTTCCCTGGGCAGCCGCACATCGCCAACACAGAGGACTAGTATCAGGGTTCAATTTGTGGATTATGTCTGGTGTTTTATACCATCTGGAATATATCTTAAATCCATTCTCCTGAGTTAAGACATTTAGGGAACCTTTATGAATGTATGTAAAAATATGTTCCCATTCATTTCTAGTAAGGTCCATAGTAAGTTCTCTTTCCCATTTTTGGCTAATTATGTTATCTTTAGGATTGATGTCAGAAAAAGTCAGAGCATAAATGGTCGATATAGTGTGTCTTTGTGGTTCAGATTTTGTGCATAGTTTTTCAAAGGGTGTCAGATCTTTGTACCATTGAGAAGGCGAAACAGAATCAAGTAATAGAGACTTAATCCGGATATATTCAAGAAAAGAGATACCTCTGTCTGGAATCAGTGCAGTAAAGCCGTCGAATGAAATGAACTTCTCTTTATCAAAAAGGGATTTTGCTCTAATGTAAGAAGTAAAAGGCGAACCATGTATGTCAAGTTTAGAGATTTTTAAGGGAAAGTCTGGATTACGGTCAATAGGAGTAATGGGTCCAGGAAATGATGCAATATTAATTTTTTTACAAAGTGAACGAAAGATCAGTAAGCTAGGACCAGTAAGGGGGTGTTTTTTATATCCGCCAGGAATTTTGCGAGGGTTAATCCAAGGGAAATGGTGCAATGGTATATCGGAAACTGCTGCTTCCAGTCCTATCCATGCCTTGGTCTCATTATGGAGGTGCCAGTCAATTATACGGGATAAGTGACAGGACCAGTAGTATTTTTGTCGGGTAGGCCAATTCCACCCAATAATTTGGGATTAGTTAACTTGTCACATTTCACTCTGGGTTGTTTAGAATAGATGCCCAGACAAATTTAAGACAAATCCTTTTATAAGTAGCAAAGAAAGAGGTAGGTAATTTAATTGGTAGAGTTTGAAGGAGATAAAGAAGTCTAGGAAGAACATTCATTTTTATTATTGCAGCTCTCCCGAACCACGAAAAGAAACCCTTATTCCATTCCTGAAAATCGTCCTGAATAGTTTTTAGAATAGGGACAAAGTTGGATGAATAAAGATTATCTAGTTTTATAGGGATTTGAATACCAAGATATGTCAGGGCATGTGTGTCCCATCCAAAGGGGATGTTTTGTTGACAGAGTGACATTATATTAGTAGGCAAAGAAATGTTCAGAGCTTTGGATTTACTAAAGTTAATTTGCAGGTTGGAGATCAGATTAAAAAAAGAAAAATCTTTTAAAAGGTTGGGTAGTGTGGTGATGGGATCAGTAAGAAATAATAAAATATCATCAGCATAAGCAGCCAGTTCATAATGTTTATTATTAATTTCCACTCCCTTGATGTCTGGGTTAGCTCTAAGTCTGCGAAGGATAGGTTCTAATGTCAGAACAAAGATAAGAGGAGATAAGGGGCAACCCTGGCGCGTCCTGTTCGAAACGGAGAAGGCGTCCGACAGGCAACTATTTACCTTTATTCTAGCAGTAGGGGACGAATAAAGAGCAAGTATAAATTGAAGCATACGATCCTGAAACCCCAATGCTTTCAGTGTTTCAATCATGTAATCCCAAGCTACCCTGTCAAACGCCTCTCCGCGTCCAGAGAGAGGAAAAAACGAAGACTCTTTATGAGTTGAAACTCATTGAGGTGTTGGTACAGACTGATACTGAAGATATCTGCCCATGATGGAATGTATACATGTTACATAAAAACCCTAAATGTAATCGATTTCAATCCTTTGAATTGTATCACGATTTTAACTTTTAATTGTTAATCTAATAAAGCGTTCGATTTTTATATAAATTCCTTTTTTGGTTGGTACCATTCCATGTTTTCATACGGTATATACTTATTCAGGATGAGGTACCTTTGATTATATTGGTCAGGTGAAAGCAATAAAAGTTCATTGACTCTGGACTGCTGTTGAAGAATGGATGTAACACACCAAGGTGGCTTTAGATGGATTAAATGATTCTGCAGTTAAGACAGAAAGCTTAGTCTAAGGTCTGTGTATACAGTGCCTTGAAAAAGTATTTATACGCCTTGAAATTTTCCACATTTTGTCATGTTACAACCAAAAACATACATTTATTTTATTGGGATTTTATGTGATAAACCAACACAAAGTGGCACATAATTGTGAAGTGGAAGGAAAATTATAAATTATTTTCAAATTTTTTTACACAAAAATTTTTGAAAAGTGTGGCGTGCATTTGTATTCACTCAGCCCCCTTTAATCTGATACCCCTACTAAAATCTAGTGGAACCAATTGTCACCTAATTAGTAAATAGAGTCTACCTGTGTATAATTTAATCTCAGTATAAATACAGCTGTTCTGTGAAGCCCTCAGAGGTTTGTTAGAGAACCTTAATGAACAAACAGCATTATGAAGGCCAAGGAACACACCAGACAGATCAGGAATAAAGTCGTGGAGAAGTTTAAAGCAGGGTCAGGTTATAAAAAAATATCCCAAGCTTTGAACATCTCACAGAGCACTGTTCGATCCATCATCCGAAAATGTAAAGAATATGGCACAACTGCAAACCTACCAAGACATGACCGTCCACCTAAACTGACAGGCCGGGCAAGGAGAGCATTAATCAGAGAACATGGTAACTCAGAGATCCACAGCTCAGGTGGGAGAATCTGTCCACAAGACAACTAATAATCGTGCACTCCACAAATCTGGCCTTTATGAAAAAAGCCATTGTTGAAAAAAAGCCATAAGTCCTGTTTGCAGTTTGTGAGAATCCATGTGAGGAACACAGCAAACATGTGGGAGAAGGTGCTCTGGTCAGATGAGAATTTTTTTTTAAGTTTTTGGCCTAAAAGCAAAACGCTATATGTGGCGGAAAAGCAACATTGCCCATCACCCTGAAAATACCATCCCCACCATGAAACATGGTGGTGGCAGCATCAAGTTGTGGGGATGCTTTTCTTCAGCAGGAACAGGGAAGCTGGTCAGAGTTGATGGCAAGATGAATGGAGCAAAATACAGGGCAATTTTGGAGGAAAACTGTTAGAGTCTGCAAAAGACTTGGGATTGGAAAGGAGGTTCACCTTCCAGCAGGAAAATGACACTACACATTCAGCCAGAGCTACAATGGAATGGTTTAGATCATTGGTCTCCAAACTGCGGCCCGGGGCCAGATGTGGCCCGTTGCTTGCTTTTATCCAGCCCTTGGGGCCATAATTGCTCCCCACTGACACCAATGAAGGGACACAATTCCCCCCACTAATACCAATGCTGGGGCACAATTTTTCCATATGGCGCCAACAATGGGGCCCAATGACACCCAATGATGTGGCACTATTTCTCTCAATGGGACCAACAATGGGGCAACAATTTCTCCCAATGACACCAATAATGGGGTCCACTGACACCAATGAAGGGGTGCAATTCCTCCCAAGAATATCAATGCTGGGACACAATTTTTCCCAATAACACCAAACAATGGGGCCCTGTTTCTCTCAATGGCACCAACAAATGGGGTCCACTGAGACCAATGAAGGTGCGCAATTCCTCCCACGAATACCAATGCTGGGACACAATTATTCTCAATGACACCAACAATGGGGCTCTATTCCTCTCAATGGGACTAACAATGGGGCCCAATGAAATCAACAATGGGGCACAATTCCCCCCATTGACGCCAATGATGAGGCACAATTGCTTCCACTGAAACAAATGATGGGGCGCTTTTTTTTTCTTCACTGACCTCAGGACCTTCTCTACTCCCAATTGCCACAGTCTGGCCAACATAAAGTCTGAAAGATGGTAAGCTGGCCCTTTGCTTAGAAAGTTTGGAGACCCCTGGTTTAGATCAAAGCATATTCATGCGTTAGAATGGCCCAGTCAAAGTCCAGACCTAAATTAAATTGAGAATCTGTGGCAAGACTTAAAAATTGCTGTTCACTGATGCTTTTCATCCAATCTGACAGAGCTTGAGCTATATTGCAAAGAAGAATGGGCAAAAATTTCACTCTAGATGTGCAAAGCTGGTAGAAACATACCCAACAAGACTTGCAGCTGTAATTGCAGCTAAAGGTGGCTCTACAAAGTATTGACTCAGGGGGGCTGAATACAAATGGACGCCACACTTTTCAGATATATATTTGAAAAAAAATTAGAAACCCGTTTATCATTTTTCTTCCACTTCACAATTATAGTATGTCCCACTTTGTGTTGGTCTATCACATAAAATCCCAATAAAATCCATTTATGTTTTTTGTTGTAACATGACAAAATGTGGAAAATTTCAAAGGGTGTGAATACTTTTTCAAGACACTTTTAAATTAATTAACTGAAGAATTAACTAAAGAATATATTTTCCGGTGGTGTCATTAGGAGGGTGGTCCCTTACTTTCAGGCTTGTACATTTGGTCCCCCATTGTGGTCCCTTTTTTTGGATCATTCAGGCTGGATGATAGCCATTTCCTTGCAGGATTTCAGAGCAGCTATTTTACTTCGTATCCCATATTGTCTGCCCCTAAGGAAGTGGAATATTATTCAAGAAACTTATAAGGCCATATAGGGTCCATCCTAAATCATCTGTTTCCAAGTTCAAAGGAAAATTATAGCTAGTTTTGTCAACTAACTTGTTATAACAATTGATTTGTGAGGGATGACATAGTATGATAATTGGGGGCATGTTTGTACTAGATTGTTTTTAACAAATAACTGGAAGAATTTAATGGTTGAAATTATGTAAAAAAATCTTTGGAATTTTATGTAGTATTATTGTGTAAGTTGTGCCTCTAAAATCCCGCCATATATTTTATATTTTATTTGAATTGCTTTCTTAGGGATGCACTATGTTTTAGGAGCCAATACATTATACTTCTGAGCGATCATATGACAGTTGACCATCGTGCTGGAGAGGGGGGTGGGCACAGCTGACTTTGACTCTCAGCCACACACTGAGCCAGAGTCAGCTGTTAATCAGGCAGCTGGGTGGATCCTGAACCTGGAGCTGTCCTGTGGCAGCAGCTGACAGCGAGCTTTAGCACGCTGTCGGCTGATTCTGGCTCACAGAATAGCAAAAGAAAAGTGCACTTCTGTAACCAACAAGGAAAGTATGGCCAAAAAAAGCTTTGGGCATTCTTCTCTTTTCATAAAGGTATATAGCTGTCTGTAAAAGCTGACAGGTCTGAACCATGGGTGTTTTTTTTATGATACACTACTGTTGAGTTATCCCCAAGCCATATTTACCAGTCTGCTTTGAGCAAGAACTGTCTGTATTAGTCCATGGCAACCATTCAGAATAACATACAACTGTGCACATGGGTATCACGTTTCTGAAAGCAAGTTTGCGTTGAATTGGTTGCAATCTGACACTTTAATAAATTAAGCCCGAAGCCTGTTTTTTTTGTGCGATACATTATTATATGCTTGGTGGCATTGTGTAAACACTTGACTGCACTAATATGTTGCATCTCTTAATTACTGAGAACCAATAGAAAAGCAGAACATGGAGTGTGAATTCTAGGCACAAGTCTAGGTACAGCGACCTCAGCAAAGGTCTGTTCATTTCATCCTCGCTGATTACCCAAATAAAATGTGCTGTGCCTGGGGCCTAATCCGATGACCCTTGCTTGGATTTTATCTGGTGTAACCTCATTATCCACAGCAGAGGTTTTGGCTATACAAGCCTGAAATTCCCCAGGGGATCTCACTGAATTATTTGATTCCATTCACAGTGAAGTGGCCCTAATCAACAGCAGTCAACATCTGATGGGGTTAATGTGTTAACCCTTTCATTGCTGCAAAGTTTTGGCCGCAGATCAACAGGGATGTTTGTAATTGGTTTAAAGAAAAGAAAATAATTACTGCTCTACATTATAAATTTGTGTAAGCTAGACAGCCATGTCTATTATATCTTTTAATACATGTTGTTATTAATAATAATAATATAGTACAAAATGTAATAATATAATACAGGGTTGTGCAGAATACATGAAATAATACATTTTGTTATAATGTATATTATGTGTTTACGTTTTCTTTAAATCTTCCAACAACTAAACAGTACAAGGGCTTGCCTGGTTGGATACAAATTAAGTAAAGTGTTTAGGTAAGCTCTTTAGCTACATGATTTTTGGAGGATTTAAAGTTGTCTCACGACATTCGGCCCATGTGTATCTGGCTTAAGGAGATGTTACTGAGATTGTACAATCAGGATGTAAAGTCTGTGGTTAACTTTAAAGTGGTTGTAAACCCTTACATATACCCAGTGAAGTGACTGTCCTCGGGTAATACACAAAGATATAATAAATCCTCCAACATGAGTTTTTCTTGTTTATCTGCACTTTTCTTGTTTCTACATCCGTTAAAAATCCAGAATTTATAAATGTTATCTGAACTTTCAGGAAACAGAGGGCAGAAAGCTAAAATTACACTCTGCAGAGCTCAGTGAGGAGAGCTCTGAGTGTTGATTGAAGGAAGGAACACACCCCCGTCACACAGGAACAGAGCTGAGGCTGTCAATCACATGCTGTGCTCCGGAGTTCCCTCCCCTGTCACCTTTTTTTCTCTTGGTATCTGGAAAACCTTTCAGAAGCAACTCCTTCAGATAGTAGAGGAACAGGGCAGCAGACAGAAATGACACTTAGTGCTCTGGATTGAGACAAGTACACACTATAGTCTTTATTTTGAGGCGCTAGCTTGATTGCAAATATGTCCGGCTCAGGTGGAACACATGGCGGCTCAGAGAGATGAGCGGTGGCAAGGATTGTAAACAACCAGGCTTTTTACAGTGGGTGCCACTCTATAGCCTCATACACACGATCGGACTTCCATCAGACATAACGTGGATTTTGGTCCGAAGGACGTTGGCCGTGAACTTGTTCTGCATACACACGGCAGAATATTTTCAGTGATTCACGTGATTTTTCAGCTCTTTACCGCCACCCTTTGGGCAACTTCTGCTATTGCTGGTTGATCTTTAGCATTGGTTCTGAGCATGTGTGTTTGGACTTTGGAGTTTAGTCCTATGGACTTGTGTACACACGATCAGATTATCCTCCATCAGACATTTGTTGGCGGAAAGTTTAAGAGCATGCACGGCAAACATTTTTCCGTTGAAAAACCGAAAACAATTGTCTGATGGAGCATACACATGGTCGGATTGTCCGATAAAACAGGTCCGTCGGACCGTTGTTGTCAAAAAGTCAGATTGTGTGTATGGGCCTTAAGGCTCATGAAAATGTGAGTTTACTGCCACATGTTTTTAACTAGATATCTTTTAATAAACGTTTTGCACGATTATTGCATTATTGTTATGTCATTCTGGGGTATCTCTGCTGGTGAGATTGGAGTGGAGGAGGTGGATGCCAGGTGTACACCAAGCATAGGATCAAATACTAAAGTGGTGAGGGTCCTGGTGGCCCAAAGCTATCTGGTGAGTGCCCCCCTTACATTAGGTGGTGGAACACATCATTTAATTGGAGCACTGAAAATGTTAAAAAGCATGCAGCACTTTATGCACATGTGGTGAAAGGCAGAAGTGGATTAGAAGATTTTTCCTTTAGATAAATATTCACTACCATAAGGACTTTTTATATTGTTTATTTATATTGTTTTTTTAATTATGGAATCAACATGGTTGCACTGATTTGGTAATGTATTCACATATATACCGTATACAGTGGAACCTTGGATTGCGAGTAACGCGGTTAACGAGCATTTCGCAATACAAGCTTTTTTTTTTTTTCAAAATCCTGACTCAGTTTGCGAGTGTTGTCTCGCAAAACAAGCAGGATTTAAGCCTCTGTGGTGTGCAGTGCCGCATTTGGCCAGAGGTACGGGGGCGCCGGTGACACTCGGAGCCGTTTGGAAATACTCGGAAACACTCGGAAATACTCCGTTCCCGGGTGTTACCAAACCTTTCCGAAGGTTTCCGACTGCATCCGAACGGTCTCTGAGTATATCCGGGTTCTCTCTGGTGCCCCCTCACCTCTGGCCACATGCGGTATTGCATGCAATAGAAATCAATGCGGAACTAATTATCTTCGTTTCCATTGACTTCTATGGGGAATTTTGCTTTGATATGCAAGTGCTTTGGATTTCAAGCATTCTCCTGGAACGGTTTATGCTCGTAATCCAAGGTTCCACTGTATGGTCATTTGTATTCACATACTTGCAATCAAGCTAGCACCTCAACATAAAGACTACACAACCCAAAAAAATTATGGCAGCAACTGATTGATAATCACTGGCAGTAATTGTGTATTAATGGGCATCGTTTTCTCTCTTTTTTTGGTAAATATATAAAGTATATAAAAGTATATAAAATATAAGGCGCTAAAGGGTGTAATCACACATAACAATGAATATACTGTATATACTTGAGTATAAGCCAAGTTTTTCAGCACATTTTTTTGTGCTAAAAATGCCCCCCTCGGCTAATTCTCAAGTCTGTGTCCATCTTCAAATTTGTGCGCCTGATCCTGCCCAAACTTGGCACACATGTAGCGCCACTCTTCCTCTACAAGTGTGAAAAGTTTTTTGTCCAGGGGACCTCCGGCCAGTGAGCACCGATTTTTCAAAGCCCGGCACCCCTTCCATAGACTCCCATGTTAAATGTCAGTCTAGTCACACAGCGCCGGAAATCAGGTAGGGAGACTGGGCACAGTGAGGCATGGGCACAGTGAGGCATGGGCACAGTGAGGCATGGGCACAGTGAGGCATGGGCACAGTAAGGCACAGTGAGGCATGCACATGGACACAGTGAGGCACAGTGAGGCATGCAGATGGACACCCTAGGCTTATACTTGAGTCAATACATTTTCCCAGTTTTTTGTGGTAAAATTAGGGGCCTCGGCTTATATTCGGGTCGGCTTATACTCAAGTATATACGGTACCTAATTAACCCTCTACACACTGCCATACACCTATAGCAATATTTGTAATAAAATACAGTATATCCAAAGTCATTTTTTTATATACAGTGGGTACGGAAAGTATTCAGACCCCCTTAAATTTTTCACTCTTTGTTATATTGCAGTCATTTGCTAAAATCATTTAAGTTCATTTTTTTTTCCTCATTAATGTGCACACAGCACCCCATATTGGCAGAAAAACACAGAATTGTTGACATTTTTGCAGATTTATTAAAAAAGAAAAACTGAAATATCACATGGTCCTAAGTATTCAGACCCTTTGCTCAGTATTTAGTAGAAGCACCCTTTTGATCTAATACAGCCATGAGTCTTTTTGGGAAAGATGCAACAAGTTTTTCACACCTAGATTTGGGGATCCTTTGCCATTCCTCCTTGCAGATCCTCTCCAGTTCTGTCAGGTTGGATGATAAACGTTGGTGGACAGCCATTTTTAGGTCTCTCCAGAGATGCTCAATTGGGTTTAAGTGGAGCGGTAATTTTCTCTCTTCAATTGGGTTTAAGTCAGGGCTCTGGCTGGTCCTTTCAAGAACAGTCACAGAGTTGTTGTGAAGCCACCCCTTCGTTATTTTAGCTGTGTGCTTAGGGTCATTGTCTTGTTGGAAGGCAAACCTTCGGCCCAGTCTGAGGTCCTGAGCACTCTGGAGAAGGTTTTCATCCAGGATATCCCTGTACTTGGCCTCATTCATCTTTCCCTTGATTTCAACCAGTCGGCCTGTCCCTGCAGCTGAAAAACACCCCCACAGCATGATGCTGCCACCACCATGCTTCACTGTTGGGACTGTATTGGACAGGTGATGATCAGTGCCTAGTTTTCTCCACACATACCGCTTAGAATTAAGGCCAAAAAAGTTCTATCTTGGTCTCACCAGACCAGAGAATCTTATTTCTCACCATCTTGGAGTCCTTCAGGTGTTTAATAGCAAACTCCATGTGGGCTTTCATGTGTCTTGCACTGAGAAGAGGCTTCCGTCGGGCCACTCTGCCATAAAGCCCCGACTGGTGGAGGGCTGCAGTGATGGTTGACTTTCTACAACTTTCTCCCATCTCGAGACTGCATCTCTGGAGCTCAGCCACAGTGATCTTTGGGTTCTTCTTTACCTCTCTCACCAAGGCTCTTCTCCCCCGATAGCTCAGTTTGGCCAGACGGCCAGCTCTAGGAAGAGTTCTGGTCGTCCCAAACGTCTTCCATTTAAGGATTATGGAGGCCACTGTGCTCTTAGGAACCTTAAGTGCAGCAGAAATGTTTTTGTAACCTTGGACACAATTCTGTCTCTGAGCTCTTCAGGCAGTTCCTTTGACCTCATGATTCTCATTTGCTCTGACATGCACTGTGAGCTGTAAGGTCTTATATAGACAGGTGTGTGGCTTTCCTAATCAAGTCCAATCAGTATAATCAAACACAGCTGGACTCAAATGAAGGTGTAGAACCATCTCAAGAATGATCAGAAGAAATGGACAGCACCTGAGTTAAATATATGAGTGTCACAGCAAAGGGTCTGAATACTTAGGACCATGTGATATTTCAGTTTTTCTTTTTTAATAAATCTGCAAAAATGTCAACAATTCTCTGTTTTCCTGTCAATATGGGGTGCTGTGTGTACATTCATGAGGAAAAAAATGAACTTAAATGATTTAAGCAAATGGCTGCAATATAACAAAGAGTGAAAAATTTAAGGGGGTCTGAATACTTTCCGTACCCACTGTGTGTGTATATATATATATATATATATATATATATATATATATTCTGGACCTGTTGTTCCTCTAGCTAACCAAATTTTTTTACATTTATTCATAAAATAATTTTTTGTTAATGGTCTGTGTCTAATTGGGAATATTCCTCTGCACTTAAAGGAGAAGTCCAGCCTAAGCTTGTTTGTGACTGAATTCCGCTCTCTGCTGATGTCACGGATATCATCAGTCCATACACTGCGTCATCCCGACAATAAAGCCTGGATCCACCAGGTGCCTGGACTAACATTCGTTTCAGCCCAGCAGCGAGCTACTGAGAGCCTGAGATGGCTGCTCCCTGCCTCTCCACAGCTCAGCGCTCCAGTGAGCGTGGAGGAGCAGAGCGAAGAGCTGCTGATTGACAGGCAGCAGCTCTCTGCTTGGGGAGCTGTGAGAACCGAGCCGTCTGCGATGTTCGATCACTCGGTTCTCAGTGTTGAGGCGTCGGGGGACAGATGCACCATCAGACCAATGCTGCATCCACCTAGGTAAGTATGAGGGAGGAAAAACCCCCAAACCCATACTGCTCTTTTAAAGTGGTTGTAAACCTCAATCCAGCGCACTAAGTGTAATTTCTGTCTGCTGCCCCATTTCTCTGATATACATGAGTAAAGTTTTGTTGACACCAAGAGAAAAATGGAGACAGCGGAGGGATATCCAGAACACAGCTCTGTTCCTTTGTGCTGTGTGAAGGGAGATGTGTCCCCTCCAGTGGCAGACGGTCGGTCGGCCGGCCCCGCACTTACCCCTTTAATGGAGGGCAGTGCTTCCCTCCAGGCGGCGGCCTCTTCTGTGTCTCCTCCACGTCCTCCCTCCTCCTCCTAAGCAATAGGATCGCTTCCCTTTTCGGCCAATCAGGAAACAAATCTCAAGCTTCCTGATTAGCCGGGAGGAGAATCAGTGTGACAATAGCGAGTATTCATTCTCTATTGACAAACAATTGGGTGGGCTTGAGGCGCAGTGCTCTGCGCCCCGAGCCTACTCTTTTTTTAAGCCTATTAGAGCCTCTGGCTCTAATCACGTGCTTAAAAAAAAACAACATTGGAATCCATGCATCCGGCGCCCTGCATGTAGATTAGGGGGCCGGACGCATGGATAAGGAGCCTCTAATGGAGCGGCCGCCACTGGTCCCCTCCCTCCAATCAGCTCTCAGAGCTCTCCTCACAGTAACTTCAGCTTCCTGTCCCCTGCTTTCTGATAGCTCAAACAAGCTTTAAAAATTCTGGATTTTGAACGGATGTAAGAGAGAAAATAACCAGGTATAACTTATGTAGGAGGATTTGTTTAATCTCTGTGTTTCACCTGAGGCCACTTCACTGGGTAATTGTAAGGGTTTACAACCACTTTTAGCTTGCTGTACACTGTCAAATTTCAATTGACTCCTTCTGAATTGGCCGAAATGAGTTACATGGATGACCTTGTTGGCACCATCCAGCTCAACGAGTCAAGTATTCAACGGGCTTTTTCCAAAAATGTCTCATCGAATTGCATCCAGTGGGATGCAGGCATCATTCATGTATGCTGACAGCTGCCAGTGCCAGCTGTCAAAATACAATATCTGGCACTACAGATTCGTCCATCCACGCTGTTTAGGCACATAGTTGAAGCGGGCTGTATGTGGCCATGTGCTGCTATTTGCATTAAGTAGTGCATGCACACAGCTGTAATTCACTTAACACACACAATATGCATTTGGTGCAATATGTCTGTGTGTGCGCTACCATAATCAAATAGTGGTGCATAGCTGTGTACAGTCACCCATAGAAATGAATGGTTGAAGCAGCTCTAGGACATAATGGGTACCAAAAATAGGCACTGTCTTTATGTTGCATGGACAAATGCGCCCATGTGCAGATCAATTGCTGGTCATGCAGTATGAGGCAGTGGATTTCCGCGCACTTTCTCTGCACTGGAAAAAAGGACTACACACAGTCCTTTTTTTCCACTGCACACTGCCCACACACCACTGCAATGCAATGGTGTGAACTGGGCTGATAGGGAGACAAGGAATTTTGCCGCGTCATGTGGTGGGACTGTGCTGGAATAGCTGTGGCGGTAAAGAGCTGAAAAACCACGTAGTTTTGTGTATGTTAGCTGAAAAAGTTCTGCTGTCTGTATGCATACCAAGTTCACGGCCAACGCCCTTCACACAAATTTCCATGGATTTGTCCGATGGAAATCCGATCGTGTGTACGAGGCTTTAGACAGTTGTCACCAGGACAAGCGTTTCCTTTGGAAGAATTTTCTTTTGGAGGATTTCTCTCTATTTTTCCTGGAGACAATGGTCAGCAGGACAAATAGAGGCACATTCACATTCACATTTGTGAATTTTCTGAATGTGTTATTTATACTCTATAAAGAAATGTGAAATTGATGTTTCATTTAAAAACAGGTTGCTTCCTTCTGCTGGTTTGCGATCACCCTCATTCACATTGCAGCTGTGTTGTGGTTTCAGTGACTCTATGGCTCCCTGTTTATCCACACCAGCAGCCAGCCCAGCTCCAGTGTTTTACTGCTAACTAAACCTCATTATTAAGTCACGAAACTAACAAAGGAGTTTTATTCCACCTTAACCTTGCACACAATCCTTTAACAAATTAATTAATCCTAATGAATTAACACTTCATTTATTTAAACGTGCTACAGTTCATGAATTAAATTTTCATGCAGTGATTAAAGGCTGCTAAAATATGCATGATTTCGTTAAAATTTTATCATAAATCAGGGCAATGTGTTCCATGACAAGGCAACTATTTTCCCAGCCCCTTTGTAGATTCTTTGGTGAATGAACAAAATAGGGGGGGCTCTCTTATTGATGACGAAGGGCTGGGATCAGTGTGAATATTAGGAACTTTGAAGCTCATGGAGGGAACAAAAAATAAATAGATATGTTCAATAGTAAGCAAGGGCTGTCTTGTTTGTGTATGAGTTATGAGACTGAGAGTTTTATTAGAAAATAGAATAGATTTATTAAGATATTATGGATGGTCCCAGGTGAAAGTTTTCTTTTCCCTATAATATTGTAAAAATTTGGAAAATTCCCGCTAAATTTCACCATTTCGATGATGTGCATTAGAGGCAAGAGGTAAAATTGGGGCAGTTCTTAGGAGTGCAAAGGGTGTTAAATGGTTCTGGTGGTTTACGGAAGCCCCTTTATATTCTGGACCTGTGCTTGTGCCCAAAACTACCACTTGTTAGCTTCATTATTTTACCTTCTTTTATTTAAGGGGAAAAAATAAATAAAAATGTAAATAAAAATTTAAGGGGACAGTACACTAATAACACCAAATACACACAAAAAAAGGAAAAATGAACATAAATGCTGAACAATAAATGAAATAAGCTATTAGAGTGCACACTTTCACAAGCAGGGCCCTCCTAACCTACTTGTATTAATATGGTACTCTCTTTATATTTTAAAGCACTGCGCAAACTATTGCCGCTATAAAGGTCCTGTATAATAATAATAATAAAAAACTACCATAAATGCACCACACACACACAAAAGGGTTTGATTTACCTGTAGCAAATAGACTATTCACTATGCAAGGGAAGTTGCACTTTGTAAAGGGAATTTCCCACAGAGCATGGTGAAATTTCAATTTGCAAAGAATACCCAATTATATGCAAGAAACAAATATATATATACAGGCATACCCCACTTTTAAGTACAAAATGGGGTTTATTTACTAAATCTGGAAAGTGCAAAATCAGGCTCACTTCTGCATAGAAACCAATGAGCTTCAAGGTTTTATTACCATTACCAAAGCTTGATTGAACAAGCTGAGGTTAGAAGCTAGTTGTTTTCTATGCAGAAGTGAGCCTGATTTTGTACTTCCCAACTTTAGTAAATAAACCCCATTGTGTACTTAAGAGTGGGGTGTATATATATATATATATATATATATATATATATATATATATATTTTTGCTTGCACATGGTTGAATGATGGATGCCAGCAGAGCTGCACCTCATTCACTAAGCTCTATGGAAAGTTCCCATGCAAAGTGAACAGTCTGTTTGCCTTTAACGTTTGCCTTTAATTAATCAACCCCAAAATCTCTATATGAAAAACTAGATTTTGTTTTTCTAAGTGAATTTTCCCCAGTTAGCTTAATGAGTTAAATTAAGAGTTTTTGCTCTGTAAAATATCTTTGATGGAAAAGTTGCATTTTTTTTTTTAATCAGTTTTGCTACAATCTCTCCACTCATCCCTATGACTAAGATCCCCATTCTGCAGACAATTGGAAGAAAAATCTGCTAACCTGATTGGTTGTTTGGAGCTAAGAGGGCAGGAAAAAAAAAAAAGTTGTTTTCTTGTTTAGTACATCAGAGTCATCTAAAGGGAGCAGAGCTGGAAGTCAATCAGCTTGTCTCATTCCATCAGTGAAGTTCCCAGGGACCCACACGACATTCCAACCTTTCAATTTTTAATTCGACAACATTCTACACTTTGGCAGCAAAGGAAATAATTGCAGCGTGTACTTAAGTAATTAGCAAGTGTGCTGATGTCAGGAAAGCCCCGATCCACTGACATGGAAATACTTTCTGCACAGCCACATGTAGGACAGCTCCGATCTCCTGATTCTAATGCCTAGGACTTTGCTTTTCTCTCTCTCTTTTATATATATATATATATATATATATATATATATATATATATATATATATATACATATAATAAACTCCCTCTTCCTGCACAGTGCATAGGGTGGATATATCAATCTCCAAGCAAGCTAATATAAAGAGGCTTTTATACACCACGCTGGTGGTAGAAGAGTGCAGTGATCTCATTGTTGATGGGCCAGAAAGATGCCTCCAAAGTAATTAGTGCTCAAGATCGTGCCATAAATGCAATTTATTTGGTGTTTGTTGTGCATCTTTGCATGGTAATTAGATGATCCTGGAGGGGTGCTCTTCTACACAGTGCAAGGCACATTATTCTGCATTACAGAGTTTCCCTTCAAAATGAGGCCTTGCAGAGCAAGTATGTCTCCTAATCCATCTCCCAGTAGACAAATCAGTTACCACTGACTTCCATCTATTTCTTATTCTCTTTGAAATTACGTTTTCTGTGGCTTAGTGTCAGCTTGCACGAGTGGAAGACCCTTACCTTTCAAATGCCAATTACTTTGGCAGGTCGATTTTCATCAAAATGCAACTAAATAATGAAGATGATGTGTACACAGCTATATTTTAGAAACTTGAGCATTAAAGTCGGGGGGGATGGATAGGTTCCTAAGAACTTGGGAGGGCTGACATGTGATGTATAGTCAGGAGATCTCTAGATTTAGGCATCTGCTGTGTGATATAGAGATCCATAGCAGCCTCCCTTGGGAAGATGTAGTGACTGGTTACCCTGGCTGTAGGTCCCATGGAGAGGCGCTAATACAAAGTGCAGGCGGATCGCTGGCTGCCTCTATCACTATGCTTAGCTGTCACAGTGGGGTCAGCTATAGGATGCAGGCTGCTTGCTTCCTCCATCTCAGAGACTGTGCCAGCAAATATACATTCTAGGTTGACCTTTTTCTTTTCTTTTTTTTTGCTGGGTCACTCCATCAGGAGATAATTCACTGAAATGGTAATTGAGATTGTCATTCCAGATATGATTAGCGGTGTGCAAAGTAAATGGACATTAACAGAGATGAGCATTAGAATGTGCCAGAGAGGATGCAAAGCAGCACTGCCTGCATGTCTGCCTACAACAATCAGTGGAGCCTTTATGGGGTTAACCACTTCACTGCCGGGTGGGAACATACCCACACTCATGTCCTGTGTGAGCATGACTTATGTATGAATATATGTCTGGGACAAATGATCTTTCATCTTTAGATCTTTATAATAATAATAATAATAATAATAATAATTAGATAGATAGATAGATAGATAGATAGATAGATAGATAGATAGATAGATAGATAGACAGAACTCTTTCTATATATAATCATGTATGTGTACAGCTAAGAATTGTTTGAAAAATAATTGATTGTCTGGGGGGTACTATGATAAATCCTAACATCTTCATGAATATACAGGTCCTTCTCAAAAAATTAGCATATTGTGATAAAGTTCATTATTTTCTGTAATGTACTGATAAACATTAGACTTTCATATATTTTAGATTCATTACACACAACTGAAGTAGTTCAAGCCTTTTCTTGTTTTAATATTGATGATTTTGGCATACAGCTCATGAAAACCCAAAAATCCTATCTCAAAAAATTAGCATATCATGAAAAGGTTCTCTAAACGAGCTATTAACCTAATCATCTGAATCAACTAATTAACTCTAAACACCTGCAAAAGATTCCTGAGGCTTTTAAAAACTCCCAGCCTGGTTCATTACTCAAAACCGCAATCATGGGTAAGACTGCCGACCTGACTGCTGTCCAGAAGGCCATCATTGACACCCTCAAGCAAGAGGGTAAGACACAGAAAGAAATTTCTGAACGAATAGGCTGTTCCCAGAGTGCTGTATCAAGGCACCTCAGTGGGAAGTCTGTGGGAAGGAAAAAGTGTGGCAGAAAACGCTGCACAACGAGAAGAGGTGACCGGACCCTGAAGAAGATTGTGGAGAAGGACCGATTCCAGACCTTGGAGGACCTGCGGAAGCAGTGGACTGAGTCTGGAGTAGAAACATCCAGAGCCACCGTGAACAGGCATGTGCAGGAAATGGGCTACAGGTGCCGCATTCCCCAGGTCAAGCCACTTTTGAACCAGAAACAGCGGCAGAAGCGCCTGACCTGGGCTACAGAGAAGCAGCACTGGACTGTTGCTCAGTGGTCCAAAGTACATTCGGAAATCAAGGTGCCAGAGTCTGGAGAAAGACTGGGGAGAGGGAAATGCCAAAATGCCTGAAGTCCAGTGTCAAGTACCCACAGTCAGTGATGGTCTGGGGTGCCATGTCAGCTGCTGGTGTTGGTCCACTGTGTTTTATTAAGGGCAGGGTCAATGCAGCTAGCTATCAGGAGATTTTGGAGCACTTCATGCTTCCATCTGCTGAAAAGCTTTATGGAGATGAAGATTTCATTTTTCAGCACGACCTGGCACCTGCTCACAGTGCCAAAACCACTGGTAAATGGTTTACTGACCATGGTATTACTGTGCTCAATTGGCCTGCCAACTCTCCTGACCTGAACCCCATAGAGAATCTGTGGGATATTGGGAAGAGAAAGTTGAGAGACGCAAGACCCAACACTCTGGATGAGCTTAAGGCCGCTATCGAAGCATCCTGGGCCTCCATAACACCTCAGCAGTGCCACAGGCTGGTTGCCTCCATGCCACGCCGCATTGAAGCAGTCATTTCTGCAAAAGGATTCCCGACCAAGTATTGAGTGCATAACTGAACATAATTATTTGAAGGTTGACTTTTTTTGTATTAAAAACACTTTTCTTTTATTGGTCGGATGAAATATGCTAATTTTTTGAGATAGGATTTTTGGGTTTTCATGAGCTATATGCCAAAATTATCAATATTAAAACAAGAAAAGGCTTGAACTACTTCAGTTGTGTGTAATGAATCTAAAATATATGAAAGTCTAATGTTTATCAGTACATTACAGAAAATAATGAACTTTATCACAATATGCTAATTTTTTGAGAAGGACCTGTATATATCTATATATATATATATATATAGATATATATATATATCTATATATATATATATATATATATATATATAGATAGATAGATAGATAGATAGATCTATATTTATAGATTTATCTATATATTTATATATATATATATATATATCTATATATATATATATATCTATATATATATATATAGATAGATAGATAGATAGATATATATATATATATATATATATATATATATATATATATATATATATATATAGATAGATATAGATATAGATGTGTGTATATGTATATATATATATATATATATATATATATATAGATAGATAGATAGATAGATAGATAGATAGATAGATAGATAGATATAGATGTGTGTATATGTATGTATATATATATATATATATATATATATATATATATATATATATACATATATATAGATAGATAGATAGATAGATAGATAGATAGATAGATAGATAGATAGATACATATATATGTATCTATCTACCTATCTATTTATCTATCTATCTATCTATCTATAGATAGATAGATAGATAGATAGATAGATATAAAATCATGAAAATGCATGATTTGTATATATATATATATATATATATATATATATATATATATATATATATATATGTATATATTGGATAATTGTCTGGGTTGTTTGGGTGATAATATATATATATATATATATATATATATATATAGTGTGTGTGTGTGTGTGTGTGTTTTAGGGAGGATTTGGTGATACAATGATAAATCCTAACATCTTCATTAATATATATATATATATATATATATATATATATATATATATAAAATAAGTTATCCACCAGGAGAAAACTTACAGCACATACAGGGCAATACTCATACACATTGATGCTTGCTGTGGCCATGCAGGCAATGGAGTGATGTATGTGTACAGATAAGAGTTGTCTGGGAGTAGACATACTAAGAGCTTTATGAAATATATATATATATATATATATATATATATATATATATATATATACCATGAAAGCAAAGAACAGCCTGGATGTGAAATGCTAAGATCTGATCTACTGATATAAATAAATATACATATGAAAGTGATTGTCTGGGTGTAGAAATGCTATGATCTGATCACACACATATATATATAATATAAATAAATATATATATGACAGTGATTGTCTGGGTGTAAAATTGAAAGATCTGATCACACACATATATAATATAAATAATTATATATATGACAGTGATTGTCTCTGTGTAAAATGGAAAGATCTGATCACACACACATACACATAAATGATATAAATAAATATATTGTTGGTGTAGAATGCTAAGACCTATATTCCAATGTGGAAGCACGTAGAGAGCATTAGGATGAGCCCCAGACAGGAGAGGAGAGTTCCCATGTGTAGGGAGCGCATGCCTAGTGGTGGCTGTCAGGTGCAGCACCTGCACCGCTGTGGTGTGTGCTGGTCACTGCATAAGAGCAGCCTCCAGTCCCCAGCACCGCCCAGACAGCCAATTGAGCAGTAAACGCAACAAGCCCCACAGACAGCTGATGTCTGTCAAGCCAGGAAAAAAAAGAAAAAAAAAAAGAAGAAGGTCTGCAGTCTCGCGATACGAGGAGCCGGCTGGGCGCTGCGAGATGTGGGGGCTCAGGTGTAAGAAAGCATCTCCATCCCAGTAGTAGAATAGAGCAGAGTGCTAAGTGAGAAGGAGAAGCTGGAGGGACACACACACACGCCGTGTGGTCATCATCAGGAAATTGCACTGCAGCCAGAGAGACAACGAGCTGCATCCTACACACCACAGCCTGGCTCACTTTTCTTCCCACTTCAGGACTCTTCCAGGATTCCATGCAATTCTTTCAAGATGATGTCCATGAACAGCAAGCAGCCTCATTTTGCCATGCACCCGAGCTTACCTGAGCACAAGTACACCTCTCTGCACTCTAGTTCGGAAGCAATAAGGAGAGCATGCCTGCCAACTCCGCCGGTAAGTGCCATTCCTTGTGTCTCTTCTTCTACTTTCTTCTTCTTCCCTGCCCTGGCTCCCTAGTTATATAGAAATATATATGTTGGTGTGGTCATTACACAGCTGAGCTCAGCAACCTGCCCTTGTGGTTGCCCCCAAAGCTTAGCTCCTTGTCCTGGTTAGACCCACAGCATTGCCCCATGTACTTCTCCTGTTTGGACCCATAGCTCCTTCTGCTTGAACTGTTTGGACACGGTGCTTAGCTCCTTGCCCTGTTTGAACCCAGAGCTTCTTATCCTTGTTCCTTTAAAACCCGGACTTATCTTTTTCTCCTTGTCCTGTATGGACTCAGAACACCTTCTCCTTGTCCTGTATAGACTCAGAGTACCTTCTCCTTGTCCTATATGGACTCAGAGCACCTTCTCCTTGTCCTATATGGACTCAGAGCACCTTCTCCTTGTCCTGTATGGACTCAGAGCATCTTCTCCTTGTCCGGTTTGGACCAAGATCCCCCTCTTCTTCTTGTCCTGTTTGGACCAAGAGCACCTTCGTCTTGTCCTGGTGGAACCCGGAGATCCTTGTCCTGGTGGGACCCAGAGCTCCTTCTCCTGGTTGGACCCAGAACCCCTTCTCCTTGTCCTGCTTGGACCCAGAACCCCTTCTCGATTTCTTGGTCGGACCCAGAACCCCTTCTCCTTGTCCTGCTTGGACCCAGAACCCCTTCTAGATTTCTTGGTCGGAACCAGAACCCCTTTTTCTTGTCCTGCTTGGACCCAGAACCCCTTCTTGATTTCTTGGTCGGACCCAGAACCCCTTCTCCTTGTCCTTGTTGGACCCAGAACCCCTTCTCTATGTCCTGGTAGGACCCAGAACCCATTCTTCTTGTCCTAGTTGGCCCCAGAACCCCTTCTACTTGTCCTGGTTGGATCCATAACCCCCTTTTCTTGTCCTGGTTGAACCCAAAGCTTCTTCTTTAGGTCCTATCTAAACCCAGAGCCCACATTCTTCTTCTTGTCCTATTTGTTTCGATATATTAATGATTTGTTGTACTGTGATATTGTTGTGGTTGTAGAAGTTGTATCCAGCTTGTAGTCGGTTGTGATCTAAGCCTGTCTTATGTGTTCTGATTGCAGCTGCAGAGCAATATCTTCGCCAGCCTGGATGAGACCCTCCTGGCACGGGCCGAGGCCCTGGCCGCAGTGGATATGGCCGTGTCCCAGGGCAAGAGCCACCCGTTCAAGCCTGATGCCACCTACCATACCATGAACAGCGTGAACAGCATGCCATGCTCGTCCAACTCTACGGTGCCACTCGCCCATCACCACCACCATCATCACCACCACCATCACCAGCCGCTGGAGCCCGGGGACCTTCTGGACCATGTCACCTCTCCGTCCCTGGCACTTATGGCCTCCACCGGGCACGATGGAGTTGGGGGTGGCGGAGGGGGTGGAGGTGGTGGCGGAGGCGGCGGAGGGGGTTTGATTTCCACCTCGGCCCACCCGCACAGCCACATGCATGGCCTGCACCTGTCCCACCAGGCTGCCATGAACATGACCTCTGCCCTGCAGCACCAGGGGCTGGTGGGCCATCACGGATCTGGCGGACAGGTGACCTCAGTGGGAGCGGCAGGACTAGCCTCTATCTGCGACTCAGAGACCGATCCGCGGGAGCTGGAGGCTTTCGCGGAGCGTTTTAAGCAGAGGCGGATCAAGCTGGGGGTCACCCAGGCGGACGTAGGCTCTGCTTTGGCCAACTTAAAAATCCCCGGGGTGGGTTCCCTCAGCCAGAGCACCATCTGCAGGTTCGAGTCCCTCACCCTGTCCCACAATAACATGATCGCCCTCAAACCCATCCTGCAAGCCTGGCTGGAGGAGGCCGAGGGGGCCCAGAGGGAAAAAATGAACAAACCCGAACTGTTTAATGGGGGGGAAAAGAAACGCAAGAGGACTTCAATCGCTGCCCCTGAGAAGAGGTCCCTGGAAGCTTATTTCGCTGTCCAGCCCCGACCCTCCTCCGAGAAGATTGCAGCCATAGCAGAGAAACTGGACCTCAAAAAGAACGTGGTGCGGGTCTGGTTCTGTAATCAAAGACAAAAGCAGAAAAGAATGAAATTTTCTGCCACTTACTAAAACAAAACAAAAACTAAAAAAAAAAAAGTCCTCCTAGAACAAAAACAATTTCTGTATTTATTTCCTTATTTATTCTGAATTTCATTTATTTGGAGGGCTTTCTTTTCTTCTACAAGACTCTAGTGAAACTTGAGATCAAGACGGAGAATTAAATCTTAAGAAGAAGAATAATAATAATAATAATAAAAAAAAAGATTATTTATTGCCGGGACCAATGGACAATAAAGGGTGGAAATTCGGCGACTGGGACTCTGTGAAAACTGTAGATCTATTCTTGAATTTTACTAGTTCAATAAAATCAAGGGCAAGTGTACTTGTATTGGACAAGAGCAAGTCTATAGAAGTCATCACACGGAAGCCCTAGGGGTTAAAGTGTTGGTGATGCTGATGATCAAAATGAGAATAATGTGAAATTGACAGTATTTTAGCCGAGCTCTGTTTTATTAATTTATTAATGTTCTCATTCTGTCTCTTGTTGCTGGTCACTGGGGGGGGGGGGGGGGGGAGGGCTGTGACTTGAGGGGAAGATAATAGATCAGGAAGCATTGTTTTTTTATTTTTATTATTATTATGATTATTATTATTCATTTTTCACTCTTATCAATTTCCAATAGTCTCATGTATTGGATACTGATGTCCATTAACAGTATTGTATCTCACACTCCACAAAGGAGTATGAAGCCTTCACTTCTGTTGGCTGCTACATGACATGTGTCATTGTCTATTAGCAACCCTCCAGTTCTCTGCCATTAAATACAGGGGTTATGATCACTGCTTCATTAAACATTTTGCACTACGGCAGTGTCAATCATTTAGCAATCAGTAGATTCTTTTCAGGAAGCTCCTAGCTAGTATCATCTGTGATCTCCAGCTCTGCAGATACGTCTCATCATTTGTTTCTTCATAGGTCTTAAAAAATAAAATAAAAAATTGTCACCCTGTTAGGGGTATCTAAGGATAAGTTGGCAGTCCAACTGGGATCTTTGAAAAAAAAAAATCTTTCCTTTCCTTGTTTGCAGAGCAAACTTTCTATGCATATGGGCACTACATAGGCTAGTTTCTGGTAGACTTTGTGTGTGCTGTGATATTCACTGTTTTTTGGCTGTTTTCACCCAAGAAAAAAAAGGAGAAAAAAAAAAATATTCCACCACGTTGATGTCCAGTATTTTGTGTGACGCAGAGCAAAAATGTTGTAAATATTTTTAATTTTGACATGATGGTAAAAAAAAAAAAGTGAGACCACAAGTTATTTCCTCCAGACGCCTCATCATTTTATCTACCAGTTTATACAAATTTGCAGAGGTTTTTTTTTTTTTTTTTTTTCTTATGTACACCACCTACCCAATATTTTATTTTTTATTTCTATTTATGTACGCCAGATGCAATATGAAGATGTGCAATGGTGACAAGATACTTCTAAATAAATGCAAACATTGAAACATAACAGGCTGTGGATTGGTCAATTGTCGAAAGAAATCGGGGGAAAGAATAGAAATTATACAGATACGTGAAATTATATAATAAGTGTATAATATACTATATACAGTACATATATAAATATATATATTTATTAAAAATAATAATATACACATGCATATAATGTATATTATAATGTAAATGTATATATGTGTATACATATGCATATATGTATATATATATATATATATATATATATATATATATATATATATATGTATATATGTATAGACACACTCGTGTTATATACACATGGTATACACATGGTTGTGTATATATAGTTATATATATGTATTATGTATAGACACACTCGTGTTATATACACATGGTATACACATGGTTGTGTATATATAGTTATATATATGTATTATGTATAGACACACTCGTGTTATATACACATGGTATACACATGGTTGTGTATATATAGTTATATATATGTATTATGTATAGACACACTCGTGTTATATACACATGGTATACGCATGGTTGTGTATATATAGTTGATATATATACATATATATATATATATATATATATATATATATATATATATATATATCTCACAAAGGTGTATATATGCATATGTGTGTTAAAAAAATATATGTATATACATATCATAAAGCCATATGTGTTTGCTATTTTTTGTGTGTATGTGTATATATATATATATATATATATATATATATATATATATAATATTCACACATTTTTTTGCATACAGTAAAAAGTATGTGTATATATATATATATATATATATATATATATATATATATATATATACATACATACAATATCCATAGAATAATGGGACTATTGAGCTCACTGTAATAAAATTAGAACAAGCCAGGCCATAAAAAGAGCAGAAGATTTTACAGACATGATTGCAGTTTGTCATTAGGTGTCAAATGGTTTGGCTGATATAATTTCCTTTTGCACTAAAGATGTTTTTAGCAGAATCAAACGTTGACCTAACACGCTTCTTGTTAGCGTTTTATTAGGAGCTATAGGATGCCACCTACCGCTCCAAATGATCAAAGGAGATGTTGAATAGCAATTTTAAGGAATATGCCAAAATACTCAAGATAAAATACAGTCCCTTATGAGAACACGGAGTCTGTAGACTATAGTAAAGTCATCAGTGGGAAATAGAGAACTATACATACCCAGTGACTTTATTAATAGAAGGACAGTGCTATGGAATGTGCTAAGAGGCTTACAGAGAATTTGATACAATGTATTAGAGATTATCTTATTAGAACCACCTAATGTAATATAATTATGGTTCATTCTAATGTCCCTGTGTCAATCAGAATTACTTGCTCATCTTCTTCTGTAAGGAAACTCTTTAATATCATTAACATACTGGTGTAAAAGCAATATATCAATACAGAGAGTTATGTACAAAATGAATTGTCATTGTTTTTTTCCCCAGCTTATTCAAAGTAAAAATAATTATTTTTAGATTAGGAGTTAAAAAAATAAAAAATAAATAACAAGTACAAAAGTCAAAACTAAGCACAATCCATTGGCACTTTGCGGCTATTTACTAAGCACCCTAAAAGATTTGTCGCAAATGATTTGGCTCTGGTTGTCCCAGCAGCTTTTTACTTCCAGGTCCTGAGTACATGGAGTCTGAACGATCACAGCGCTGCTTCTAGAGTGTCCTTCACTTTACATTAGCCCATTGTCAATGAAGAATAGACAGTAGCTGCCATGATACTATTGATTTTCTTCTCGTGCCATATTAAAGCTATTTCTGGCCTCATTCAACAAGTGCAATGATTTAGCAGAACACCGAAAAAACAATCAAAAAAAAAAAAAAAAACAGGAAAATGTTCTGTAAACCGAAACCTAGATTTACTCAAATGTTAGCCATGTGTAGAATATTGAATGATTATTTTTGGTATTCACTTTCTAATAAATTCTGCAACTCTGATAACTGTTGTTTAGTAGCAAACTTTAAAATCTAAAATCATTTCTTATCATGGCAGGCAAGAGCAAATGAAAAGTACAACGCAATATAACTTTAGGCAATGAATGGAGAAAAAAAAAAAAACTTTTGTGGACCACCAGTTTTAATCACGTGCACTACAAAGGGATGTTGTAAATACAATTACAGAGCCGCTGTTAATAATTCATGGACTGAGATTTGGAAAATTAATAAAATGAATTATAACAAGAGGCTAATTAAAAACTTTAGTAATTGTTGTGAAGACAGCTGAATGGGAGGAGTAACACACAAAATCATTTTACACTACATTCTCCTGGCCACCTGAACTGTTCAATTCATTTGTAGATGTGGCTCAGTGTTTTATTTTCTATTTATGCACATTTTTCTCTTTTTATTTCCCATTTTTCCCATAACCTTTAGATCTTTACCAGAAATAACAAGAACAAATAACATCGAAATGACACATGGTGGGTGGTTGGTTAAAGAATATTTATTGAAAAAGTGTACACGATTACATATATATCATTACATATGGGAAGAAGAGCATTTGTGATCTAATCTAATTTGATATCTAATCTATCTATCTATCTATCTATCTATCTATCTATCTATCTATCTATCTATCTATCTATCGATCTCTATTTATCTATCTATCTATCTATCTATCTATCTATCTATCTATCTATCTATCTATCTCCCACTCTCACTTTCTCTCTCTCTCTCTCTCTCTCTCTCTCTCTATATATATATATATATTTTTTTTACTATATGTATTATATTTATATCATATCTAATCTACTCTATCTAGTTATCTATCTTTAGCCTAATTTTTCTTAATTCTCTCTCTCTCTCTCTCCCCCTTTCCCTCTCTCTCTCTTTATCCTATGTATTATATGTCTATCATATTTAATCCAATCTATCTATCTATCTATCTATCTATCTATCTATCTATCTATCTATCTATCTATCTATCTATCTATCTATCTATTTCTTTCTATTTACCATATGTATTATATGTCTATCATATCTAATCTATCTATCTATCTATCTATCTATCTATCTATCTATCTATCGATAGATCGATCTATCTAATTCTCTCTCTCTCCCTCTCTCTCTCCCTCTTTACTATATGTTTTATATTTATATCATATCTAATCTACTCTATCTAGTTATCTTATCCTCATTTTTTTTTAATTCTCTCTCTCTCTCTTTCTCTCTCCCTTTTGATTTCCCTCTTTCTCTTTATCCCTTTATCCTTTATAATATATGTATATCATATCTAATCTATATATCTATCTTTCTATCTATCTATCTATCTATTTCTATTTACTATATGTTTTATATTTCTATCATATCTAATCTACTCTGTCTAGTTTTCTATCTTGATCCTAATTTTGTTTAATTCTCTCCCTCTCTTTCTCTCTTCCTTTCCCTCTCTCTCTTTATCATATGTATTATATGCCTATCATATCTAATCTATCTATCTATCTATCTATCTATCTATCTATCTATCTATCTATCTATCTATCTATCTATCTATCTATCTATCTATCTATCTATTTATCTATCTATCTATCTATCTATCTATCTATCTATCTATCTATCTATCTATCTATCTATCTATCTATCTATATATCTATCTCTATTTACTATTATGTTTTATATTTCTATCATATCTAATCTACTCTATCTACTCCCTTCATTTCCCTCTCTCTCTTTATCATGTGTATTATATGCCTATCATATCTAATCTATCTATCTATCTATCTATCTATCTATCTATCTATCTATCTATCTATCTATCTATCTATCTATCATCATTTCGTTCCTAGTCTCTATCTATCTATCTATCTATCTATCTATCTATCTATCTATCTATCTCTATTTACTATATGTGTTATATTTCTATCATATCTAATCTACTCTCTCTCTCTTTATCATATGTATCATATATCTATATCTATCTATCTATCTATCTATCTATCTATCTATCTATCTATCTATCTATCTATCTATCTATCTATCTATCTATCTATCTCTATCTTCATTTTTTTTAATTATATCTATGTATCTCTATGTATGTATGTATATATGTATGTATGTATGGAGGTATGTATCTATTTATTATATATATATATATATATATATATATATATATATATATAATTCGGAGCTGTTAGTACACACAAACACATATGATTGTATAGATATGTGTATATTATTATATGCGTCTGGGCGACTATATGAATATAAATCATACATATTTATCTCTATCTATCTATCTATCTATCTATCTATCTATCTATCTATCTATCTATCTATCTATCTATATATCTATCTATCTATCTATCTATCTATCTATCTATCTATCTATCTATCTATCTATCTATCTATCTATCTATCTATCACAAGGGGTAGACGATTAGGGTAGTATAACCCGGATTAGTTTGTCGCACAGTTCTTGTGCGTCTCTTTGCTCCAACATAAAATGTATACAAACTTTAGTACACATTGATCAGAATAAAACAAAATGTTGACAGCATCCAACGGTGGAAATTCACTTACAGGAGACTCTCTTTTCACTGAAGTGTTGACAATAAACATTTAATGAAGGCAGAGACTTGGATGTCTCCAGACAGAGTCAGAATACTTTAACAGACCATTAGCATGGCTTTCTCTACTTCAAACACATCACCCTATACCATAACAATATAAATATGAAAAGGGGGGGAAAAAAAAAAAAATCCTAAACACAAAGCAAATCCGATGTTTCTAGGAAGGTTGGAGTGCTTGTGCTTCTTCTGACACACTCTGTATTTGCTAGGAGAAATTTGCTCATTGCAGATCACTGGCTCTTCAAAATGTTAAATACAGTTAATGCAATATTAATCGCCCTTTGGTGATATAAAATGCAATATTTTCAGGCAGCTATCGAGCTTTTTGGTAGAGGAAGAGCTGATGAAAACAGTCACAGCTGAATAGTGGAGAGAAAAGCTCTATATTTATTGCTTTTGTTTGGCTTTTGGCTACAGACACAGGAACATTGTAATGGGGTAAGGACATTTATTTTATCTGATATCTATTGCGGCAAGAGCACCACTGGCAGATGGGGTTTGCTGCTCCATTCGCAAAGTCGTTTAGAGCAAATCCTAATAACTAATAATGATTTATGTTAATTTGCTTCACCTATGCTACTTTATTAAAGGCGCATTATGCAATGGGGAGCCCAGCACAGTGGCTGTACAGTTAGAAGTGCGGCCGGGAACTTGTTTACTCTACAATTCAATTATTTTCTAGCTTTTATTAGGTGAATCCATTTTTGTATTTTATTTTTGCATTTGTTCATCAGAGTTGTATTCAAATTAACCCCTTATCACTGCAATTTAGGCAGGCGTTCTCTTATAACATTGATATAAAAAAATAAAAAATAAAAAATACACTACAATAGAATAAGTTGGATTTTGAGAACAGAAGTTGTTGCATGGCATTGCACAAGAGATAAGGACAGGATGCAGTAACTCATTGCAACCTGATGAGACGTATAATTGTATTGGTTGCTATGGGTTACCGTAGCTTGCACATCACTGTGGGTTCTGCTGCTTTAAGCATACGAATTTCTACAGATTAATGCAGGGGGGGGGGGGCAAAAGAGCATCAAGGTTCTGGAGACCTCTGTGAGATCATGGCAATTTTACTTCCACTTCTGTGTCTCATCCCATCTGCCTAAAGGCATTCTCTGAGAAAATAACACCCCATCAAAGAGCCTTATTAACACTCTTTTCCCCAGATCACACACACACTGATTGCTCCTCTTGTTTCATACTGCAGGTTGGATCACAGAAGGGTTAGGGGGACATTTGGTGTCACACAGAAAACATGACTGCACCAAGGATGCTCTGTGATCTGGTTAACGAACCCTTGCACTTTGAGAGTGATTTACTAATAGGTGTACATTAGTCACCGTTATAGGATTATTATTATTATTTTGTTTATTTAATTTCAACGAATTTGCACCTTTTAATAAATATCCGATCTGGATTCCCAGCGCAGTTTAACAGTAAGATATCTGAGCGATGTTTGCACAATAATTTATCAGAAAATGGCTTTTCCTCCTAGAAATCTATGTAACCCGATTTCAGCTTTGTTTCCCCTGAGTATTCCTAATTCACACGTGATGTAAACGTAAATACACCGCACCCCAGCCTTGTCAGTGTGGAGTTGAAATGAAACTTTGAAAACGAATATGTTTTTTTTTTTCCCTGTGTGTTTAAACAAGAGAGGTAGATTTGTCACTGAACTCTGCCAGGACTCTACCATCTCTCCTCCATCACAACAAGCGTATCCCTTAAAATTGAGGAGTGATGCATTATTGAAAGACTATATCAAACAGCTCTGGCTTGCAAGCTCTCTACTCTGGGCTCTGGATGAAGTCTGACTGTCTGACTGCACATAAGCCTCTAATATGTTAATGGCCGTAGGGGATGCCTTAGGTAGCATCTCAAGCTGCTTCGCACACCATATGTCAGACCGTTAGCCACATGGATCTATTAATCAAAACAAAAATGTACCCCCACATACAGTACCCTGCCACATATCTCCCTCTTGTCTTTCAAATCTACAAAAAAAAAAAAAAAATATATATATATATATATATATATATATATATATATATATATATATATATATTTTACAATAAGTGTATTAAAAATGTAGATATTGCCTTACACGTACATATTTCTTAGAAAATTATGTACAAGCACGAACGTTATGCAATAAGGCACCGAGCAAATTTCAGCAATGCCTAGCTACCAGTCAGAAATCAGCTTTTATTGTGTCTACTGCTGTAAATTAGGAAAGGTGAAATTTGGTTTGCTGCAGACCAGACATGCCTGTTTGTGAATATATATATATATATATATATATATATATATATATATAGATATCTATATCTATATCTATATCTATATATATATATATCTATATATATATCTATATCTATATATATATCTATATATATATATATATATATATATATATATATATATAGATATCTATATCTATATATATCTATATATATATATATATATATATATATATATATATATATATATATATATATATATATATATATATATGAATTTAAAAGATATAAATATATTTATAGATACACATTTATATATTTATGAATTGTAGATGCTGTAAAACGAATTTTTTAATATATATATATATATATATATATATATATATACTCTATGTGTGAACTAAATAGTGAAAAACAACTATTATTATATTTATGAATTAAAACACAATATCTGCATGTAATATATATATATATATATATATATGTATACACACACACATATGTGTTACCTTGAATTACCTAGTAAAGATATCAGGTAACTGTAAAGCAAGTATTTTCAAGCACCTTGACTTTCCTAAAAATCCAATGTCCCCATCCATGTACACCGCGTTGGATCTTTGAATTGAACACGTGGCTAATTGTGCACGGCGGGGTGAATGCAGTGTGGATGCAGGCAGTTGTGCATTCGCTCACATATGTCACAATCCAGATGGGAGTGTGGGTTGCTTGGTGGCAAGGTTTTTTAAGGCACAAGGCAATGTTTTATTTGATCCTTAAAAAAAGCTATCCTGTATTTCTGTCGCTTGTGGTTAAGGATTGTAACTCAATTCCTGCAGGCTATTCATCAACACAGTAATTAAACCAGCATATGGATGTAAATAAAATAAAATTGGTTTCATGACAGATGAAGCGGAGAGGCCTGACTGGGCAATCTCAAGTCTTGGACTGGTGTTTAAAAGGAACACCAGTTCCAGAATAAGGATGTGATTGAAGGTCTTCCCTGCAGCTCCATTACATGTGTTTATAGCCATGAAAATGACATTAGTATCTGAGCACTCAACTACTAATATGTTACAAAATATTATAGTTCACAGATTCTCTTTAACCTTTCTGAGCTTAGTGGTAAATATATAAAAGGAAACATTCAGGCTAATGCAGATAAAACAACAAACTGATATCCGTTTATTTATTTGTATGACAATTTTTACAAAACACTATGGTACTATTACGATATAGGCATGATTTTTTTTTCAAATACATTTTTATTTTATATATATATATGAGTTACAAAGGTAAATAGAACAATCATACATGTAAGTATAATATCATACAA